>JALIZH010019146.1:0-484687 GCA_030522465.1 Rhipicephalus appendiculatus | reverse complement strand
TTACTCCACGCGCCGCAGTTAACCCTTTCAGTCCCTGTGATTCCAATTGGAATCATAAATTATGTAGGTCAGTCAGCAAGCATCTGGTAAAGATAAAGCTTTGTTCTTCCTCAAGAGCCCGTATTTAGCATCTGCCCTACATGTGGTGTCAACATGGTACATATAATAAAGGCAGGTCACGTCTGAGCGAAGAAATTACAGAAGCGGTCGTGCTGCTCGCGCATTTCGCTGAGGCAGCGTCTTCTTTCACCGTGCAGAGATAGGGCATTAATTTTAGTTCTGTGTCGGAAATTGGAATTTTGGCTATTGGACAATATGCTATCCTATGTAAATAATATTTTATGTAGTAAATGAAGGAAAAATTATGGAATGATTATTAAATAATAAATATTTGTTAAATTAATTGACACGTTAATTACTCTTCTCTGAAAAGTGTGAGCGAATAGTTTTTCAGTTTTTTAGGACTACCACGATCATGCTCATCTCAAAATGTAAGAGCTAGTTGCTTACATTGAAAATATTTAATTCGGGACTGAAAGGGTTAATTAAAGAAAAAGAGCGTTGAGTGGAGCATAGTCGACACTTGCAGCGCGCTGCTCAAACACAAAGAAGTAACAACTGTGACAGTTAGTTCGCGCTTTCCCTGTGTGTACCTGTGCGTCCTTTTCGAGCGTTCTTATTTCTGTATGAGCCGCGCGCTTCAAATGTCTAGCTGTGACGATTGTTCGAACTCGCCTTATGTTCGTTCTTATCATGCGGCTTTTGTGCTTGAGCGGCCCGCTGCAGGTGTCACGCTACGGCAGTTATAGTTAGCACTCGTCCTGTGCGTGTTCCTTTCGTGCGTCTTTTGTACTTGAGCATCACGCTGCAAGTTTCGACCTGCTTGTCGTTCTTCGTGTGGCAATTCATTGCATTGCTATCACATTCACTGCTTCGCGCTTGCGGCGAAACTGCGACTCTTTTCACAACAAACTTGTTGGGGATTGTCCAGATACAAAACTATGACGTACGCGTTTAAAAAAAGTTGATAAACGGTGGGTGCATCTATTGTCCAGTTTAGGGAGTATTTTACTACTTTATTTATTTTATTTTATTTATTGATTTATTTATACAAGTACCTGCAGCGCCACGAGGGCATTATTGCAAGCAGGCAATTCAGGATAAAATAGGTACATAGCAAAATATATGTAAATTCACATACAAAGTTGAAAATAGGAGCTAATTACAATGTGGAGGACACAGCATAGAAAAGTCGCAGCACATACAAACGAAGCAATCATCTTGAATTCAGGCACAATTTCATCAAGAAAAGAAGCGAAACGAAAAAAGTTATCAGCAAAAGCAAGGAGACAGGTAGTTTATAGCTCACATAAAATTATAATGTAAAGACGATTGGAAGGAATGAAGGAACGATTGGAATTTGGATAATGTTTTACAATTAAATAAGTCCGTTCCAGTGCATGGAGGTGTGGGGAAAAAGAGAGAACATTGAAACACATTCGTGCGGCAGCGCATTTCCAGAACCTTACACTCGTGATCACGGCGTTTAGAGATGAAGTGAGGGGGGGGGGGGGGGAGGAATGTACAAGTTTTAATTTATTCCTGTGAGATCAGAGTAAATTCTGAAAAAAAGTTCCCATTTCATTGTTAGGTGGCGTTGAGCTAGGGTATTACAACCAAGGTTGTCTTTAATTAATGAAATGCTGCTTTTATAGATGAAATTACCAGGGACAAACTTGGCTGCGCGATGCTGCTGGATACGCTCAAGTTTATCAATAAGACGTGAGGTGTCGGGGTCCCATGCTGCGCAACCATACTCAAGTATTGGACGAACATTCATATTATGAAGTTCTTTAACGCTTTGGGGGGGCATTGTAAAAATTGCGCCTAATGAGGTTAAGCATCCGGGAAGATTTTAAGGCGACATGTTGAATGTGTCTAGTCCAGCTCAGATTTTCTGAACAATAAACCCCAAGATATTTGTAATGTTGTACCCGTGTAAGTGATACATGGTCCAAATAATCGTCTGATCTCAAAGGGAAACGTTTGCGGGTGAAATATATAAGTTGACATTTAGCACTGTTCAAAGACATACACCATTTGGAGCACCAACTTTGAATTGTGCTTAAATCGGTTCGTAGACTATTAACATCGCGTTCGTTTGTTATGTTCCTATCAATGACGCAGTCATCTGCATATAATCTGACATTGCATTGTAGACCCTGTACGATATCACTGATGTAAACCAGAAATAACAAAGGTCCTAAAACAGATCCCTGTGGCACGCCTGAGGTAACGGTTGTTTCAGTTGATCTAACACCATTAATCAAAACATGCTGTGTCCTTCCGGAAAGGTAATTTCTAGTCCAATCGCAGCATCTTCTTTTTTTTTAGATAGCAGCTAAGAAAGCTTGCAAGTTTTGCTTTTTTGTCCTTTTGCACTTGTTTAATCGGCGTCTGAGGTGTCTTGACTTCTCTCTTGTGTTTGTGTTTGCACGTCCTGTATCTTAAGCAATGAATTCTAGCTCAGCTCTCTGTCTTTCTAAGCTTCAAACGTATAGATACACGGTTCTGGAAGAAGTAGAGCCAGGTATTTTTGATAGTACAGCAAGAAGGAAATAAAAGAAAACAAAACAAATAAACTTATGCAGCACTAAAAAAAACTGAAATTATTTTGCAAGAAAGTTGTGTTTCGATTTTTTTTCTAGATGTTGACAGAGTTCGAGAATGTTTCATAATGTCAAATAGCGCAAGTTCATTATTGAGGAGCTTAGGAAGTAGCTATAGCAATAATTGGTATCCGTAGTTTGGTTCGTGTTTTCGTGAAACACCCTGTATAAGCACGATATACGACACCTCTGAAACCTTTGACAACAGAGTATGATGCATCTTCAACTAGATGTTAACGTCAGTCAAGAGAAAGTCCAGTGCCTATGGAAAATAAAGCGGCTTGTGGGTACTCTCATACGAAAACCGGACTACTTGGTATCATAGTTGCGGTCACGGCACGAATACAAGCATGGTGTCCAACGGGTTCGTATTTGCCTGTCGGCAGGTCCCGTTTCTCGTCATTCCCTGCGAATTCAAGTACAGCCACCGCATTCACGAAGAGGGAGCATCAGCTGCCATTCTCAAGTGATCTGGATATGTCGCCGACGCCGCTTCTATCCACGTGCAGCAGAGACGCCTGTATCTAAAGCATCTACCAATCATCGACAACCACGCCGTGCACCGTTGCCTACTTAACTAGCCCACCGGACACCCACCTACTCAGTTGCGGGTCACGGCACGAATACAAGCATGGTGTCCAACGGGTTCGTATTTGCCTGTCGGCAGGTCCCGTTTCTCGTCATTCCTGCGAATTCAAGTACAGCCACCGCATTCACCGAAGAGGGAGCATCAGCTGCCATTCTCAAGTGATCTGGATATGTCGCCGACGCCGCTTCTATCCACGTGCAGCAGAGACGCCTGTATCTAAAGCATCTACCAATCATCGACAACCACGCCGTGCACCGTTGCCTACTTAACTAGCCCACCGGACACCCACCTACTCAGTTGCGGGTCACGGCACGAATACAAGCATGGTGTCCAACGGGTTCGTATTTGCCTGTCGGCAGGTCCCGTTTCTCGTCATTCCTGCGAATTCAAGTACAGCCACCGCATTCACCGAAGAGGGAGCATCAGCTGCCATTCTCAAGTGATCTGGATATGTCGCCGACGCCGCTTCTATCCACGTGCAGCAGAGACGCCTGTATCTAAAGCATCTACCAATCATCGACAACCACGCCGTGCACCGTTGCCTACTTAACTAGCCCACCGGACACCCACCTACTCAGTTGCGGTCACGGCACGAATACAAGCATGGTGTCCAACGGGTTCGTATTTGCCTGTCGGCAGGTCCCGTTTCTCGTCATTCCTGCGAATTCAAGTACAGCCACCGCATTCACGAAGAGGGAGCATCAGCTGCCATTCTCAAGTGATCTGGATATGTCGCCGACGCCGCTTCTATCCACGTGCAGCAGAGACGCCTGTATCTAAAGCATCTACCAATCATCGACAACCACGCCGTGCACCGTTGCCTACTTAACTAGCCCACCGGACACCCACCTACTCAGTTGCGGTCACGGCACGAATACAAGCATGGTGTCCAACGGGTTCGTATTTGCCTGTCGGCAGGTCCCGTTTCTCGTCATTCCTGCGAATTCAAGTACAGCCACCGCATTCACGAAGAGGGAGCATCAGCTGCCATTCTCAAGTGATCTGGATATGTCGCCGACGCCGCTTCTATCCACGTGCAGCAGAGACGCCTGTATCTAAAGCATCTACCAATCATCGACAACCACGCCGTGCACCGTTGCCTACTTAACTAGCCCACCGGACACCCACCTACTCAGTTGCGGGTCACGGCACGAATACAAGCATGGTGTCCAACGGGTTCGTATTTGCCTGTCGGCAGGTCCCGTTTCTCGTCATTCCTGCGAATTCAAGTACAGCCACCGCATTCACCAAGAGGGAGCATCAGCTGCCATTCTCAAGTGATCTGGATATGTCGCCGACGCCGCTTCTATCCACGTGCAGCAGAGACGCCTGTATCTAAAGCATCTACCAATCATCGACAACCACGCCGTGCACCGTTGCCTACTTAACTAGCCCACCGGACACCCACCTACTCAGTTGCGGGCACGGCACGAATACAAGCATGGTGTCCAACGGGTTCGTATTTGCCTGTCGGCAGGTCCCGTTTCTCGTCATTCCTGCGAATTCAAGTACAGCCACCGCATTCACCAAGAGGGAGCATCAGCTGCCATTCTCAAGTGATCTGGATATGTCGCCGACGCCGCTTCTATCCACGTGCAGCAGAGACGCCTGTATCTAAAGCATCTACCAATCATCGACAACCACGCCGTGCACCGTTGCCTACTTAACTAGCCCACCGGACACCCACCTACTCAGTTGCGGGTCACGGCACGAATACAAGCATGGTGTCCAACGGGTTCGTATTTGCCTGTCGGCAGGTCCCGTTTCTCGTCATTCCTGCGAATTCAAGTACAGCCACCGCATTCACCAAGAGGGAGCATCAGCTGCCATTCTCAAGTGATCTGGATATGTCGCCGACGCCGCTTCTATCCACGTGCAGCAGAGACGCCTGTATCTAAAGCATCTACCAATCATCGACAACCACGCCGTGCACCGTTGCCTACTTAACTAGCCCACCGGACACCCACCTACTCAGTTGCGGGCACGGCACGAATACAAGCATGGTGTCCAACGGGTTCGTATTTGCCTGTCGGCAGGTCCCGTTTCTCGTCATTCCTGCGAATTCAAGTACAGCCACCGCATTCACCAAGAGGGAGCATCAGCTGCCATTCTCAAGTGATCTGGATATGTCGCCGACGCCGCTTCTATCCACGTGCAGCAGAGACGCCTGTATCTAAAGCATCTACCAATCATCGACAACCACGCCGTGCACCGTTGCCTACTTAAATAGCCCACCGGACACCCACCTACTCAGTTGCGGGCACGGCACGAATACAAGCATGGTGTCCAACGGGTTCGTATTTGCCTGTCGGCAGGTCCCGTTTCTCGTCATTCCTGCGAATTCAAGTACAGCCACCGCATTCACCAAGAGGGAGCATCAGCTGCCATTCTCAAGTGATCTGGATATGTCGCCGACGCCGCTTCTATCCACGTGCAGCAGAGACGCCTGTATCTAAAGCATCTACCAATCATCGACAACCACGCCGTGCACCGTTGCCTACTTAACTAGCCCACCGGACACCCACCTACTCAGTTGCGGGCACGGCACGAATACAAGCATGGTGTCCAACGGGTTCGTATTTGCCTGTTTGGAGGTGACGTGCGATACTTCGTCATTTAAAAGCATTTATTTTTCACTAATAGTCGTGCTGTGCCCCCCGCACTGTAGTGTTGATTTTATGTGATTGTTGGCCTGTATTTCTCAAGCTTGTCAGAGATGGTGACATCGAGTTGAATGCGGGCCCGAGCTCAACCTCAGATGACAAACTTGAGCAGATTTTGCAAATCTTGACTTGAAGGAGCAGTCAAAGACGTTAGCTGACATTAAACGTGACCAAAGAGCAGTCCAAAAGGAAGTTAAAGAAAATGGTACTCCCATAAAAATTATTCAAGACCACCTAGATAACCTTAAGTCCTCTCTTTCTAAACTGGATGACGCACACCAAACAGAAACCTGACTAAAAGAAGTAGTCGGAGTGCTCTCTAGAAAGGTTGACGATATTGAAAATCGTCAGCGCCGCAATAATCTTGTTATTTTCGCCCTGCATGAGCAAGACAGGGAAACACAGGAAGATCTGACGAAAGTGGTACAGGACAAGATTTTTAACAGCCCACTAAGACTTCAGTGACGTATTCCCGTCACGGAAAGACTTTGAAAAAATGTACACGATCAGATGTCAAAGAAAAAAAGTTCCGTCAACGGGCATCGAACGTATGACCTCTCGGTCCGCAACAACAGAAGCCTAGCACGTTATCCATTGCGCCACGGCCACAGACTCCGACTGCTTTACGAACGCGCCTTTTATATCTACCACTTTCACCACAGTGCTCCTCGTCAGCGGGGTGGTGTCGCCCTCTTGGAGCAGTAAAGTAAAGTAATTCATCATTACTGTGGCTTCCGCGATTAGTACCTGCTGCGCATCCATCTCAGTAGGCGTGTTTTCAGTAGAAGCGCAATTTTGTGAACGCCTTAACGCAACGCGAGGTGGCGACCTTAGCCCAAGCGTCGGCCTCGCTCATAGCGTCCATCTAAACCCAAAATGCGACGCGCGCCTCCCTCCAGTGGCTTTAATACCGCGTTCCTCGCTTACGCTCACCGCGAGAAAAGTCGCGGCCGCGCTACTAGGGCGACACGACGCACTCAGCGTTTCCCTATAGTCCGACCGTGGCGTACATTCAATCACACTGAAACATGCCGCGGGATTGCGACCTTAGCCCAAGTTCTGCGCCCCAATAGCGACGCTCTTCTGGCTTCACGCCTCTTACTCGCATTACGGTCTCGCCGTTAACATCTATACTCCGTTTCACAAGCTGTTGGCAGTACTGTGGAAGGTACGGGCGCCCTCAGCCAATCATGACAAAGCGCACTACATAATTGTGTTCCTAGGCGAATGTCACTTCCGTGAATCTTACAAGTGTGGAAAAATATGTACTATACTAATTAACTTTTTTAATTTTGTAGCAGGTGGTACTTGGCACCATTATGATCTATTTTGTTTATTGTTGGCGGGTCGACTTCCGTTCCAGAAGAACTGGCCCGGCTTTGTCTATTTATATTTAGTGTCACCTGTTCCTATGAGTTTTCGTCACGTGAGAGCTTTTTGAAATGTTTACGCCACGGGTATAGAAAAAATATTTACTGTAATCATTCAATCAATCAATTTAAGTGAATAATTGGCTCAATTAACGAGCGAATTGTCGAAGCAATCGATCCGAAGCTTTATTTTCCGACATAATGCATGTTTTTTTCTTTATGTTTGCTACTCTCACTGCAACAGAACTGAATGATCCCGTCCTGTACGCACCATGCAATGATTGTCGTGAGTCTCTTCGAAAGGTTCACATCTGATTGTCATCATCACAACTTAAATCTGGCATCGCAGCTCCGCGGAAACCGGCGGCGACATTGCACAATGTGCGTCGCTTCTATGAGAAAGGCGTTCCAACAGCGTTCCTTGTACTTGTAGCCAAACTTCTTCAGCGTACGCTGCATCGTCGTTGTGGACACGGTCGGTGGCGTCTCGTCGTCTTCGAAACGTTGCACCAGCTTGGCGATAGTTGGCATTTTACCTCTCTCAAAAAAGATGTACCCCACCTATCGAAAACGCTCAGGTCAAAATCGTCCAGCTTCTTCACCCGATCACAGCCTTTCCAATAAAACGCTTCTCGTAGTAGGACTCTAGCGCTTTTCACCGATTCCAAAATATTTTCCTAATACTCTTGCATTCACGAGTAGTATTGTAATAAGTGTAAAAGTATAGTGGAACCTGAGTACTAACATTCAAGTACTCCTCGAATATGCTCCATGCACAGATTCATCCCAAAGTGTGCCTGCTGCCATCTCTCGTGTCTTGCAGCAGTGGCCGTTGTGCCCATCCAACCTCTCTTGCAGAACATGCGATCGCATCGACTGCACCTGCTGCATCTACTGTCCAGCACTTACGGTGGTCCTCTCAACTGCACCTGCTGCCTCCTATGCCGAACTGTTAATTGAACGGCGATGGACAGGTAAGCTGAGAGTGGGTGCACAAGGACTGTTGTAGGTGCGTAGCCTATCATTACGATAACTATTGTCTTGTGTAGTTTCGCAAGAAAGTAGTCAGTAGCAAGACAACACATCACATTTTGTTTTTTTATTGTTTGTTCAATGTGCATGCTGCACTTGTGCTTTGAAATTACTTCTTTCGTTCTGAAAGCACATTTTTACTTCGACCCGAGAAAACAAAATATCATTCTTCCCGTTCCAAAAGCTGGCTCAGGAATGGCAGGCCTTTGGAGTAACTGATCACATTCCTTTGCAGTTTCTGTAAATTAACTTTTGAAAACATTCGATTGCAGAAATCATTTTGACAGACATTCTCTGACATTATTTAAAGCAAAATAATCTGCAAACATTGGGATTTACACGGATCGCTTATTTTAACTATTGCCTAATACATATTACCAATTTATCATAAAATGATCATTCAGACATGCCATGCGATAAAGCATACAGGAAGTGGGCATTGTTAAAATATTGTTAGCTAATCTAAAAAACCGGCAGATCCCACGCACTGTGGGAGTCGATGTAATGCGAAGCAGCCAGGAAGGAGCAAATCCTGCTTTACATAATTTGCATGCCATGTTTGACATGTTAGGACCTGTCATTTATGTTCGTCATACAGTCACGTCGCGCAATACCAATTTTGGTGTATATCAAGCTAGCGAACTGGACGCAAGCGCACCATGAGCGTGGCATGTAAATGGCGTTGTAGATGACACGCATGCCAAGGTTTTCATGTTACCACCTGCCACTTATGTTCGTTATACAGTCATGTCACTCAATACCAAATTTGGTGTATATCAAGCTAACGAAACGGCCGCGAGCGCGCCATGAGCGTGGAATGCAAGTCATGTCGCTCATGACATGTCATGATTTCCATATTACCACTTGTCATTTATGTTCGTCATACAGTCATGTCACTCAATACCAAATTTGGTGTATCTCAAGCTAACAAAACGGCCGCGAGCACGCCATGAGCGTGGCATGCAAGTCATGTCGCACATGACAAGTCATGATTTTCATATTACCACTTGTCATTTATGTTCGTCATATAGTCACGTCACTCAATACCAAGTTTGGTGTATATCAAGCTAACGAAACGGCCGCGAGCGCGCCATGAGCGTGGCATGCAAGTCATGTCGCTCATGACAATTCATGATTTTCATATTATCACTTGTCATTTATGTTCGTCATACAGTCGTGTCACTCAATACCAAGTTTGGTGTATATCAAGCTAACGAAACGGCCGCGAGCGCACCATCAGCCTGGCATGTAAATCATACTTTTCTTGACTGGTTAGTCATGATTTTCATGATATAACCAGTCATTTACGTTCGTCATAGAGTCATGTTATGCCATACCAAATTTGGTGTAAATCCCATTAACGATACGGCCGGGAGAGCACAAAGTCGTAGGCGGCTAGATAGATAGATAGATAGATAGATAGATAGATAGATAGATAGATAGATAGATAGATAGATAGATAGATAGATAGATAGATAGATAGATAGATAGATAGATAGATAGATAGATAGATAGATAGATAGATAGATAGATAGATAGATACGTTTGTAGCACTCTGAAGCACGGTTTAGGAAACGCAGAGTGGTTTATTGTACGTGCACGCCAGTTCGGCCAAATCACTCACTCAGATTCACCAGACTCAAATCAGACTGTGGGTCTGAGTGAGTCTGGCTGTGTGATATTTTGGTCAGTTTAAGTCCGAGCGAGTCCGGTTGCAAAAAAAAAATATTGTAAAGCTTGTACTAAGTTGCGCAAGGCTGGGTCACAGTAGAGCTGTTGGGCACCTAGCCGGTCCTAACTTGGCTAGGCTTTTACCCTATCATCTGTCTCTTCAGCACACTTTGCTATATTATACTGAAAGTGGCTTTGGCTTTCTCCTATAGCGCGCATGTGCCACAGGAATTAGGCAAATCCCACCACACGCCTTGGTGGTCCACTAAAAAGGAAGGAAACACACGGACGGTTCACACGCATTAGGGGCCGCAAGCGTCAGCTGCTCTTCGTTAACATCTGTACCGAGTGCGGTGATCGAGCGCATGCCGGCTCATGAGAGACATTCCAGTAGAACCAGAAAATTCTGAATCGAAATTCCGGCAGCATACCGGAAGGTGATACCACCATTCTTCTCTATTCATGGTCGTACAACAGGTAAGAGGGCAGCATGCGAGACAGAGTCAAAAAAAAATCTTCGACATATATTGAAAACCAAGTCGCAGCGAGCTTGAACAGTATGGACAGGACAGCAAGTAGTGGACTGTTTCACGCGGAACTGAGGCCATTCCATCTAAAAATAAATAAATAAAACAACTAATGTGGCCAAATTCTGCAAAGCAAGTGATCTTCGTTTGTTGCAAGTTGATAAGGCAAACGGCTTCGTGGTGCTACAAGGCGCTACTTTTGATCAGACAGCCACTGAGGCTTTAGAAAAGAATTATCTTCCAACGAAGGCGAACTTCTCGAAGGTAAAGGTAAAGCTATTTCCTGGGGCCTACATATGTGGCTGTCTCGTTTGTCTAAGTATGATTCTGATTTTAAACTATTCGATCATCACTATTTCGATTTCTTATTGTTAATAAAGCAAAAGCTAAGTATGACGAATAAAAGTGCTGTTAATGAAAAAGGTTCTTAGGGACTTTAGCTTAGTCAGGTTTTGCTAAAGCACTAAAAAACTCTCGTGTTCGATGACGCATACATGATTAGAAATTTTTTAGAAGTTACAGCTTACTTAGGAACTCTCGATGCTTGCACCTACGCCTTCTCGATAAAAAAGTCGAAAACTTATTTTTTACTCAATTTCTCATGTTGTTCTCTGACCTGCATTGCGATCATGCATAGACGTCAGACTCTGGAGTTTTGCAGACACGTAGCGCCACCTGTCCGAGCAGTTTTGGGTAGTGCAAAGTTCGACTTGCACAGTTTGCTATGAAAGCAGGTGCAACTAACGAGTGCGAAACAACGATTGAGCTAAATATTGCGTGTTTTTGTGCATTTAACACTAAGAAAAAGAGCTACGAATTTCTCTCCGCTAGTCGGACGCGACACCAAACCGATATGAAGGGCTTGGATCACTCGCCAGAACGACGGCGAAAACAAGAGCAGACGCAACAGCTCCGCGCGCTACGAAGAAAGGCCTCAGTCGACGCTACTCTTGCGTTGTAAATTGCCACGGACGTAGAGGACTTCAGTTTTACCGATTTCCGTAGCTGTCGCACGAAGCAGAACGGCGAGACCGCTGGATACGGGCCGTTGCGAACGTGTTGGGTAAGCGAATTACTTGCGTTCTCCACAGCCGGTCGCATGCGAAAGTGTGATAATGTAGGTCTCCTGTTATTGTTTTGAGTAGTGTTGACGGAAAACCGTGATAACCTTGACTATGACGTTCAGCAGAGCCTCTGACCGCGGTGCGCGCCGTGCAGCAGTTAAATGCAGACTGGTGAAGCGCGCGAAAAACATCGCGCACTCCGCGACCACCCATAATCTGAACTGGTCGTCACCACACAGCACCGCGCACGTACGCTTTGAACGCTCAAAGTTCTGGCTTTAACTAAAAAATGCTAACACGTGCGTCATTCAAGTAAATCGCAAAATGTTGGTCGTGACTACCATCAGATTTTAAATGCGAAGCATTTCTTAGCGAACTTCGGCGACTTTGAACGTACCTATCTATCTATCTATCTATCTATCTATCTATCTATCTATCTATCTATCTATCTATCTATCTATCTATCTATCTATCTATCTATCTATCTATCTATCTATCTATCTATCTATCTATCTAGCCGCCTACGACTTCTTGCTCTCCTGGCCGTATCGTTAATGGGATTCATACCAAAATTGGTATGGCACAACATGACTGTATGACAAACATGAATGACTAGTCATATCATGAAAATCATGAATAACATGTCATGAAAAGTATGATTTACATGCCATGGACATAGTGCTCCTGAGGCCGTTTTCTTAACTTGATATATCCAAAGATTGGTACGATGACACATTTCTGCATGACCAACATAAATGAGAGGTGGTGATATAAAAATCATGAACTGCATGTCATGTACAACATTATTTACATGCCACGCTCATGGCGCGCTGACGGCCGTTTCGCTAGTTTGATATACACCAAATTTGGTATTGCGTGACGTGACTCTATGACGAAGATTTTATTGCGATAGGAATTATATGGACACTCTCGGCTGATTTTCTCCGTCGCCGTCACCGTCTGTCGACGCCGTCATGTCCCGGATATGTATATGTATGTGTATATATAAAAAAGACATAAAGAAAAATAAATCAGAAGAAAAAAATTTCCACACCACCTGACCGGGGATTTGAACCAGCGACCCCTCGCTCCGCAGCCTGCTGCGCTAGCCAACACAGCCACACGCCATGCTCGTGCCAGCGACATAACGGCGAGCTATTCATATGCACCATTTGTCGCTCGCGGTACGCAGATCTCGGAACAGCTTGAGCGTGTTTTTTATCACGCAACGCTTTTACAGTTTCTTTCAAATTGAAAACTGTCCTTGAGATGCGCACGAAAAAGTGGTTCCGTTCTGTACCACTCATGATGCAGAAGGAAAAAAAAAGAACACCGGGCACACTTGGCGTCAGACGCCACCGCGTGGCAGGAGACGCAGAGGGGTCATTCCACGTGCCGCAGTTTAAAAGAAAAAGAAGTATCAAACAGCGTCGAAAAGTCATATCATCATATAATCAATCGTTGACCAATCCCCTGAGTGGGTATGAGCCATGTCAGAGGCAAGAAGAACAGCGTCGGCTTCTGCATTTTGGACACTCGCAGCGCGTTGCTCAAAAACAAACACGTAACAACTGCGACAGTTGATAGTTCACGCTTGTCCTGTGTATACCTATGCGTCCTTTTCGAGCGTCCTTCTTTGTGCTGCAGCGGCGCGTTGCAAGTATCGAGCTGCTTGTCGTTCTTCGTGCGACAAACTAATTTCTTGCTATCGCATTAATTCCTTCGCCCTAGTGGAGAAACTGTGACTTTTTATGGAAATCATGACATGTCATGTGCAACATGACTTGCATGCCACGCTCATGTTACGCTCGCGGCCGTTTCGCTAGTTTGATATACACCAAATTTGGTGTTGAGTGACGTGACTGTATGACGAGCGTAAATGACGAATGGTAATATGAAAATCATGATATGTCATGTGCAACATGACTTGCATGCTACGCTCGTGGTACTCCCGTGGCCGCTTCGCTAGGTTGATATACACCAAATTTGGTATTGAGCGACATGATTGTATGAAGAGCACAAATGACACGTGGAAATGTGGAAATCATGACTGTCATGTGCAACATGACTTGCATGCCACGCTCATGGCACTCTCGGGACCATTTCGCTAGCTTGATATATACACCAAATTTGATATTGAGTGACGTGACTGTATGACGAGCATAAATAAAAGTGGTAATATGAAAATCATGACATGTCATGTGCAACATGACATGCATGCCCCGCTCATGACACTCGCATGGCCGTTTCGCTAGCTTGATATACAGCAAATTTCGTATTGAGTGACGTGACTGCATGACGAGCATAAATGACAAGTGGTAATATGGAAATCATGACATGTCATGTGCAACATGACTTGCACGCCACGCTCATGACACTCTGCGGGCCGTTTCGCTAGCTTCATATGCACCCAAATTTGGTATTGGGTGACGTGACTGTATGACGAGCATAAATTACAAGCGGTAGTATGGAAATGATGACATGTCATGTGCAACACGACTTGCATGCCACGCTCATAATACATCCGTGGCCGTTTCGCTAGCTTGATACACACAAAATTTTTAAGACGAAAGCCTTTATTGTCTCATGCTCACGTCCGTCCGGTCGTCCGTCCGTCCGTCCGTCCCTCCAGCCGTGCCCTGGCACGGTGCCAGGTGGACGCCGAGAGGTGCGCAAACGGACGCCGGTCGCGTTGGGCTCTACTGCACTCGCACTTGGCTTGCGTAGCGTCGCTGTGCCCAGCGTCTCTAATCATGCAAGGAGGGAGACACGCGCATCACGTTTCATTCTGACCGACCCAGCCTCAGGAGGCACAGGCGTTCGAGGAACACACTTTGGAATTGACAAAGTTTCGGTCAATTTAAACACGGGAACGCGGATGGCGTCTACACGATGCGCAAAGCGCGAGAATACGAACGAACGCGATACGCAGGCAGATTGGTCTCGCGTCTGGCTGCGATTCGAGGTAAAAAATTAAGCGAACATAAGTGGCAAGTGGTAACATGAAAATCTTGGCATGCATGTCATCCACAATGCCATTTATATGCCACACTCATGGTGCGCTTGCGTCCAGTTCGCTAGCTTGATATACACCAAATTTTGTATTGCGCGACGTGACTGTATGACGAACACAAGTGACAGGTCCTAACATGTAAATAATGACATGCATGTTATGTACAGCATGATTTGCTCCTAGTTGGCTGCTTCGCGTTACATCGATTCCCACAGTGCGTGGGATCTGCCGGTTTTTTTCTTGCCCGTGGTCTCCGCGATTGCCGGATCTGTCTCGGAGGCCTCGGTTTTGCCTTTCGTTGTACACCGAGAAAGTGGACACGCACGTATCCACATTAGCAGTATATACAAACGGAAGACAACCGTCCGCACAACATTCGAGGGTGCGTAATAAAACAGTTCAACGCACAGGAAGCGAGAGACGGATGGCGAATCCAACTGCAAAGGAGAAAATGACCGGGGCCATTCGTGCCTGATAAAGCGAGCTTCATACCACTGATCGTCAGATGGTGTATGTACTTCATCGCTCTGACGTTATGTGTATGCTCAAGTTTAAAGAATTTAGGCGTTACAGAACGCACCTCGGAGTGCTTGCCTCGAACTCGATGTCATGCGATGCTCGCTTGCACCTGCGAGTTGCAGCCCGTCGAAATAACTGAAACATCTTTTGCATTGTACCCGCGATTCGCTTTGATGAGCCATTTCTGAAGCGAGGGTGGGTTGACGGAAGAAGCTTTGGACCTTAATTTTCAGGAAACCGTGCTTCAACACCAACGAAAGAGGGGTGGTTCTACAGTCGGTTATGCACATTCGCTTGCGGACGGCTCTCTTTGCACTACCCAGTTATGGCCAGGGCGGCGATGAGAGCGCTGGTGGCGGCGTTTCTTCGCAGCGCCGCCTGGGCAGAATCTGACGTCTATAGAGGAGAATGGTGGTATTGCTTTCCAGTATGCTACAGGAATGTCGATTGACAAATTCATGGTTTTATTTGCGTGCTACTTGTGTTTTACATATGCCTCTTGTTGTAGCAAGCTTAATAAAAACCAGCAGAGAATTAAGGCTAAGGAAGGTCTATGGAACGTTAATTGTGCTGTTTTAAGTGTATTGTAATAATTGTGATATAGGTGTCAAGAAAGTAAAGTGAACAAAAAGACAACTTGCCGCTGGCAGGGACTGAACCTGCGACCTTGCGACTGATGCTCTTACCAACGGAGCTATAGCTGCGGTCGTCCCCCCCCATCCACTTATCGGGTGTCTATGTAGATGCCAACCCTGGGCGTCTTACTCAGCGCCGCTCTAAGCCCTGAGGGAGAGTGCGGAAGACTTTTTTGCCAGATGGCATCACGTAGTACGTGAACCTTTAACGAGTGGCCAGCTGACCCATAAGCCCTCGCATACTACCTGAAGGCGGCATCAAGTCTGCCAATACGAGAGCCTCGCTGTGAATGAATAGAGGAATTTGCGAGAGCTCGCTTGTTTGTTTCACGCAACCTTAATGAAAATCAGCAGATAATGAAGCTAGGAGAGGTAGAGGGAACGTTAAATGCACCCGTTTCTAGTGTATTCTGATAATTGTGACATAGGTGTAATATATATATATATATATATATATATATATATATATATATATATATATATATATATATATATATATATATATATATATATATATATATATATATATACGTCGAAGTAGAGGACGTGCAAAACGAAAACTTCGTTTATTTTTTTCAACGTGTCAGCCGGGGCCCGGCCTTCATCAGGTTTTCCCTGATGAAGGCCGGGCCCCGGCTGAAACGTTGGAAAAATAAACGAAGTGTTCGTTTTGCACGTCCTCTACTTCGATGTATTGCACCTGCTGGATCTAAGGACACCTTATTCTTCATATATATATATATATATATATATATATATATATATATATATATATATATATATATATATATATATATATATATATATATATATATATATATATATATATATATATGGGTCATTCCATATCAAGTGTACCAGATCAATTTTCGACCATCTCCGATCCTGCTGAAAAAAATTATCCAGGTATATGTGAGTGTGATAAGTAGTTATTGAGGCGTTATTTTTCGCAAAAAAATTTTGTGTTGCCTAGAGGGTGCTTCGAACTTTTGGCACCCAAGTGAAACTGTGTCGCGCTAAATAATTTGTATAAAATTACTGTTCTGAGGAATTAGTACCAAACAATTTTTCCATAATCTTAAGGCGCTGGTCTTTCATTACAATGATAGTTTATTCATTTTAGTCTTAACTTACTTTATTTTTGGTTTTGGCGAAAAATTGCAATATGCGGCATGTTTAGCGTATTTTATAAAAAGCAAAGATTTTTTTCGCGAGTAATATATTCACATTATGTGTTTCATGGGTTCCTATAATAAATGATGAAAATAGTTCGGGAGCGTACGAAGCAAAAACATTGCCACAATATTGTGACAAAGTTGGAAAAAATGGCATTTTGACTCATGTTGAGGCTTTATTTTCTCAGTGTAGCGGTCCAAGTAAAAATATGGTTTATATATTGTTGCATAGTATGATCTGTTGGCAAGACATACAGAAAGTTTCAAAAGAGTAGATTTTGTTTTAAGGGAGAAAAAAATTTTCCAGCTGAACAACTACAAGGTAGTAGAAAGTTTGCCTTTGCCTCACCTTCACTGCATGGCAGGTCAGCGCAAGATTCTAGCGGGGGGTGTTCGGCGGCGAATAATGCAAGTCATACAAAAGCTTGCCACTTGTTTTGGTAATAATGCTGTACAGAACGCCAAAAAGGGCAATAGTGCTAATTTTATGGAACGGTATCTTCCCACTTGGACCATCATAGGGCAGGTTATACTCAACCGCTTCATAGTCGCAAGGGGCAGAATTATATTGCAGTCGATGGCCTGCAATACAGTATTTGGGCGTTGTGTTTGGCTTCTGATAAATAATGCACATGGTTTTAATAATAATTAATGACAAAATTAAGGTATAGTTTACTTAAGATGTTTTTATGATGCAACAGGTATAGGCCGATGCGTGATCGCTTATCAGTGGTTTGCATGATGAAATTATGTATGCTAGGTGTACGCGTTAGAGATGATACGACATCGTACCCATAAATGACACTTCAGTCACCATTTCCGGAGGGATTTGAACATTTTCATCACCCTATTTCTTAATTGTCCGACTGTGCTGAGAATGTTCTAATTAAAAGCCCGTCCGGTAATGGTGAGGGGCTTTTGGCATGTTCAACACCCTACGACCCTTAAGAAAAAGGTGGATGAAAATTGTAAATAGCAGCTGGAAATTGCGCATTAAGTGTCATTTATGGGCACGATGTCGAATCATCTCTAACGTGTACACCTAGCATACATCATTTCATCATGCAAACTACTGATAAGCGATCACGCAACGGCCTATACCTGTTGCATCATAAAAACATCTTCAGTAAACTATACCTTAATTTTGTCATTAATTATTATTAAAACCATGTGCATTAATTATCAGAAGCCAAACACAACACCCAAATACTGTATTGCAGGCCATCGACTGCATTATAATTCTGCCCCTTGCGACTATGAAGCGGTTGAGTATAACCTGCCCTATGATGGTCCAAGTGGGAAGATACCGTTCCATAAAATTAGCACTATTGCCCTTTTTGGCGTTCTGTACAGCAGTATTACCAAAACAAGTGGCAAGCTTTTGTATGACTTGCATTATTCGCCGCCGAATACCCCCCGCTAGAATCGTGCGCTGACCTGCTATGCAGTGAAGGCGAGGCAAAGGCAAACTTTCTACTACCTTGTAGTTGTTCAGCTGGAAAATTTTTTTCTCCCTTAAAACAAAATCTACTCTTTTAAAACTTTCTGTATGTCTTGCCAACAGATCATACTATGCAACAATATGTAAGCCGTATTTTTACTTGGACCGCTACATTGAGAAAATGAAGCCTCAACATGAGTCAAAATGCCATTTTTTCCAACGTTGTCACAATATTGTGGCAACGTTTTTGCTTCGTACGCTCCCGAAGTATTTTCATCATTTAATATAGGAACCCATGAAACACATAATGTGAATATATTACTCGCGAAAAAATCTGTGCTTTTTATAAAATACGCTAAACATGCCGCATATTGCAATTTTTCGCCAAAACCAAAAATAAAGTAAGTTAAGACTAAAATGAATAAACTATCATTGTCATGAAAGATCAGCGCCTTTAGATTATGGAAAAAATTGTTTCGTAGTAATTCCTCAGAACAGTAATTTTATACAAATTATTTAGCGCGACACAGTTTCACTTGGTTGCCAAAAGTTCGAAGCGCCCTCTAGGCGACACAAATTTTTTTTGCGAAAAATAACGCCTCAATAGCTACTTATCACACTCACATATACCTGGACAATTTTTTTCAGCAGGATCGGAGATGGTCGAAAATTGACCTGGTACACTTGATATGGAATGACCCATATATATATATATATATGAAGGAAAGAATTTTAAACTTAAGGGCTCGTTTGCTTTGTTAAACACAGTATTAATGAGAACTAACAGACAAAGATGCCAAGGCAAGTATAGGGGTAGCTATTAGAAGTAATTGTAATGTAAATGGAAGAAAGGAAAGTGGACGAAAAGATAACTTGCCACCGGCAGGATCCGAACCTGCGACCTTCGAATAACGCGTCCGATGCTCTACCACTGAGCTACGGTGGCGGTCATCCCCCCCGTCCACTTTATAGGGTATATATGTGTAATTAAACGTGGGAGCGTCAGTCAGTGCCGCCTGTTGCCATTACGGCGAGTGTGGAACACTCTTCTTTGCCTGTAGGCGTCACGTAGTACGTGATCTTATTACGAGCGGGCAGCTGACTAATAATCCCTCGCATACCACCTGAAGGCATCAAGTCTGCCAGAACGAGACCCTCGTTATGAATGAAGGAAAGAATTTTAAACTTAAGGGCTCGTTTGCTTTGTTAAACACAGTATTAATGAGAACTAACAGACAAAGATGCCAAGGCAAGTATAGGGGTAGCTATTAGAAGTAATTGTAATGTAAATGGAAGAAAGGAAAGTGGACGAATTCTTTCCTTCATTCATAACGAGGGTCTCGTTCTGGCAGACTTGATGCCTTCAGGTGGTATGCGAGGGATTATTAGTCAGCTGCCCGCTCGTAATAAGATCACGTACTACGTGACGCCTACAGGCAAAGAAGAGTGTTCCACACTCGCCGTAATGGCAACAGGCGGCACTGACTGACGCTCCCACGTTTAATTACACATATATACCCTATAAAGTGGACGGGGGGATGACCGCCACCGTAGCTCAGTGGTAGAGCATCGGACGCGTTATTCGAAGGTCGCAGGTTCGGATTCCTGCCGGTGGCAAGTTATCTTTTCGTCCACTTTCCTTTCTTCCATTTACATTACAATTACTTCTAATAGCTACCCCTATACTTGCCTTGGCATCTTTGTCTGTTAGTTCTCATTAATACTGTATATATATATATATATATATATATATATATATATATATATATATATATATATAATTATTTATTTACGTTTCGGCTGGTCCACCAGCCGAAACGTAAATAAAACATTTCGTACGTGTATCCTTTTCTTCAATCATATTCCGAGCCGGAACCATCGATCTTAAAACCCTATATATATATATAAGCCCACTTGCCACACTTGCACTTTGTACACCCGCATAACCTCCCGGTAGAGTAGTATGCAGCGCATTGGCCGGGATATAACTGAAGTCTCCTCTTTTTGTTTTTTGTTTTTGAAGTTATTTCTAGTTTGCGTGATTGACGCAGATAAACATCACACATATTCATACGTTGTCCCATTACTGAGTCCTGTTGAGGCTAGGACTGTGTTTTAGAACGATATGAAAGGGTAGACACGTTCGAATGTGTGTAGTCTTCTCTAGAGACGCGATCAATGCGCCTACATCTGAACGGTGATCTGAAAATAAAGTGGTAGGTACGTAACGCAAGTTAGACCACAGTGTAAATTTTACTGAGTTCTAAATATACCTGGTGTTTAAAGAATTACTTCTTCTGTTGCCGCAGGAATGTTAAGATGGGTAAAGACATCAATGCGACAGAAATAAAGGGACCATGACACGGTCAACTATCAATTCGTGGTTGTCAGCGACAAATAGAAGTACAAGGGCTAGCATGCCTATACATATATGAAAAGTAGACTGTAAAAGAATATTTCAGTGCGAAACAAGCCCTGGAAGTCGCCGGCTCGTTCAGTTCCGTTTAAGTGCCAAGATGAAGAAAACTAAAATATCTCGACTTCATGTGCAGCTGACCACGGAACAATATCATTCGCCGGAATGCAGACGCTCGCACAGCAAGATACTTGTTACGTCACGGCTCACGAGTGCGTCAATGTTGCCCGACTCTCAGACCGGTCGCGGGTTTATAAAAATATACAATAACAAATTAAATCCTCGACCAAACGCGCCAAAATTTGACCAGCTTATTTGTGAACGCAGAAAGGTTAACCCGCATAGCAAAGATTGTGATCGAAAATTGGGTGTCATGGCCTCGTTAAGAAAGTTAAATCAATTAACTTTTTAATTAGTGGAGTTAGCCAGTTATGCGAGGAACCTATTGCAGCTTTAAGATTTCGAAGAAGCGGCTTCCAGTAATCATTGAGAAGTAATGAAATCCAACCAAATTCAGCGGCGAAACCAAAACGTTGAAGAGCGCAACTGCCATATTCTTTAGAGACGTCCAGAATGAGTGAGCGTCGTTATATCAACCGACTTCGTGGAGTGGGTGTTCGGGATGCGCTTGCAATTACAGTACTCGTGGCGCAAATGCGTTAAAGAACGTGGAAGACTTTAACACTGACGTTATTCTGGTCGTCTGCATGGTCGGCTCATCGGTGTCGGTTTCGCCTTTCAAGTTGCTTGAATTTCGTTACGCCACAGCAATTACTAGAAGAAGAAATGGACATGGGCCGGGCACGTAGCACGTAAGCAGGATAACCACTGGTCATTGAGGGTAACTGAGTGGATTCCAAGAGAAGGCAAACGTGTGAGGGGGGAGACAGAAAATTAGGTGGGCAGATGAGATTAAGAAGATAGCAGGTATAACGTGGCAGCAGAAAGCACAGGACCGGGTTGATTGGCGGAACATGGGAGAGGCCTTTGCCCTTCAGTGGGCGTAGTCAGGCTGATGATGATGATGACTTACTGGAGGCTGATTTTCCTACGTCTCAAAACTGCAGTGGGTTCTTCCCATGAAGAACTTCAATTCGCCTATTTGACATAACCGCCTATGCTATAATTCATAAGCGAAATCATTTAGCTGTCTTACATACTGTGCCAAATGATGTATTTGGCCATCTTAGACATGGAATAAATGTCGCATTTCCCGGATTTTTAGAAATTTTGGACGCATTTCTGGAAACACCCGGCATGCATGACGATATTGAACACTCAGAATATACTTTTGGCAACTTTTGAAATAACCATACGAATGTGCGCGCACTTATCTTTGTTCTCATGGTCGTCTGCTCCATAGCCGTGCAAGTGTTGTGGTGCTAGACGCAGTCATTGTGAACTAACACACAGCTCAGCTGTTTTAGTCACTGTTGACTGGTGTCCCCGAGATAATATGTTGGCGTTGTTTTGGACAACCTGTGTAATTTTAGCTCGTGTCTGGCTTATCTTTCGGCTAGGAACTCTATCATCGTGAACATGGTTAACAACGCAACACTAAAGACACGGACACAAGGAAGGAGCAAATGAACAACACGGCGCCGTGTCTCTAGTGTTGCGCTGTTAACCAAAGTTCACGATGAATCCCAACCAAGTGGCCCAACTTGCCGTCTTAGAGCAACTCTTCTTTCGCATTTGTAGTCGATGATACGATGCATATTCTTGCTACCAGTTTAATGATGTCAAAATGTACTTACATGGTAGGTCGTTATACTTCGCCTTTTACATCCTGTCTCCCTCTCTGCACAAATACTGTATTTTTCTTTCTCTTCTGCGCAATGTGCAACACTTCTGTATATATTTTGCATTTTCCAGCAATAAAGCAGTGGTGGTTAGTTCAGCGCCCTCGTCTGTTCTTTCTTCGTCCTGAGGCCAGCGCTGTTTTTTCCCGTCGTGAACTTCGTTTTACATCTTTTTTAACCTTAAGCGGAAATTTTTTCCGTAATCAAAAAGTGAATAAAGCTGCAGTTATGTATTAGCGTCTTGAATTGGGCTGGTTGGTACATACTGATTTTGAATGAAGGAACAGCGCTGGAACAGGTTTCCTTTCATTATTGCTAACCTTTCATTAATGGAACAGGTAACCTTTCATTGACGCATCGGCCAAACAGATGTATCAATGGCAGATGTATCAAACAAAGGCAGATGTATCAATGAAAGGTTACGAGAACATGCGTACTCGCTTAAAGGGTCTGTGAGCAGCTACCTAGCCGACCAGTGCAAGAAATGTGATTGTGAACCAGTCTTTAAAGATAGTGATATACTGGGCACTTACGCAGAGCAACGCCAACGTGAAATTTTTAGGGCTTTGTGCATCGAGAAAAGCGGAGAATGTTGTTTCAGCGTAGCTTCACTATCGCTTCGCAAAAATGAAATGATTGTATGAGTCGGCAGTGGTTCAGCGATATCATGTTCCTCGATATGTTCACTGATTGGGTTTTTTCCCCTCTATATATTGGCGTGCAAACGCAATTAAGTATGGTTGTTAGTCAGCGCCGTGTTTGTGTCTTTTCGTCTCCGTCCTGTTTCAATGCTGTTCCTTCATTCAAAATCCGCAGTTATGAGTGCCGAAGACGTTACTACCAGTCCTCTACAAGACGGGACGAAGAAAGGACACAAACCGTGGTTTGTATCCTTTCTTCATCCCGTCTTGTAGCGCTGTTTTGTACTGGAAATCATGAACCAACCAGCCCAAATGCGTACCCTACTACGTTACTACCGTTTCATTGGATAGGGCGCTCATGTATATACCTGCTCCAGTGATTATTCGCTGTTTCCTTATTGTTCTAAAATACCGTTGTCGCAGTGTTTGATAAGTACCCGGCATTGTGACGAGTCGCGGTGGCATTGTTGCGATTGCATTTTGTTGTTCAGTATGAGACTGCGGGATTTAACTCTGGGCCTCAGCGCTCCGTATTCCGACTGCAGAAGTACTCGTATAAGGATTTCGGTGGAAATGAAATAATCATAATAAATAATAATATAATAATAATAATAGTAATAATTATAGGGGTTTAACGTCACAAAACCACCATATGATTATGGGAGACGCTGTAGGGGAGGGCTCCGGAAATTTCAACCACCTGGGGCTCTTACTTAAAATATTGCAAAAGCTACACTTGACGAGGACCAGAAAGAGAAGTACATGGCAGGGCGGGCGCTGACTCCAAGTATCGTTATTAAAACGACACGCAGTGCATTTTATAGGAATAAAATAAGGCAACGAACGCATGTGCAATCATGTAGAAACAGTAGAAAGGGTGGGATATGTGCAATCTGTCACCTTTTGTTCAGTACCTCGAATTCACTGGCACGCAATGATACAGATGTGGTGCTGACGCACGTGTCGCCTTTCTGTGTGATGAAAAATGCTTTCACCAAGTAGCCACGCAACGTGTTCTGTGAAGTGAACGTGGGGTTCATTAACGTGCACCAAAACCTAAGTACACGGGCCTCGAGAATTTTCGCCTCCATCAAAAATGCGGCCGCCGCGGCCGGGATTCAATCCTGCGACCTGCGGGTCAGCAGTCGAGTACCATAACCACTAGACCACCGCGGCGGCTAAAGGAAAAAAAATTCCTGGCGATGATATTAATTCGGAGTAAACTTGAATTATTTCGGCACGCCTGATGGCATGCGTCTTGTTTTAAACGTAAAACTACAATTGGACATTCCTTATAGCTAAATTCTTTAAAGCGCGCTTTGTTGCTTAATTTCTAACAAGTTTTAAAGACAGCGTCATTCATGATCGAGTATACACGTGCGCATTTACTGCGCGCCTTCACTGATTACAACGGTTTCTGGTCCCACTTGTCCATTGCTCTTATGCAGTGCCAGGTCAAGTGTGTGGAAGTACATCAGTGCGTCATGCACCAGCTGTGGCGCCTATGCAAACTGCAGTTCTAGAGGAAGGTAAAACTGATGCGTCATATATAGTTTAGACGCTAGCTCATTGATAACATTTTTTTTAAATCCATTTTTTCGTGTGATGCAAGTTGCAACAGAGATATATAACAGTGGCTGTATAAAGGTACTGCTGTTTTCGTTGGCAGCTTATTATTTGTATTATTGGTTAGCTTATTGTTAATATTATTGCAGAGAAGCGAAGAACATACAGCATAAAGAACATAAAGCATATGAATGTCGTTTAGCCTCGTGGTAGTATTGACAGAATATGAATAGTTTGCAGATGACAAAACCTTGTGACACATGAGCCAGACGCAGTTTTATCGAGTAACTGCCCGGGAGCTCGCACCTTGCTGGGTCTCGAGCAGCAACAGCAGTGAAAGTATACATTTTAAGACATTGATATCTGTGAAGGTATGTTGCGGTTAACAAGTGCGATAGGTTTATAATTTATACAAAAACTAAAACAATAGTTAAATGGATTTAGTGCTATCGCTATATAGTGTGGGAGGTAATAACTAGAAGTATGTGGATGGGGTGGAGTACATTCGGCAAGCATTCCCAAATCATGAATGGTAGTCTAACTCTATCCCTCAAGAGGAACGTATATAACAGCTGCATCGTACCAGTACCTACCTACGGAGCAGAAACCTGGAGGCTTATAAAGAGGTTTCAACTTTAATTGAGGACGACGCAGCGAGCGATAGAAAGTCAAATGATAGGTGTAACCTTAAAGGGGCTCTAAAGAGTAGTAAAGTGCAATTCCACAATCCCGAAAACGCCACCCTTATCGCGACACGACGCTTGGTAAGCAAGCAAGGCGCGAAAAGAAAATGCGGGGGGGGGGGGGGGGGGATAAAATGCACCAGACATCGTGACGCAGAAGATTTTGACGGCGTCTACTAGGTCCTACGTCACTCCTAATCGGTAAAAATGAAGTACATTGGCATCTGTAGGGGCCAGAGACCTAACGCACGAAGTTTCAGAAAATTTCATCGATCCAATTACATTTTAAAATTCGTGACGTCACGTGCGGAGATTTTGGAGCGACATTTAAAAATGAAACTTCAACCTTAATTTCCTCCTCTAATAATGAACTTATGATGGTGAAACTTACGACATTAGAGTTCTCAGAGTGCAGTTTATCAATCTGAACCAAGTCATTGTTTCACTTTAGTGTCCCTTTAAGAGACAGGAAGAGTGGGCCATATTTCTTGTATTGTACAATTGTAGTGAGGTACAATGGCTGCGACTGGCTCGTGGCAGTTCAGGAGCGGGCATACCTGGAGCGCGAGTTTTTGCCCCCCAGGGCATCACGTTTCTTCGAACTACGGATACATGAGGGCCATAACACATTTTTAGATGGAGAAATGTGTCGTACACGACCTACATGTTTAATTGTTTAGCACTTCTGATCTTATACGCACCAAAATAACATGAGTATAAACCAGCTGCAGTGGAAAACTCCGAATGAATTCATATCAACTGGCGTTGTTTATATTGCAGTAGCTGATCGTGAGATCGTTATTTTTTGTACGTTTTTTTTAAAACGAAGGTGTTTTATGCCGGAGTCCACCAAGACTTCAGTGACGTATTTCCATCACGGAAATGACGCACAAAAAATACACATGGTCAGAAGATGAAAAAAAGTTCCGTCACCCGGAGTCGAACCTATGACCTCTTGGTCCACTAGAAGAGATGCCGGGCACGCTATCCACTGCGCCACGGTCACTTTTTTTTCTTTATTGCAATGTTAATACATTATATACATATACACAGGTGCCACACATCACCAACCAGCTTGCGTGAGGCTGGCTGCATTCACTTATGCACTTTTAACCGTTTCAATGTATCTAATACACAAAGCATTTCTTCAGTTGCCCCTCTGTGTTCCAGCACTTCTCTGAGCTTCGTAACCTGTTCAACAAAATAGGCATTAACCGAGCGCGCTTGGGGTTCAGGATTTCGTATATCCATACGTGACCTCCATATGCTATAAAGGCCTAGAAGCGTGAAGAGGTCATACGGGACACTATCTCCTCGAACAGGCAGAAAACGAATACCGTAGGCGTCAATTGGTAGCTCCTTCTTCAATGTTCTCTCCAGGACATCCCAATAAAACACAGCATCCCAACAGTCAATAAAAACATGTTCTACAGTTTCCGGTTTGTTACACAAAAGACAATTCACTCCCCACGGCACAAACATACCTCGTTCTTCAAGCCATGTTTTCACAGGCAGTGTGCCTGTGTGAAGTTTAAAGAAAAACTTTTTAACCCCAGGCGGAACTAACATCTTTTTGACGCGTTTCAGGACATCGCTTCCCGATCCCTCCCCGTAAATGGTTCTGTATAGCGCGGCTGGAAAAACTATGTCTACCAGGTCTTTTCGTAGGCGCTTCCTGGGAACGTTGCTTAAATATTCAATTGAAAATCTACTTATAAGAAACCTATAGGAAGAGACCACCTCGCATAAGTAGCGGGATACTTTATACGGACCGCTGTTCATGGTGGAGACAACAAATTCTGGTATAGCTCCCGGTAACATGACCTGAATTATTGTACGGATGAAAGGGTCTTGTTGATCTCTTAAGAATAAAAATCTACTGATGACCTGTTTCAAGAAAAGATGACTTAACCCCAGACCACCGTCTCTGACCTTGCGGAAAAGATTAGTCCGAGATGTTCGCTCGTATTTAGAATTCCAGACAAATGTTGCAAAGATCCTATGAAAACGCTGAATGCTACTTCTTGTGCAGTAGAGAACCTGTAGAACGTACCAAATTTTAGCTGCCAAAAAAACGTTACATACCGTGGATCTTGCAAATATTGACAAATCCCGCCCACCCCAACATAAAGTCTTTGTGCTCATTTCATCCGCTTTATCTCTCCAAAACTGCGTATTTTCCCTATATCTATCTAGTGGTACCGCTAGGTATTTGTTGGGTACAGTGCTCCACTGCAGTTGCTCAAAGACATTGGGTGTCTGCTGCCAGGAACCATGCCATAATCCAAAACTTTTGTCTCTGTTCAATAAACTGCCAGTTTGGTCGCAAAAACTCTGCGTGATCTGCAGAGCTGTTCTCACACTTTCCTTGTCAGTACATATAAATGCAACATCATCAGCATAGGCGAGCACTCGTACATCACAGGATTGCAGCCTGAAACCTCTTATTTGATCACTGTTAATGATTTTCCTACACAGAGGCTCTAAAAACAAAGCAAACAGCAATGGTGACATTGGACATCCCTGTCTTACAGACGAGCGAACATCAATGCGTTCTGTAAGTTCCCCATTTACAACCAAACTGGTGGTACAGTTTTGATATGCCATTCTAACTCCTTCACACAGGATAGAACCCAGGCCAGCATGTTCTAATATATCAAAAAGTGTGGCATGACATACCATATCAAAAGGCTTTTGAAAAATCAACTTGTATCATCGCTGCTCTTCCTAACTGAGCATCGCAGTATTCTAGAATACTCCTCGCTACATGAATGTTTGTGAATATGCTTCTACCTCTTATTCCACAAGTCTGGTGTGGCCCCACTAAATCCGTAATGACATTTTGCATCCTGCTAGCCAAGACTTTCATAAAAATTTTGTAATCCACATTTGTTAAAGTTATAGGCCTATATCCTTTCACTGTTTTACGCTGTGCTTCATCAGTAGACTTCGGAATCAGCACCGTGTGTGCCCGCGCAAAAGAAGGTGGTAAGCGCCCTTTTCGGAAAGCCTCAACAAATACTTGTTGCAGAATTAAGGCAAAGTGCGGCTTAAATGCCTTATAAAAGGCAGCTGTTAAGCCATCTGGACCTGGAGACTTTCCGGGTTTCAGGTCATCAATAGCTTTCTCAACTTCTTTTACGGTAATTTCTCTTTCCAATAAATCCGTTTGTTCGCTATCCAATTGTGGTATTTCAGGCAAGAAATCCTGCCGGAAGTTTGGATTGCAGGGTTTGCGCAAAGCAAATAGTTCTCTATAGTACTCTACGAACGCTAGTTTAATCGCGTTTCGGTCCCTCGCTACAGCGCCAGCATACTCTATTTCACCTATTTCATTGCAACGTGCATAAGTCTTCTCGTCTGAGAGGGCACGCTTGGTTGGCATCTCTCCTACAAGTAGTTTCTCAGATCGAGCCCGAACCATTGCACCTTTGTATTTTTCGTGTTCTATAGCTTGCAATTTTATTTTGGTTTCTCTTATTTCGCTTATGAACAACCCAGGACTATTTGTTTCTTCTAGTATTAAAGTCTCTAGATGGGATCGCAAGCATCTTTCTTCCCTGCTCAACAAATACTTTATTTGGCACCCTCTTTCTATTGCTTTAAATTTAATGCGCTGTTTGAACCTTTCCCATTCTTCGAACTTGTCCTGCTCCCTTTGTTTAACCAAACGTTTGATTTTACTCTTCAAGTGGTCGAGAAAGTCGTCATCATTTAATAGGTTTTCATTAAACTTCCAAAGCTCCCATTCAACTTTCTTTTTGGTCTTGGACCCTATCTCGAACATGACCAAACTATGGTCGCTAAACGATATCTGTTTAACCATGTAGTTTCTGCAACTGAACGCTAGTTCCGAGGTCACATAAGCGCGGTCGAGCCGAGCATGACTGCTACCTTGAAAATGAGTAAAGTGTCCGCGTTTCCCACCGACAGCTGTATAAGCCACATCAAACATAGGTACATTGCCAATTAGATCCCTTAAGTACACCGAACTGGCATCCCTTACGCGCGATTCTGTAGAACGGTCATCAGCTTCAAAAACACAATTAAAGTCACCAAGCAGTATCATTGCTCTATCACAGTCTAACATATGAGAGATATCTTGAAAGAACTGCAAACGTTCCTTTGGCAACGTAGGTGCATAAACACACACCACACGGAATGCACACCCAGCAAACTTGAAATCACACACCACAAATCTACCGCGGTCGCAAGACACCACTTTTCCTACTGCAATGCCGATTGAATTCTTCAGTAGGAGACAACATCCTGCAGAGGAACCAACCGCATGACTCACGCACACGGAGTAATAGGTACGGAAAGGTGCAAGCATGCTGTCAGTATGACTCTCACTCTCCACCTTTGTTTCTTGAACCGCGAGCACATCCAGGTCCAGGTCATGCGCCAGACGGTTCAGCTGATACTGCCTGCGTCTCGCGCCTAATCCTCGAACATTCAGAGTAGCCACGCATAGGGGTACATTAGGCGCCGCCATTTGCGTTTTCAAGGGACGCCGGGAGCCTAGCGCTTACCGGCGGGGCTGACAGGCTGCAGTCTTCACTCGTCAGAGCAGCTGCCGCGGGTTAGCGACGCTGCTCGGGTGCGGGGAACGTACTTCCCCGTCTTTCCAGTTGCCTTCTTCCATTCGCATTCAAGCTGCCGCTGCTCGCGTTCGGTATCCACGTCATCCTCCTCACGGCGTCTTTTTACAAGTGCTGGGTCCACATTCATTTTTACCAACGCGCCTTGGTCTCCTCCAAAGCTGTCTTCCTCGATCTTATCCGTCTCTTTTCTTTGTTCAGGCGCGTCTACTGTCGTATCGCCTTCCTCCTTTGCGATATCGTCTTCTTTGATGCGTCCCGATGCGTTGCTCGCGAACGCACCATCGAACGCGCAGCCGGCAGCTTCTCCGAAGGCGCAGTTTTCGGCCTCCTGCGGCGCCGCTAGCTTTCCCGTTGCGCAACCACTGTCCTGGCTTGCTCCGTAATTTCTTGGGTTGATGGTGAAGCCGCCTCTTCCGCTTCTACTTCATCCATTAAGTCATGGATATCCTGTCGTCTTGGCGTGGCGCCTATCACTGTGGCATAAGTGCGCACACAGTCTTGCCGTTCGTGACCGAAAGCGCGGCATGTGGTGCATCGCGGCGTTCGGCAGTCACGACGGATATGCCCTTTCATTCGACAGCGCAGACAGTTTGGTGCTCTGCCTGGCACCACTACCAATACTGCTCCTCCTTGAAACTTAAAGAGATCTGGCAACTCGTCCGCAGTGATGCCCTCTCGAAGGGTCATACGAGCGACGCGGGTTGTCGACTCGGCCTGTTCAAATCCTGGTACGCTCCACTCCTCTAGCTTGACATCTTTCACGTCACCGTACTCACTCAACACTTTTCTAACGGCCTCGTTAGGCACGTCGAAAGGTACCCAGTGTACCTTCACTGTAAGCTCCTGCTTCACAGGGTCAATCACAGCACAGTATCGCCCTTTCACCGGAATTCCGCCACTACTCAAAAGCATATTTTTCGCTTCTGAAGTACGTGATTTGAGCATCCAGGCATGACTCATTTGGTAGGGCCCAATGCCACTCACCGCTTTGATGACACCCAGTTCTTCCAGTGGTGCTCGGAAATCCTCAATCCTGTAGGGTCTTCCTCCGAGGTCACAATGCAGAAAAACACATGATTTCATTGTTTCATCCTTCGGCAAAGTGGGCACAACAAACTTGTAGCCCGCGGGCGGGCCTGAACATCGAACACCGCGGCCAGACGCGGCCGCTGAAACGCCGTCCACGGAGCAAGCCATGATGCGTCCGCACACCAAGCTTGGCGAGACCAGGCTGCGCCACGGTCACATACTCTCAAGGCATTACAAACGCACCTTTAATACCTACCACTGTCCTCTCACAGTGCTCTTGCTAAAGTGAAGTAATGCATCATAACTGTGAAATTCACGATTAGTTTCTGCAGCGCGTCGTTTCTACGCGTCCGATTAAGCGGCGCGTTTCGAATAGGAAAAGTGCAATTTTATCGACGCATTAACACACTGCCAGGTGGCGACCTTACCCCAGCGTCGACGTCGCTCATAGCATCCATCCATACCAAAGGTAGCTCTGCGACGCGCGAGTCTTTAGCGTGACCGTAACTCCGCGTTCCGACTCGCCCCACAAAAAATCGCGGCCGGCCAAGAGGGGCGACACAACGCGCGTTGCGTTTTCCTCCAGTCGGGCCATTGTGTTTCCACTCTTTAACATGCCGCGAGCAGGCGACGTTAGCCCAAGTTCTGCGGACAATCAGCGACGCTCTTCGGGGCTGTCCAAGCCCTTTCTTTGACTCCGCTCTCACCGTTAACTGCTACAGCTATACGTCTGTTTAATCATCGAGCATGAACGCTAGTCGTCGGGATACAGATGTGCCACCAAGCGTTCACGTGGATGCATCCGCCGGGGCTATAACTGTCAAACACCAAAAGACATTGTGCAAGCTTTTTTATATCAATGTACAGTAAACATTCAACTACTTCTGTAAAGACACGTTTCACTTTCGTGTTATACCGATTCCTATGACGAAGGGATCAACTATGTTTTTTTTTGTTTTTTTTTTTTGCGTTTCGCTCTCATCTAAATATTGCCACCGCAGCCTAGTATTCAAGCGCTGCAGCGAATTAATTTTTAATAATGCGTTGGTTGCTGCAATCCAAATAATCATGGTGACCCGCATTCACCTCGTATTGAGGAAAATTTGTTTGCAATATTGTGAAATTGTGCAGTCAAACACCATGAAATTTTAAAAAAAAAGGTTGTTGAGACGGAGACGTTACGTTTAAAAAGAAACGTAAGTTCTTAAACCAAATTTCAAGCCAAGTTTGGCTACTTTATTTACTTCATGAATGAATCGTGAATCTACTGTAAAACTGCTTTCCTTGTACGTGATTCTCATCACAGTGCGACTGTGCTGTGGTTTTTACTTGCAGCTGACTTGCAAGGAAAACTGGCAGTTTCATGGAGAAGCTCAACAAAGTCGAAGTCATACTCGGTGAGATGCGCAATGTCTGCATGGATTTTGTGGAGATTGATGAGTATTTCTGAGGAATAGGTGTTAAGATTTGTCTCACAACTGTGGTAAGTTTATGGCTAAAATACTATTAGGAAGTTTCATTAGCAGCTTCTCAAAACACTTTCTAATTTGTAACTGCTGTCACGCTGTCTATTTAAACAATATTCGACAAGGTGTATCACAGATCGACAACAGCCGTTTACCAGGTAGAAGTTTTCGTGTGATGGGCGAGAAGAGCACGTGCTCTAAGAACATAACGTCCAATGTGTCCTCTTGCTGTTCTTTTTTTTTTCGTCAGGATGACATGCCAGCAGCTCACCCATCGCCTGACCTCAGGATATCAAGGGAATGCGACAAGACATTCTACTGTGATAAAGTGCAAGATAATTTGATTTGAAACTTGCGGTTGGCAGAGTTCTAGAGAAAATTGGAGGGAAACAGCGCGAAAGACGAAATACCAGGCAGAGAAAGACACAAACAACAAACAAGAAACAACAGCGTTGTCTTTCGCGCTGTTTCCCTCCAATATGTCGTACCAACACGCCCAAGCAGCCACTTTATCTGCAGAAAACCCTTATTTTGTGCCTTTAAGTGCGGAACACAATCTCTTGTGTTTGTTGCCACTGCGCACGTGTCAAAGACTAGACACTGGTAAGCGCGTTACTTTTCGAATACAGTGTAACGTGCGTGCCCAGCCAACACAACTTCTGCGCGCACAATTCTAAAACTATTCGCCCGCAGTTCACCGCGACACGGCATGATGCCATAGTACGTCCAGGGAGCCCGCATTAGGGATAGCGCAACCTGACAGCCCCTTTTCGTTCTGTGCATGTCACACATGAGCCGATGGCAGACTGCAGGCCGGGCGGCAAATTAGCCGTCGTGGAGCATGACGTCTCGGACGTGTCGGGAGGTCAGGGAAGGATGGCACATGCGCGTGACGGACCTTCGGCCGAGAGCTTCGAAGAAATGCACCTCTCGGTCGGTGCAAGTACTTCCACTCTCGTCGGGCACAGGGATGGATGTTTCTGTGGCCCGATCTGAGGTAGAAGGAGCCGTAATTAGGGAAACCCTGTCGTGATCGAATCAAGCTTGCGGGCCGGCGCTCGCTGAGGCGAAACCGAGGCGGGCTTCGCAGGCCACAGCATAGCATAGATGACTGCGGGCTGGAGGTCGACGCGGTAGCGACATGGCGAAATCCAATCGTTCAGCAAGACGGCATTCATCACTGGCTGTGCGATGACGCCATTCAGGTGGAGGATGACGTCGAGCTGGGTGAACCACGCTCGGCAGTAGACAGGGCTTCGCTGGCACGTACACTCTCGCAAGCACGGCAGCGGCCGCTCGGCGTGCTCGTCGGGTCATCACTGTGGCGAGCGAGCGGCCTTATAAATAGCGGGGACTTGAGCCGAAAAATTCCCGGCCTATATGGAGTCCTGCCTATGAGATGAGCCGCTGAAAAAGCTATTATACGTGGTACACGCCGCGAGACGGACGGCGCCGCCTACAGGTTGTGCCGGCGACACAAACACTATACAGCTGTGTCCCGTCTGGCTTCCAGGCTATAGACTACTGGCACCTTTAGCAGGACATGATTAAGGCCCGTATGCACAAACGCTCCTCGACTTGAAGCTCGACCTCAAGGGATCCTTGAGTCTTCTCGTGTCGCAGAAATCGCAACGCGAAACAGTCCTCAAGCATCCCTTGAGGTCGAGTTTCGAGCCTAAGAGTGCCGCAATGTTTTGTCTTCGGCATACTCATTACTAGCCAAAGTTTCATCATTTAGTGTCACCACCAATATGCAACGCGGAGCATAAAGCTACGTGAAGCACCTCCTGAACAAAAGCGTGCTTTTCTTTTTTTCACGACAAAGGAGGCTACCGAGCGTAAAGCCTATCAACGCCGTAAACCCGGCACATCGCCGTTGTGGCTTCCTCGACTATTCGGCAGATCTTTTCCCAAAAATACTCCGAAAATGTCTTTCTGACGCGAAAACTATCAATCTCCATTCCGTTTCAACTTAACCATGGTACTGAAAATAATGTCCAAAAAAAATAAAAAAAGAAACTGAGCCCCCATAGTTCACCAAGGAGGTTGCCTAAAAGCGAGACGTTACGTAAGTTCCATCAAGAACAACAAGTGAGCATATTTCCGTGCTGTTGCAGACGTGTGATTACAAGAGCGGCAGATGAAACAGTCTCGAAAGTGCGCATCTACGGAGGTGGGAACGTATGCCCCGCCCACGGGCTCCGCAGTGTCGTTAAATGTAAACACCTGGAGGCATGAGAGCTGCTAATGGCTGCTGGAGCGAGCAAACAGGCCAGCCGGCCGAGGCGTGGTGGGCGCCGTAAACTAAATAAGCCGCCGATAAAAGGCTCAGCGCAGCACCGTGTAGTGCCAGCGCGAAGTTAAGGCGATGAGGAAGAAGGAAAAATTTGGCCAAGAAAAGCCGATTGAGGCAAGAAAGGACACCGGCGCTTATGGGCGCGCTTGCTTGCCGCGTCGGGAAAATCCCTGACGACACGTAGTACATGAGCTCCTAAACAACCTTTCGTAACCGTCGCCTGAGTGCGCCGTCCAAAATGGGCGGGCAATTTTTATTCGTTTGCTCCGTGCCCTTACAAGGGCCGTTCTTCCATCAACGGATGGACGGAATCATATCAGACTGCTCAGAATATGAAGCTGCGTAAAGGCGGCAAATTCAGCAGTGATGCTCTGTCCATACCAGAAATAATTGCAGTGATACGGGTAGCAAGATGCTCTTTCTGTCTATTCCTCTAACCTTACCGTTGCACAAGCCGTATTGTGGCTCTATATAACAGGTCGTGCAGCATTTTGACTGGTCTTGGGATGCAGATGTGCAATATAATAATAATCGCCGTTTTGCGGCCCAAAACCGCGACATGATTATGAGGGACGCCGTAATGGAGGGGTCCGGAAAAATTTCGACCATTCGGTGTTCTTTAACGTGCACTGACGTCGCACAGTACACGCGGGCCTCTAGTATTTCGCCTCCACCGAAATGCGACCGCCGCGGCCGAGATCGAACCCGCGACCTTCGGTTCAGCAGCCGAGCAGCGTACCTTCGATTGAACGAAGTGATGACTGCGCTCGTATTATTTCGTTAAATCGAGAAGTTCGTGAAAGTGAGAAAGGAATTGGCCGATCCTTCGAAATCTAAACTTGTAATGCAGAGACACCCAAAAGCTACCACACCTGTGTTTTTACCGCCAACCCCACGTCCATGCGTGTACAATGTTACCGAGGGTGGCCTGCCCGGACATGGAGCTTCCCATGTCGCCCAGACAGGTCACGTGAAGTTATGACAGGCTGCTGATAAGCGAAGACGCAGAGAACGCAGCGTGTGCGCGAACAAATAGAGCGAGAAAGTTGCCAGTACAGCCGCGTCTGTGTACAGCGCGCGAGCAGCCGGCCTTGCTCTGCGGGACGACACCTTGCGGCAGTTGCGGGATTTGACGTCGTGTGCGCGTAGTATGCGTCACCTAATGGACGACCTGCTTTGCACGAGTGACAGCGTCGAAATGTGCGCTTCTTGTGACAGAAGATGCACGCTCCCTCAGGGCGCGTTCGTCATCACGATTCCAAGAGATGGCGCGTTTCGACCGATTCCAATAGGGAGCCTAGATAACCGGCCGTTTTAGGGTGATGTCAGCCTTTGACCCACTACATGCCGCCAACGCACCGCCCGCCAAAACGCAATGTTGCCAGTCAGCGGCGCCGCGCTATCGTGCCATCTTGGTGCCCGCACTGCGTCTACGCCCGGTTCCGTTTAATCATCGACAATGCGGCGCCGAACGTAGCGGTAGCGTGCTAAACGCTGCCGGTGAAGCCTGAGAATGCCTCGATTCTGCGTACCGCTGTGCACTAACCACAACAGAAAGGGCTTGCGAATGTTCCGCTTCCAGCGAGCCCGGGCCAACGGCTACTCTGGCTCGCTCAAATAAATCGAGACGGCTGGGAGCCCACCAGTGCGTCTCGTATTTGCTCTGTGAGTACTGCGCATTTCGTTCACGGTTTGTTGCTGCGGGACATGTTATATGTGTTTCACGGTGTTCTCGAATGCATAGATAACCGAAGTTGTCGTTGCTGCGTCCACACATTGCGAGTAGGCAGCTTACATACGGGACGCGTCCGCGCGTGCACGCGGAGACGCGCTCGCTGGTCGTGAGCTGTTGCCTCCCTTGCGTGAGCTCGCGTCAGCGTCGCTCAGCGTTACGTCGCAAGAGCTCAGGGGAGCGGCGGTTGGGACCAAAATGGCGGCGCACAGAAAACTATGCTAGATTTGGTGGAAGCTGGCAACAGCGTGCCCCATTACCCGCTGGTTTTGGCTGAGTTTCTTGAAGGCACTTTTTGAAGATGTCTCCACCCTAAAACGGCCGGTCATGTAGGCTCCCTAGATTCCAAGAGATGGCGCGTTTCGACCGATAAGACACGCCTCGCGCGATAAGGCCGGCTGCTCGCGCTCTCTACACATAGGTGGACGTGACTGTAGAGGATAAGCGATATCTGTCGCATAAACCATGAAATAACGAAAGCTACCACCTTCGCCCTTAGCACCATCCTGCACGTAAGAGTGCTACCGAGTGCCGTGTCCGCTGGTCTGTCGTGTATGGCTGCGGCGTTGGTTGGTTGAAATAACTTAATTCAGGTGCTGCGGGACGCGCTCTAACGCGCAGCGGGCAACTCCCACGTCGGGACCGCCAGACCAAGCCTGTCGGCCGCTTCACGGGCCTGCTGGACAGCCCAAAGCTGGTTTGCCAGGAGCGGGCTGCGGATGGCCGCCTCCCACCTGGCCATAGTGGAATCTGGGCTTGACTGAACGCACCCCAAGAGCACATGTGCTAATGTGGACTTCTGCCTGCATGCGAGGCACACGTCATCCGGATAATTCTCAGGGTATATTGCATGTAGTGTATAAAGATTCGGGTATGTCTCTGTCGGCAGCAATCGAAACGTGAGCGCTTGAGGCCGATTAAGTTTCGAATGAGGAGGAGGGTATTTTCTCCGCGCAAGGTAAATGTGCATCGTAATTATAAGTAGCGGGCGCGTCCCTGCCGTCCGAAACCTCGTCCTCGTCAAGCCCGATGCCAGCGCAGTCGGTGAGCGCGCGCGCGGCTGCGTGGGCCGCCTCGCTAAGGTTCGTAGCGATACCCGCTAGGTGCCTAACATGTGCAGAGAACCAGATTAACGAGTGGTGTTTTATCTTCTCGGGTCAGACACTTCGAAGTACACGCAAGGCTTGTTCGGAGACTACACCACACTTCGGATAATTCTCAGTGTATTTGCACACTCGAATGCTCGAACTGCCGGCCTCGAGTCACTGTATATGACCTCATTGTTGGTGTCAATAATTGCCAATGCAATGGCCACTTGCTCGGCTACTGCCGGGTCATTCGTTCATATGGATGCAAAGTTTGTGAGTCTCAAATCATCGTCGACGACGGACACTGAGAAGGCGCACCCCTCGTAGTAGGCCGCCGCATCAACAAAATGGGCCTCGCGCTCTTGCTCATGAATTTGTTTGAGTAAAGTGGTGGCTCTCGCCTTGCCCTTGTTGTGTTCAGGATGAACGTTTCTCGGAATCGGAGCCACGGTGATGAGGTCGCGTATCTCCCTGGGCACTTCCTCGCTCCCTCGACGGTAAAGGGGTGGCCCAGTTCTTGTAAGATCTGCCTGCCGGCTCTCGTTGTAGAAAGTCTCGCGAGTTGTGCTCTCGCCTGAGCCTCCGCAATCTCCTCAAGGGTGTTGTGCACGCCTATTTGGAGGACCCGATTGGTGTTGGTAAAGATCGGTATACCCAGGGCTCTCTTCGTGAGCTTGTCCCTTTCTGCCCTCTGCCACTTGTGCATCGCCGCAACGTTAGCGAAGTGGCATAAGACGAAGGCATACACCAGGCGGACGAGGTTGCCCTCCTCGAGGCTGTGGTGGCGATTGGCCACCCTCGGATAAGACGCAATGTGTTGTCTGTCTTGGCTGTAAGCTTAATTATCGTCTTTGCGTTAGACCCGGTAGACTCAACAGTCATGCCCAGGATCCTTATCGTGTCGACTCTGGGGATCGTGTCTCCTCTGCTCGTGCGCAAAGGAATATTGCTCTCGGCCAATGGCTTCCATCCCTTGGGCTTTGGCCCCCTCCTCGTAAGACGGTAGAGTAGCAGCTCCGATTTTTCGGCTGAGCACTTGAGCCCGGTGGGCCGGAGATATTCCTCGGTTACGTCAATGCCTTCTTGTAGCGCTTTCCACCTGCCCGTCACACCCACCAGTGCATCATATGGCAATATCGTCGGCGTAAATCGCGTGACTGATGCCTTCGACCTGTTAGAGCATCCTGGACAGTCCGATCATGGCAAGATTGAAGAGAGTGGACGAAATCACCCATCCCCGCGGTGTGCCTCGTGTTCCTAGCTCGACCTCTTCCGACACCAAGAGAACAGACTTTTGGGCTAGTTGGTTTGTAACGTTGTGAGCAGCGCACGTCCCGTCCTCTTTCTGTGGTCCCTGTCTGTTTAGCGCTATGGCTTCAATGAATCTTCCGACACCACCTCCCCCACATCTTGGATATGAACGGCCTGACCTAGTCGTGGACTCTCGCTCCAAGGCCCAGTTCCGAGATCGAGCGTAGCACAAAGCAGTGGGCGATATTATTGAAGGCCTTCTCGAGGTCGAGTCCGAGGATCGCTTGCGTAACCCGCATGTTGTTGTCAATGATTTGGCGCTTTATGAACGTCACAGCATCATGCGTGGACAGGCCCGATCCAAATGCAACCATGGTGTGTGGATATAGTCTCTTATCTTCAACAAACCTCGTTAAGCTGTCGAGTATAGCATGCTACGCCACCTTGCCCACGCACGACGTGAGCGAGATGGGGCGCAAGTTGTCGAGGCTGGGTGTCTTGCCGGGCTCGGGGATGAGCGCCCGTTTCCATTGGTCTGGGACTTGGCCGCTCCTCCACGCCTCGTTGGCTGCGGCGTGAAGCATTCTGAATATAGAGCTACGGCCATGACTATAGGGCACCTAGATGTTTTAAAGCGATAGCGCCAGACGGGAAACTGGAAGAAAAACTCGTCGCCGTCAAAATGAGAAGAAAATCACAGCTTTATTACAGCGAAAGCTGTATATGGCTAGGAGAAACGAAAAAGCGCTCGGCATCTGTGTCACGAGTGGTCTCCATTGGCTGCGCTATCAGTTACGTCGTTCTGAGCGTCGTACCCAAGCTCGCGCGCCATTGGCGCGCGAGCTTGGTTACGACGCTTGCAAGGTCAAACGCTTGCAGCCACGGCGCGCCCTCTGGCGCGCCGAAGAACCGGCGTTGCGGGCAGGACAGCGTCGACGTGATTACGGGAGCGCATTCGCCGGGGCGAACGCCCGCTTTGGGCGAGAGTTTCTCCAGCGGGACTTTGGCTTCGGCTGCGACGTCTGTGAACGCCTGTGGTTCGACCACAACCTGGCAACGATAATTGTGGAAGGCTTCAGTGCAGCGTCGGGTTGAACCCACTGCTAAACACTGGGGCCGCGCATTTCAGCTTCGCTGGTTAACCATTTGTACGGAGTGCTTGGGCGGTGATTTTTTATTTTCTTTTTACTCAGCTCATTCAAGAAAAGCTTAGTTAAATCGCTTTCGGTTGCCAACTTAGTTCCCTAATTCGGGTTCATTAAAACAAACAAATGTGGGGAGACGGACATTTCTTCGTTAGATCGGGAACGTCGTAAAATTGCGTTTCGTCAGATGCGCTGGTGTAGCGGTTACGCGGCTGGGCTGCTGACCCGAAGGTCGCGGGTTCGATCTCAGCCGCGGCGGTCGCATTTTGATAGAGGCGATATGCTAGAGGCTCGTGTACTGTGCGATCTCACTGCAGGTTAAACAACACCAGATAGTTAATATTTCCGAAGCCGTCCACTGCGGCGTCCCTCTAATCATATCGTGATTTTGGAACGCAAAACCCCAGATATTAGTATTACTCTTAAAATTCTGTTTTGGTTAGATGAAGTTAGATTGGTTAGAATAACTACAAAACAGAGTCGCCAGGTTCGTCTTGCGTAGGTGTGGAAGGGCGTCCTCAGCCCCACTCGTGACGACTCTCGAAGACTCATCGGGCATCTGAAACAGTGCGCTGCAAACCTTAACGACGCCTTTGTGGAAAACTTCTCAGCCTCCTGCAGTGACCTCCTGCTCGCCAATACGGTTATGTAGTTATGCCCCCCAGTGATGGTAGACACGGGTGCCTTTGTGAAGCGCGAGGACGACGAAGATGGAAGAGAACAGAAGGGACGCGGACGAGCGCTGACTCGCAACTGAAAACATTTATTTGAAGAACAACACATGAACGTAAAAGCAAATAAACGCATCAGCATTGCGCAGAAGAGTTAGGAATTAATGGAAACCTAACATACCGTATCCCCTAAAGGCACACGCGCTGAGAAGATAGGCCAACTCTTTGTCCATAAGAGACAACGATGTCTCACTTACGCATGCGTCACCCATATTATTTATTATTTTATTTTATTTTATTTATATACTCTCAATGCCATGCGGCGTAACAGAGAGGAGTGGTGTTACAAGTTAGAAATGGCCGTCTTGAATGATGCATGATCAGGGTTGCTGGCGATGGAAGCTGGAAGGTGGTTTCATTCAGATGAAGTCTTCGGCACGTAGGAGTGGAAGTAGAAGTTGGTATGGCAGAATGGCACACGAACTTTGAAGTTATGGTCGACACAAGATGAGATGTATGAGGGTGGCGAGAACAATGTGCGTTTTAAATGCGAAGCATTTCTTAGCGAACTTCGGCGACTTTGAGCGTATCTATCTAGCTATCTATCTATCTAGCCGCCTACGACTTTGTGCTCTCCCGGCCGTATCGTTAATGGGATTTATACCAAATTTGGTATGGCATAACATGACTCTCAGACGAACGTAAATGGCTGGTCATATCATAAAAATCATTAGTGACTTGTCAAGAAAAGTATGATTTACATGCCACGCTCATGGTGCGCTCGCGGCCGTTTCGTTAGCTTGATATACACCAAATTTGGGATTGAGTGACGTGACTGTATGACCAACATAAATGACAGGTGGCAATATGCAAATAATGACTTGTGATGTGCCACATGACTTGCATGCCACGCTCATGGCGCGCTCGCGGCCGTTTCGTTAGCTTGATATGCACCAAACTTGGTATTGAGTGACGTGACTGTTGACGAACATATATGACAAGTGGTAATATGAAAATCATGACTTGTCATGTGCGAGTCATGTGCGACACGACTTGCATGCCACGCTCATGGCGTGCTCGCGGCCGTTTCGTTAGCTTGAGATACACCAATTTTGGTATTGAGTGACATGACTGTATGAAGAACATAACTGACAAGTTGTAATATGGAAATCATGATATGTCACGAGCGACATGACTTGCATTCCACGCTCATGGCGCGCTCGCGGCCGTTTCATTAGCTTGATATACACCAAATTTGGTATTGAGTGACATGACTGTATGACGAACATAAATGACAAGTTGTAATATGGAAATCATGATATGTCACGAGCGACATGACTTGCATTCCACGCTCATGGCGCGCTCGCGGCCGTTTCGTTAGCTTGATATACACCAAATTTGGTATTGAGTGACATGACTGTATGACGAACATAAATGACAAGTTGTAATATGGAAATCATGATATGTCACGAGCGACATGACTTGCATTCCACGCTCATGACGCGCTCGCGATCGTTTCGTTAGCTTGATATACACCAAATTTGGGATTGAGTGACGTGACTGTATGACGAACATAAATGACAAGTTGTAATATGGAAATCATGATATGTCACGAGCGACATGACTTGCATTCCACGCTCATGGCGCGCTCGCGGCCGTTTCGTTAGCTTGATATACACCAAATTTGGTATTGAGTGACATGACTGTATGACGAACATAAATGACAAGTGGTAATATGGAAATCATGACATCTCATGAGCGACATGACTTGCATTCCCCGCTCATGGCGCGCTCGCGGCCGTTTCGTTAGCTTGATATACACCAAATTTGGGATTGAGTGACGTGACTGTATGACGAACATAAATGACTGGTGGCAATATCCAAATAATGACTTGTCATGTGCCACATGACTTGCATGCCACGCTCATGGCGCGCTCGCGGCCGTTTCGTTAGCTTGATATGCACCAAACTTGGTATTGAGTGACGTGACTGTATGACGAACATAAATTACAGGTGGTAATATGCAAATAATTACTTGTCATGTCCCACATGACTTGCATGCCACGCTTATGGCGCGCTCACGGCCGTTTCGTTGGCTTGATATACACCAAACGTGGTATTGAGTGACGTGACTGTATGACGAACATAAATGACAAGTGGTAATATGAAAATCATGACTTGCCATGTGCGAGTCATGTGCGACATGACTTGCATGCCACGCTCATGGCGTGCTCGCGGCCGTTTCGTTAGCTTGATATACACCAAATTTGGTATTGAGTGACATCACTGTATGACGAACATAAATGACAAGTTGTAATATGGAAATCATAATATGTCACGAGCGACATGACTTGCATTCCACGCTCATGGCGCGCTCGCGGCCGTTTCGTTAGCTTGAGATACACCAAATTTGGTATTGAGTGACATGACTGTATGACGAACATAAATGACAAGTTGTAATATGGAAATCATGATATGTCACGAGCGACATGACTTGCATTCCACGCTCATGGCGCGCTCGCGGCCGTTTCGTTAGCTTGAGATACACCAAACTTGGTATTGAGTGACGTGACTGTATGACGAACATAAATGACAAGTGGTAATATGAAAATCATGATATGTCACGAGCGACATGACTTGCATTCCACGCTCATGGCGCGCTCGCGGCCGTTTCGTTAGCTTGAGATACACCAAACTTGGTATTGAGTGACGTGACTGTATGACGAACATAAATGACAAGTGGTAATATGAAAATCATGATATGTCACGAGCGACATGACTTGCATTCCACGCTCATGGCGCGCTCGCGGCCGTTTCGTTAGCTTGAGATACACCTAATTTGGTATTGAGTGACATGACTGTATGACGAACATAAATCACAAGTTGTAATATGGAAATCATGACTTGTCATGTGCGAGTCATGTGCGACATGACTTGCATTCCATGCTCATGGCGCGCTCGCGGCCGTTTCGTTAGCTTGAGATACACCAAACTTGGTATTGAGTGACGTGACTGTATGACGAACATAAATGACAAGTGGTAATATGAAAATCATGACTTGTCATGTGCGAGTCATGTGCGACATGACTTGCATGCCACGCTCATGGCGCGCTCGCGGCCGTTTCGTTAGCTTGAGATACACCAAACTTGGTATTGAGTGACGTGACTGTATGACGAACATAAATGACAGGTGGCAATATGCAAATAAGGACTTGTCATGTGCCACATGACTTGCATGCCACGCTCATGGCGCGCTCGCGGCCGTTTCGTTAGCTTGATATGCACCAAACTTGGTATTGAGTGACGTGACTGTATGACGAACATAAATGACAAGTGGTAGTATGAAAATCATGACTTGTCATGTGCGAGTCATGTGCGACATGACTTGCATGCCACGCTCATGGCGTGCTCGCGGCCGTTTCGTTATCTTGATATACACCAAATTTGGTATTGAGTGACATGACTGTATGACGAACCTAAATGACTAGTTGTAATATGGAAATCATGATATGTCACGAGCGACATGACTTGCATTCCACGCTCATGGCGCGCTCACGGCCGTTTCGTTAGCTTGATATACACCAAATTTGGTATTGAGTGACATGACTGTATGACGAACATAAATGACAAGTGGTAATATGGAAATCATGACATGTCATGAGCGACATGACTTGCATTCCACGCTCATGGCGCGCTCGCGGCCGTTTCGTTAGCTTGATATACACCAAATTTGGTATTGAGTGACGTGACTGTATGACGAACATAAATGACAAGTGGTAATATGGAAATCATGACATGTCATGAGCGACATGACTTGCATTCCACGCTCATGGCGTGCTCGCGGCCGTTTCGTTAGCTTGAGATATACCAAATTTGGTATTGAGTGACATGACTGTATGACGAACATAAATGACAGGTGGCAATATGCAAATAATGACTTGTCATGTGCGACATGACTTGCATGCCACGCTCATGGCGTGCTCGCGGCCGTTTCGTTAGCTTGAGATATACCAAATTTGGTATTGAGTGACATGACTGTATGACGAACATAAATGACAGGTGGCAATATGCAAATAATGACTTGTCATGTGCGACATGACTTGCATGCCACGCTCATGGCGCGCTCGCGGCCGTTTCGTTAGCTTGATATACACCAAATTTGGGATTGAGTGACGTGACTGTATAACGAACATAAATGACAAGTGGTAATATGAAAATCATGACTTGTCATGTGGGACATGACTTGCATGCCACGCTCATGGCGCGCTCGTGGCCGTTTCGTTAGCTTGATATACACCAAATTAGGTATTGAGTGACATGACTGTATAACGAACATAAGTGGCAGGTGGTAACATGAAAATCTTGGCATGCGTGTCATCTACAACCCCATTTACATGCCACGCTCATGGTGCGCTTGCGTCCAGTTCGCTAGCTTTATATGCACCAAAATTGGTATTGCGCGACGTGACTGTATGACGAACATAAATGACAGGTCTTAACATGTCAAACATATGGCATGCAAATAATGTAAAGCAGGATTTGCTCCTTGCTGGCTGCTTCGCATTACATCGATTCCCACAGTGCGTGGGATCTGCCGGCTTTTATTGCAGGATTCATGAAAAAGATTTTGTGGAAGAAGCATAGGCGGGCCTGTTTCCTCCTGTTAGAAAGAGTAGGGAGATCTAGAGAAGTTTTTATTGATGAGATACTAGCGGTACGGGGGGTAATTAGCAACAATGAAACGAGCTGAGCGATTTTGGATGGCTTCTAGTGCATTAATAAGTATACAAAAATGAGGATCCCAGATTGAAGAGGCGTACTCGAGTTTAGACCTGACTAGTGTTTTATAAAGAAGTTTTAATGGAACACGCGCTAATGAAAAGTTACGACGCAAAACCCGAGAGTGCGGTTTGCATTGTTAATCACATAATTAATATGACTATTCCGTGTTAAGTTGTTATCTATGTGAACGCCTAGATATTTGTAAATATTGACAGATGAAAACTGAAAATTAGTAATTGAATTAACAGAGCTAGTGCAATAAGTACTTCCTCGAGAGATCCTCATTATTTTACATTTGTTAATATTTAGTTTCATGGACCAGAGTGAGCACCAATAGGTAATCTTATCAAGATCAGATTGAAGTTGTGGTGAATCATGCGGGTTAGTTATTATGCGGTAGATGACACAATAATCGGCAAATAGCCTGATTGTTGATGAGCGTTAGCTGTTACATGTTGGGTTCTGTTAGACAAGAAGCATTCAATCCACCGCAATATGTCTGAGTCAATATTTAGCATGCTTAGTTTTAGTAAGAGTAAACGGTGAGAAACAGTGTCAAAAGCTTTTTGAAAATCAAGGAGGATACAGTCGATGATGGAGCCAGTGTCAGATGCTGAAAATAAGTCGTTAGTGAAGAGAAGTAGCTGGGTTTCGCATGAGTAGTGTTTTCTAAAACCGTGCTGACTTTTGCGAAAGAAGTTATTTTTTTCGAGGAATGCAATTAAGTTAGAATAGATGATATGTTCCAGAAGCTTACATGGAATACTAGTCAAAGTAATGGGCCTGTAATTAGAAGCATTGGATGAGTCACCTGGTTTAGGCACAGGAACCACCTTCCCCGCCTTCCAGTCACTTGGCAATGAGGCATGTTGCAATGACTGTGAAAAAAGCTGTGAAAAAATGACTGAACAATAAATGGCAGTTTGTTTGAGAAATTGGGGAGCGATTCTATCTATGCCAGGCGCTCACGCTTTCATTTTAAGTGAGGTGAAAAAGCCGTAATTGATCAATGATGACTGGTTCCATACGGGGATGTCCATGATCGGCTGGATTTGGTAAATAATTGGAGTTGTCAGTGGAAAATGCGTATTTAAATACATCTTGCAAAGCTTCACAGCACCTGTCACTTACAATAGCCAAACCAATTTCGTTAGAAAGGTGGATGTTCTTATTTTTCGGACCATTTACGACACACCAAAACTTACGAGGGCTATACTGTAGAAGAGAAGGAAGGGTATCGCTAAAGAAACTATGTTTAGCAACTGCATAAGCTTTTTTGTATTCCAATGTTGCGCTGTGATAAGCCACCCATCTCTCCGTGGTGTCAGATGATGAAGCGCTGCGGTAAAGTCGCCTTTTTTTATTACGTAAGCGGAGAAGTGCTGATGTGAACCACGGAGAGCGGAACGCCGTTCGAACAGGTCACTAAGGAACATAGCAATCTAAAAGTGAATTAAAGTTATTTTTGAACGATACCCAGTTTTCCTCCACAGTGTTATCAGCAGCATATGCAATGTATTTTTCAGTGAAAACTTCTAAGTCAGCACATATGGATGCATAATCAGCTTTTGCATAATCTTTTATAACTTTCGTTGCGTGCATAGGACGCTGTGGTTGAATTCGGCAGGTGAAGTGTACAATACAATGGTCATTAAATCCAGGTAGATAATGAATAGATGAAATGACCGAAGGATTAGTTGTGACACCCAAGTCAATTACATCGGATGATGATGCTGTGATGCGCGTGGGTTCAATGATTACTTGGGTTGAATTGAAATCATTGCATATGTTTTAAAAGCGATTACCTTCCGCGGAAAGACAGCTAACCGTTCCATCCTCACTGCTCCAAGTAATTTCTGGGAAATTAGAATCGTCCATGACAAATATTTGCGAACTTGGGTATCTGACAGAAAGTGCGTGCAAACACTCATGGAAGTTATCGCAAAAGTTTGAGGAGCAGTGAGGCGGACGGTAGCAGGCACAAAAAATCACTTCTTGATACGCAAAGCGGACGCATGCGCATACGAATTCCGTTCTGTTAATGTGGAATGCCTCTATTGCTTCTCTAGTTGTCTGGGAACAATGATTTGACAATATCTCTTAATCTTCCGCGCAATGTTGATGCGTTTTTCTTTTTTGGCTTTTACGTTCATGTGTTCTTCAAATACATCTTTTCAGTTGCGAGTCAGCGCTCGTCCCTTCTGTTCTCTTCCGTCTTCGTCGTTCTCGTGCTGTACCCAAACATGCATCAACTAGCCCAACTTTCAATACTTTGGGTTTGCGAAAACTGATAAATTTCGCGATTCATTACTCATCTCCAGTTTACGATTCTATCAACTAAATATTTATAGTAAAATACCCAGGTCGTCAGCGCTATCATTCTAAGAAAGCTTTTTCAGCAATCACTGGATAAATCTAATCTGCCTATACAATGGAAAATCGGGAAGTTGGTTCCGATTCATATGTCAGGTAATAAAAATTAAGCATCTAACTATGGTCCCATCTCACTTGTAAGTCATAGCTGCAAATTGCTCGAACACGTAAAGTTCAAGCATTTTTTTTAACTTTCTAGATTCCAATGCATTCTTCACGCCTTCCCATCAAAGATACAGAAAAACTTTCTCACATGAAACTGAGATTGCGATCTCTATTCATAAATTACATCGTATTCGAGATCGTTGATCATTTGCTGATTGCATTTTTTAGACTTCGCTAAAGTACTTCGCAAGGTCTCCCATAAAGACGTACTGTATAAAATAAGTCTTCTGAACACTAACATTCTAAGGTGGATTGAATGCTTTCTATGCAATCGCACAAGATTTGTAACTGAAAACGGTCATAATACCGCTCTTGAATACCTATAGCTTCCGCTGTATTTAAAGGTTCAGTGCTCGTTCACCTTTTGTTCCTAATTTATATTAACGATCTGCCTTCATCGCTATCATCTAAAATTCACTTATTTGCCGATGATTGTGTCACCTTGCTTGAAACAACTAATGTAGTTGATCTTAACCACCTTCGATGTGACTTAACTGCTATAGCTATCTGGGGTAAACATTACTTAGGATCCATTCGTCTCAAGAAGCTTTGAATAACAATGTATAATCACATATATATTCTTTTTTTTCTTTCATTCTGTGTGTGTAAACTGGGTTCGTTTGATTACCCAAGCCTTGATTTTTTTTTACTTAACACGTACTGGTAAGCTTAATAGATTTTTTTTTGTCATTTTTATGGAATCAGTTTATATTTCTTTGTTAGATCTAGATAAAACTCTATAATTAGCAGCCTCTGCAGTAAATTTTTATTTGTTTTTAGGTGCGAAGCAGCTCTTTGACTAGGCTGTGTAACGCTGTCCCTCCCTCCGTGCGTACGAACGCGCCGCAACGCGCTCCCCTCGCCGCAGGTGTTGGAGCGGTGCCAAGTAGGTCACGCCGCAGCTGCGCGTTGACGTCACGCTCCCCTCGCAGTGCGCGCTTACGTCACTCTCTCCCTCGCCTGCCGCGCGCTCGCCGGAGCGCCCGCAGCTGCCGCCTGACGCGGAACGACAAGACCTACGCCAGCCATCGCTTCACACGAATCTTCCAGCGCTCACTGCAGCACCCGCGTTAGCGCCGTTCAACCCGTGACGCCACACGTGCGCAACGCTGCTGCTTCGCATCCCATCAGGGTTCGCTTTGGGAAGATGCACCTAATTTTTTTTTCTTTTTTTAACCTGCAGCTACTACTTAAAAAGTTATTACTACTTTTACGTGACGTCACAAGTCTGCGAAAACTCGCGGCGTTAAAATGAAGTGTGCACAATAAACAGCGCATGACTATGCTGAACAATAATTAAATTTTTTTTGGAATAGCTAAACAGTGTCTCGTTCTGAACGTAATTCAAAAAGGCTTCCTGCCAATCACATTGGCAGCGGTTACTTATAGCAACTGGCGTGACGAATTCATTTGCGTATATCTGATACTCTCAATTGTTGTATAACGATGTTGAGCTGTTTTTGCGCATATACAACTATGTTGACTCGTCCTTGCTGAGAGAGAAGTAGAGAGAGGAATAAAACATAATTAGGAATATACACAATCCTTTTCAGGTGGACAGTCTTCCCAATTCCGGAAACCGAGGACGCTGATCATCTCCCTGGTCACGTAGATGAAGTTACGGGGCCAACTTGAAAGCTGGGCTTCTCATTCTGCTCGAGTCCACTGCCTTAACTATGGCCTTGTTAAAAACGGCCGCGATAGCTTCAGGCAGGTTAAGCGGAGACTAAAGTGGGAACCATTGTTAGCTCTCCTTGCTCGTCATAACTAAAATACTCGAAGTTCTGCACACCCATAAACTCACAGAAGCTTGGATATGGAGCAGCAACGACGCTATTCATTTTCAAAGAAACTAATACCCGTGCCACACGGGCAGAGAAAATGGCATTTACTTCCTAATGCCTTCAGATTTAATGCCATTTGCGCGGTGTCACACGGACAAACGAAATGGCATTCGCCCAAATGGCGTTCGTCACCAAATGCCTTCGCCAGAACTCATTCGACTGAGAAATGCATACTCTCGACGGTGCAGCTGACGAAGTGCGATATACCTAAATTATATAAAATGACATCCTATTCAGCTGGAAACAAACTTTTCGCGTCTTTTATTTACACTAATCACTCGACGAACATCTTCAGCTGGTAGACGCTGTATTTTGAATGCGACAGGCGCCATTTTCTTTTTACGGTCGGTTGCCACGTCGTGAAACGAAGCAACGATCTTAAGCTAACGGCGGCGTAATATGCTTATGTCTACATTTAATTATTCTCGGAAGTATATCGAGCTTGTAAACGCATGTTTGTTTTTTTATTACTACTCTACAATTGCTCACTACAGAAGAAAATGCGATCGACATCATCGAGTCAAATGTCATTCACTTTGGACGTGTAGCAGCTCCGCCGAAAAAAATGTCATTCGGGAACTGAATGCCTTCACTACCGAATGTCATTCTCTTTGCCCGTGTGGCACGGGTATAAATTTCCTGAAACAGGTAGAGCGCTTGATCGGGCTAAAAAACTTTTACTGGTTCTCGCCCGTATTTGCGTCACTGATTGCGTCAATTATAGGCAAGGCAGGACAAAATAAACTTATGACAGATTGCTCGAATGTTATAGAGCCCCTGCTGGGCGGTAGCCTCCTCTGCAATGCACGAGCGCAAGGCGCGAAAGCATAGCATAGGCAGCCCGCGCCGCAGAGAGCCTGCAGTACATGGTCATGACACACGGAGGACAGGCGTCACAGCAGAATCGTAGGACAAATTTTTATGCTTTTTCTATCGTTTACTCTTACTCCCCTCTTTAATGCCTTTGGCCATGAGGGTTTAATAAATAAATAAATAAATAAATAAATAAATAAATAAATAAATAAATAAATAAATAAATAAATAAATAAATAGGAGTGGCCAGTGTCCTACTAGATATTAAAGTAAAAAAAATCACCGCATCTCCACGAAGTCAGTGATGATGAGCGGGCTAAGCAGGGAGATCGTTCGGTGCTACCGTAAATCACCCGTGACATTGCCCACTCGCGCATGTAAATGAGTGACAAAGCGGTGTACAGTTATATACATATTCATTGGTCATAAATGGTACGACGTGTTGAGTTGTGGATTTCGTTTTGCCTTCATTATTACTGCTTTGTGGTCCGTGATGTGTAGAGACAATGGTTCTTCGATCGGATCTAGCCTGAAGTTGGCAAAAACAAGTTCTATGCACATTTCCCTGGTGATTGTTGGTTGCTTCCAGTCATACGAAATGCATCGTATACAACGTATTGAGACGTCATATACTGCACAAGCCATTTTTGCCGTTTAGCCACCGCTTCCCAAGCTCTCGACACCGGGGTAGCAGCGTGTTGTCGGTGGTGCAGTTGAGCCGCCGCTTCCAGCGCCTTACCTCCGTTTTCATCCATGGCAGAAAGAGAATGTTCCATGGTCGTCATCGTCATCGGGTACCTTGCATGTGCTAGCGCGCTTATTCTTCATCGTCATCGTCATGGCGTATAGTGAGTACCTTGCATGTGCTGTGCACGCCGCCGCACGCCGACAAGGCTCGGTCTTAAGGTGCTTCGTCCCTACAAATGGGGCCGCGTTATGAGAAGGACAGAGAACAGATGGTCAGCGAAATCGGAATGGACACCACGAGATGGGGTGCGGGAACGGCCACGGATTAGGTGCACGAGCCAAGGCGGTAATGCGGGCTAGCCCTTTGTGATAGGTGGCAGTCATGTCTGTCGCGTGAAAAATAGTTTCGTGCACGACGCGTGTCGTCCGTTTCTCGTCGTTTGTCTGTGCCGCGCTGCACATTTACCCGAAGGTGAAAAATATAGACACAAGAGAGGACACGGAGACAGGAAGGGCGCAATACATCAACTGACCTTGATGCAAGGAAACACACAAACACCTTTAACAAGTGCGCACCGGTGCATTTAAGAGGTGCGCGACTTGGTTTGTACCTTGCGTGATCTACAAGCTGCCGCTTTCATGCGGTAGATGCTGCGTCAGACGAACCGGGCGCTGTCTAAGTGAAAGATTGCGACGAAATTGTGCAGGAGTGAACGTACACCAAGGAGGGGGGGGGGGGCGACATTCGGTGAACCAATGCCCCAAGGGCGTCTGTGCTCCGGAATTTCATGCTACAATTGTGCTACGAAAGTCAAGGATCAGGCGACTCGAGAAATAATAGCTCTTGCTATTATTTCCTGTCTCTTTGACATAAATACATTATCAAACCACGGATTTCCTTCATAGATGTTAAGGCATGGTCAGCTGGACCGATCCAGACCGGTGACCCATATATTCAGGATACATATTATATTTAGTTTCTTAACTACCTCTGCAATATATTGCGAAGTTTGAAACTTCCAAGAATTGCCATTGTGCCCCGTGACCTTCGAATCTGTGACTGCTGTTGTGGCTTGAATATCTTTCAGGGTGTCATACTGCAATGGGCCACTGTTAAAACTTTGCGTTTCTGCGATATTGAGAGCATTATAGATATTCTTTGTTCGCAATAAAATAAAGAATTCTGCTTCAGTACCTTTCTTCAAGTGAATAAATGTACGTATTTATCATCACTACACTGGATAACGAACTGCACACAGGCGGTGTGCTCCTACGTACTGAATAAAATCCTGGTTGTATGGAGCCCAGCGAAAAGGAATAGCCGTGACTTTTTCCGAACTGCCGCGCTAAGCGGGAGTACCAGGGAGTACTGCCTACAGGCGTGTAAAAGCGACACCGCGTGACATGAAAGCGCCCGCCCCGCGGCGGGCGCAACCACGAAAAAAAAAAAAAAAACTAAACGGGAGAGAGCCGCCGCGCGCGTCTGGCATTGGCTGGCGCCGGCGCGGCGGCGTGGTGGCGTGGCTCAGCTGGCTGAGTGGTGTCAGCCATGTGTGGCAGCAGTTGATGGCTATGGACGCACACTGCGGACTGAAACCATTCAGGCCGGCTCCACTACGGAGGCAGAAGAAACAGCGATCGCCGTTGGAACCACCATTGTGGGCACGAAAGTCATCGTATCGGATTGCGTGTCGGCCATTAAGGCATATGCTGCCGGGTATGCAAACAGCACGGCCCTGCAAAAATTATCACGACCTCAACAAGAAATCACGCTCACTTGGGTTCCCGGCCACTGTGGGAACCGGGAAATGAGGCCGCTCACCAGACAGCCCAAGGAAACATTAACCGGGCAGTGATGCTGCCCCAGGAACCAAACCCGAATGACCTGGCGCTCAGCTACGGAGACCGACTCAGCCGGCCCCGGGAACAAAGAAGGCTTTATCCACCGCCAGATGGAGCATTAACCCGGGCCCAAGCAACGACTTTAAGAAGGGCCCAGACTCATTGCATACTAAGCCCGAGGAGGCTGGCGGCAATAATTAAAGATGACAAGCTACACAAATTCATTCACTGTGGCCTATCGCAGGCAGGACAAGACCACATATTATGGGGTTGCCCCAACAACGCGCCCCCCCGAGGAGCTCCTGCAGCCATCTCCCTCACCAGAAGCCTGGGAGAGGTCCTTAAGGAGCACAAAGTTGCGAATACAGGCCCGGCTGGCGGACTGGACTGCTAGTGTCCCTGGGTCCCAATCTAGCCCCCCGTGCAACCTGGCTCCCCGCATTCTCACTCCCATTTCTGAATAATAAAGTTTATTCCTCCTCCAGCCATGTGTGCGTGTTTTTTGCTGGCCACTGGACGTGAACAGCGCTTTGCGACGGCAACAGTACTCTCTATACTGCGAGCGCGCTCGTTTCAAGACGGTCTTGGGCCTCGAGCGAGCCTGCGGCTGCGACTACCAAGCAAGATGATGCGCACAGTGCGTGCTCGGCACAGTCGGGAACCCGGATGGTAAGTAATGCTTCTGTTTTCTGTTTACTCGTCCGTATCGTCGCTCGGGCGCTTGCAGGTGTCCTTCTGCACTTTGTGTCGCGGGGCTAGTACAATAAGAAGCAAAACGAAAGAGAAGGACATTAGGCGCTCATAGCAACGGTGTGATATGCCTGATGCGCGTATGAAGACTACTGCGAGGGCAGTACTTACATGCTTCGTACGGCCAGTTAATCGACACGCGTGTGCGCTTTGTTAAGATATTTTGTGCGATATGATTGCTTGCGATAAAGCATGAATGCAGCGACGTGCTTTCAGGAAATACTCAAGCGAAAGGCCTCGCTTATCACGCCGTTGTTTGGTAACATGTGCACTAAGCCGATGTTTATTTTCATTTTACTCTGTTCTCATACTTGATTTGTTTGTGTTTATCCTCAGTGTTGACCTGTGCTGATTTTAACGTGTGACAATACCGTGCGCCCCCGTTTTCCAGCGGTTACAGCGGATACAGAAGTGTACTATCTTGGACGTCCTTGTTCCGCCGCCATACATCTGACTGACGCTCCCACGTTTAAATGCACATATATACCCCATAAAGTGGACGGAGGGATGACCGCCACCGTAGCTCAGTGGTAGAGCATCGGACGCGTTATTCGAAGGTCGCAGGTTCGGATCCTGCCGGTGGCAAGTTATCTTTTCGTCCACTTTTCTTTCTTCACGTTTACATTACAATTACTTCTAACAACGTCCCCTATACTTTCCTTGGCATCATTGTCTGTTCTCATTAATAATGTGTTTAACAAAGAAACGAGCCCTTAAGTTCACACTTCTTTCCTTCGTTCATAACGAGGGTCTCGTTCTGGCAGACTTGGTGCCTTCAGGTGGTATACGAGGGATTATTAGTCAGCTGCCAGCTCGTAATAAGATCACGTGCTACGTGACGCCTACAGGCAAAAAGAGTGTTCCACACTCGCCGTAATGGCAACAGGCGGCGCTGACTGACGCTCCCACGTTTAAATGCACATATATACCCCATAAAGTGGACGGAGGGATGACCGCCACCGTAGCTCAGTGGTAGAGCATCGGACGCGTTATTCGAAGGTCGCAGGTTCGGATCCTGCCGGTGGCAAGTTATCTTTTCGTCCACTTTTCTTTGTTCACGTTTACATTACAATTACTTCTAACAACGTCCCCTATACGTTCCTTGGCATCATTGTCTGTTCTCATTAATAATATATGTAAATAAAGTCATACAGAAAAATAAATAGGTAGAAAAAATTCCAAACACCCGACCGGGGATTCGAACCAGCGACCCCTCGCTCCGGAGCCTGCTGCGCTAGCCAACACAGCCACACGCCACGCTCGTGCCAGTGATACAACGGCGAGCTATTCATATGCACCATTTGCCGCTCGCGGTACGCAGATCTCGGAACAGCTTGAGCGTGTTTTCTATCACGCAACGCTTTTACAGTTTATTTCAAATTGAAAAATGCCCTTGAGATGCGCACGAAAAAGTGTCTCCCTTCTGTACCACTCATGATGTAGAAGGAATAAAAAAAGAGAACACCGGGCACACTTGGCGTCAGACGCCACCGCTTGGCAGGAGACGCAGAGGGGTCATTCCACGTGCCGCAGTTTAAAAGAAAAATAATTATCAAACAGCGTCGAAAAGTCATATTGTCATGTGGTTGCGACGTCGACGAAGGCAGTAGGCGACGGGTCCAAGATGAAACTGTTTATTAGGCCGAACTTGTGGCCGGTAAACGGAAAGTAAGATTACAGCAATACACGCTGGCACTGATAGCGGCGAACAGAGCGTCGGCCGTCGATCAACTGAACATCGTTGGAGCGCGCCGGCTTTTATGCATCACGCGTCGAACATTCTAGCTATAGTGAACTAGAACATTCACTATAATTCTAGCCTTATCACTGGTCATCGCGCACGCTCTGGAATGCCTTGATTGCTTGAAGTACAGCTTGAAGGCGCCGGAGATGTTCGTCGAAGTTTGATGGAAACACAACGACGTCGTCCAAGTCCGATTATTGATGGTGACTCTTGCTGTGCAGACCCCAGCGGGCGTTATTAAATCGCCTCCTGCGGTCCGAAGTTCGGGGCCTTCCCACGCCGTCTTGACTTTCTTCAACTTCGCGGCGAACGGCCCACTGACGACGGAATAGTCGGCCCCGGTGTCGACGAGAGCTGTGACGTTGTGGCCGTCGATGAGAACGTCGAGGTCGCTAGTTCGTCGCCTGGCGTTGCGGTTGGGTCGAGGCGTCGGGTCGTGGCTACGACGGTTTGTTCCACTGCTTCGGCGTTGCGTCGTCTGTTCTTCCGGTCGCGAAGTTTCGTCATCCAGGCTCCGTTCGGCTTGCGGGGCGTTCTTAAGACTTCGTTGAGGCGTCGTCGTCGTCGGCGGAGGATATTCGGCATTTCGTCTTTCAGCAACCGCACCTCCATCGGTTGCTGCCCTTAGTTTTCCGGGTAAGGGCTCGGAGATCGGCCCCGAGCAGGGCGGGCATACTGACTGCGATGCGGTGAGATGTAGCGGCCTGGCAAAGGCGATCGGGAAGGTCGTCGGGGTGTCCACTGTGCTCCTGCAAGGTAGTCGGCGATGTCGCGTGGGCGTTCACCCCGCTGTGGATGCGGTGCGTCGATTGCGAAACCTAAAAGTCCCATCTGGCGGTACTGGCAGCGGCGGTAGGTGTGGCCAGCTTCTCCGCAGTGGTAGCAGAGTGGGCGGTGGTCAGGGGCGCGCCAAATGTCGGTCTTCCTCTGCGTGTATCGCTGGCCGGCTGGTGGGCGGTATGGCATCTGTGGTGGCGGCGAAAGTGGCACTTGGCGACGTAACTGTGGCGGAGGGGTGTCTTGACGAGTGGGGGGAGGAGGAACAGGGCGGCGGACAGCAGCAGCCTAGCTCATAGCCTGCGGCTGCGGGTGCGCTGACTCGGCCATGCCCATCGATTGTTGGATTTCTGCTCGGACGATATCTGCGATCGAGTCTACTTGAGGCTGCGACTCCGGAAACATCTTAAGCAGCTCTTCACGCACGACTGCTCGGATGGTCTCGCGCAGGTCGTCGGTGCTGTGGGCTTGAACTTCGGCGTAGTCCATTGTCGGTGAGCGGCGGGTGTACTGCCTTGTCCTCATCTCGAGCGCCTTTTCTATAGTTGTAGCTTCGGTGAGGAATTCGGCGACCGTTGTGGGCGGGTTGCGGACAAGTCCTGCGAAGAGTTCTTGTTTAACGCCCCGCATGAGCAGGAGAAGTTTTTTGTCTTCGGACATCGCAGCGTCGGCAAGGCGGAATAGTCGAGTCATCTCTTCCGTGAAGATGGTGACGCTTTCATTTGGTAGCTGAACCCGGGTCTCCAGCTGAGAAGCAGCTCTTTCCTTGCGAACGACACTCGTGAACGTCTGCAGGAATGCGCAGCGGAAATTATCCCAGGTTTGAAGCGATGATTCTCGATTTTCATACCAGGTTCTTGCCGAGTCTTCCAGGTAGAAGTAAACGTGTCGCTGCTTGTCGTCGGTGCTCCAGTTGTTAAAGGCGGCGACACGCTCGTACGTCTCAAGCCAGCTTTCCGGGTCTTCCAGTGATGAACCGCGGAAAGTTGGTGGCTCCTTCGGTTGCCGGAGCACAATCGGTGCAGGTGGCACAGGGGCCGTCATTGTCGCCGTGGTCGAGGTCAGGGTCTTGGTCTTGCGAGTCTTGTCGGGTAGAGGTCCGTACTCCGGATGTAGACCTTGTTGCCTACGGCTAACTCGCTGGTCGCGGTTGGCGTCGACGTCTCCTTCACGACTGGGGCTGGGTTCACGACTTGATGGGGGGTGTCCGGTACATGAACGAAGCAGCACCTCCACCAGATGTCACGTGGTTGTGACGTCGACGAAGGCAGTAGGCGACGGGTCCAAGATGAAATTGTTTATTAGGCCGAACTTGTGGCCGGTAAACAGAAAGTAAGATTACAGCAATACACGCTGGCACTGATAGCAGCGAACAGAGCATCGGCCGTCGATCAACTGAACATCGTCGGAGCGCGCCGGCTTTTATGCATCACGTGTCGAACATTCTAGCCTTATCACTGGTCATCGCGCACGCTCTGGAATAATTTCGAGTGGTCGCGTCTTGCGCGCAATCTTAACAAAACGATCTACAATAATCGCGAAGGTTATAGAACAATAAGGCGCGGTTTGAGTTGAGCTTTGCTGACGGTCTTTGTGGGCGAAAACCCAACACAACAAAAGTGAAAATAAGAATAGCGCGTGACAACATAATCAATCCTTGGCCAATCCCCCCTGAGTGGGTATGAGCCATGTCAGAGGCAACAGCAACAACAGCGTCGGCTTCTGCATTGTGGACACTCGCAGCGCGTAGCTCAAATACAAACCTCTAACAACTGCGACAGTTGTTAGTCCACGCTTGTCCTGTGTATACCTATGCGTCCTTTTCAAGCGCCCTTCTTTGTGCTGCGGCGGCGCGTTGCAAGTATCGTGCTGCTTGTCGTTCTTCGTGTGACAAACTAATTTCTTGCTATCGCATTCATTGCTTCGCTCTAGAGGCGAAACTGCGACTTTTTATTGGTGATGCAGACATGTCAGATCGTACCAGTTTTTCGATATATCAAGTTAAGAAAACGGCCGCAGGAGCACTACGGCCATGGCGTGTAAATCATACTTTTCATGATAAGTTAGTCATGATTTTCATGATATGACCAGTCATTCATGTTCGTCATACAGTCATGTTACGCCATAGCAATTTGGGTATGGCGCGTTTCTTAGCGAACTTCGGCGACTTTGAGTCTATCTATCTATCTATCTATCTATCTATCTATCTATCTATCTATCTATCTATCTATCTATCTATCTATCTATCTATCTAGCCGCCTACAACTTTGGGCTCTCCTGGTCGTATCGTTAATGGGATCATTATCGTATCGTCAATGGGCCGTTGGTTAATAGGATCAATGCATTAACGATACGGCCAGGAGAGCCCAAAGTCGTAGGCGGATAGATAGATAGATAGATAGATAGATAGATAGATAGATAGATAGATAGATAGATAGATAGATAGATAGATAGATAGATAGATAGATAGATAGATAGATAGATAGATAGATAGATAGATAGATAGATAGATAGATAGATAGATAGATAGATAGATAGATAGATAGATAGATAGATAGATAGATAGATAGATAGATAGATAGATAGATAGATAGATACGCGCAAAGTCCCCGAAATTCGCAAAGAATGCTTCGCATTTAATAACAGTTTCCTACAGTCGTGCTTGTTTTTGGTCGATGAGATTATTGAGTTTAGTACAGCATGAGAAAGCGGCAAACTACGGCAGACAAGCCACCAGACGGCTCTGTCGCAAATTGGCTAAGCGTGTGCTGTCATATAGACCTACTCCGTTCTGGAGCAAGCTTTGTTTGAGCTCCTTAATTATCATGATACCCGGCAAGCAGATTCAAAGTCATTGAACTGATGTATATTTGTTGGAACAGTGGCTAGGGAGTGAGTTTTGAACTGCGAATCTTTTTTCTGTGGCCTCATCGACAAAGGCAAAATTTGGTCGGTTGTAGTGCGAAGGTTATCACTGTTTGAACAGTTGGCAACACTAGTACTACTGAACTTCATGTCTGTGTATTGAAGGCTTAAATTTGCTGTAAAGCCAAAGTTTGGATGAAGGATGGAAGGAAGAAAGAAATAGATGTCAAGAAAGGCAGGTTATTGTTTTTAGACTGACAGCTACACTGGGCAACGGAAGATGGTAAGAGGAATAAAACCTAATAGAAAAGAAATATTGCAAATGAAAAAAAAACATGAAACGAAGGAAGAGTGCGTCACTACTCGTAGTCTGTTTATAACATCAATTTTGCATAAGAAGCGCAACGGCGCTTTCTATGCTAACATAAAAGGCAGCAGAACTCAATGTAGGAGTGGCAGTGAGAAAAAGGTAACAGCTGGTAAAGCTGTTGTCCTGTAGTAAAAAAAAATGCTTAATCTACATTGGCGATTTCGGTATTGTGTGCGGAATAATGATGAATAATTTGAGTCCTTGGTCCTGAGGAGCCCGAGGACAATAAATATAACTCATAAAAAAGTGTTTGAGACAGAGATTAAAGTGAACTTATACCAGTCATCCGATTTGATTTCTGATGTACCTCACAGCTGATCAGTTCAGCATGAGGTACTGAGTCGCTTACATGTTTGACTTTGCAGATGGTGCTCAAGATGGTCCGTACATCGCTGTGGAGCTATGAGCACCAGTGGCTCTCTAAGAAGTGATGCAGCTCGTCTGGTACCAGTTCTTGTTAGGATAGAATATGCCATGAAATGTTATGCATTGCCCAATTATGCAATAAAACAAATTATTGTAATCGAGGAAGTCATTGGTACTATAAAAACCTTTAGAACACCACTAATTAGAGCACATTTCCATGGTAGGTCTTATCTCAGCCGCATCGATACAATACACATAATGTGCACCTGCACCCTATCATACCTACAAGACTATTGATTTAACACTCAAGTGCCTCTAGAACAGACACCTCTGTCATGAAACGAACTGTACTATGAAGCACAGCTGGTACATGCAAAACAGTGGAAAATGAATGAGAAGAAAGTTATCTTAAGAAAGTCCATTTTAAAGTTAATACACTGCATCCATGCTCTGATTTCTGTCTTGAAATTCCACGGTTAAACGTGCCGGGTGGTTGAACCGGCTAGTGCCAAGGAAGTAAATGTACTTAACAGGGCAAATAGTAAATAGGGTGGGCTGCATGCATCTCGTGCGTGATATGTTTTACCTCTCTTAGGTAAATTTATACATTCATATAGACTTAAATAGTCATGTTGATTGCACATGCAGTGAGTGCTGGCAAAGGGATATTCAAGGTAACATCAAGTAGCAATCAGCATAAAATTTGTCAGAACATACTTCATAACTGGCAGATGCAGGGTGGCACGTGGCTTACAGGCCGGTTTTTAAGTACACCTTCATAGGTTTAGCCAGGGAGGAATGAAGAACTAATAGGAAGAGTTAAATTCTGCTATGGTGATAGCACAGTTTTAGATTTAAATTCACAGTAACAAACCAAAACTCTCCACTTTGGTATGCCTCATGTGTTAAACATATCCGTTTGTCACATCTAGCTACAGGTTTACTAAAGTTATTTGGCAAAACTTGCAGTAAGTTTTGAGGCTGAATGCATGATTTTTGAAAAGAGCACTTCTCATTAAACAATGATTGACAGCACACACTAGCCATCATACTTTGTTCTTTTGCCTTGCTTTAAGACGTACTAAAATAACATGAACTAGCTAACCTGCACTGTTGTTTTCTATGCGACATTTTTCAACATATTACAAGCAAAACAGTGTACACTACGCTTTGCAGACTAGTTGCAAAACTGGCACGCAACATCTCCGTTTTTCATTTTAATTTGCGTTTTTGAAAAAAAGTTTGCGGTAACAGAAGTCGAGCCAGAGTTTTCAATAAAACATTCTGAAATGAATGCTGAAAGCCTAATGGACTTCTGTATTTCATATCCTTTTCAGGAAGACACTTCTGGCGCAGCAGCAAGCCCACCCGTCTTTCAACAAGAAGGTCTATGGTGGGAACACTTTGCAGTGCCTTACGGCACACTTATTCAGGATATCATACATCTCCTTTTATTTGGGCAAGTCCCAGTGTTACTGTTTTGATCCCAATAAAAGACTACAAACAAGATTTCTTTTATCAGTTGTCGAGTTGCGACATTTCTCACACATTAAAAGAAAGTACTTGTGCATGCAAAACAGATTCCTGAAACACTGGCCTATCAATGTTGATGCTCGTGTTCTACAAAACAAGTTGAACAGATGATTTTTGGAAAACATTGCACAAAAGGAATAAACGCAAGGCAGTGAGACAGAAAGTGATCAGCATTGATTGAAAATTGGTGGGTTGAACTTTTATTAATGGTTGTGTAATTGCATGGTGAACTTGAACATCGAGTACAGGTGCACAAGGCAGCAGGAGAGCATATGCCACCGACCTTTTTTTTCCCAGTTTTGAATATCTGCTGCAGTTCTCATATTCTAGCATGGTATTTGTAACGTTGAACCACGATCAAGCCAACCGGTGTACTGCTGTGGCAATGCACCAATTATAAGTTATCCTCATTTTCGAAAGAACAGCTGTTTTATTGAGGCATGAAGCAACAATATTTTCAAGTTCGTTCTGCACCATCAGTTGACACAACTACACGCGGGCGTTCGCGAAAGATGTGCAAAAGCATCAACTATTTATTTGGAGGGAGACCTGTCTGTGGCAAATTTGTGTACGTCATACTTGATCTTAACGCACGTTTCGGCATTCACTTGAACAGCGGTGTGATGCTGAATAAAGGTAAGAGTAGCTAGTTCCCATATATAAGATCAGTTAAAGACTGAAGATGAGTAAAAACCACTGTATAGCGCGAAATAGTGCGCATAAGTGGCAATTGCTGAAATTGATGATCGTCGAACTGATAAAAAGGTGCCGCTGCCCCAACGCGTGGCTCGCAATGGTGCCCGCGCACTAAATGCAAATGTTAGTTAAATAACCACGTTAAAATACCCATTCAAACGTTAGAGGAGCACTGACACAAAATTTCGAAGGCGAGATAATGAGCGAGATAGATTTATGTAGAGACATACACAACATCTACGAAATATCAAGGGCAAATATAGCCTAGAACATATTTAAAATCAATTTTAAAGTGCATGCCGCGCGACTGAGCGAGATGCGGAGCCCCCCGCGACGCCGACATCAACGCGATGGTAATGTAAACTGTAAACAAACCTACGTCACGAGTTTGTGTTGGCGCTTGCTCAGCCGCGATTCCTTCCTCCTTGACGACGTGAACAGCGCGTGAGACAGACAAGTACAGATGAACCGACGAGGACTAGCGCTGGTTCATCTGTCCTTGTCTGTCTCACGCGCTGTTCACGTCGTCATGGAATACCAACTAGCCCCGGTCACATACCTTGCTCCTTCCTCCTTGCCTGCGGCTTTGCGTGTGCTGGCTTTGCTGGCTGTCAGTGCGGCGCCCGCTCTCGCGCGTGGCGCCCACGTCACAGTTTTGCGTGGTCACGTGGCCAGCTGCGTTTATCTTTCCACCGGAACTGCTCCTGCCTAGTTCGGTGCTCTCTGAAACCGAAACTGCGACAGGGCGGTCTAAAAACGTCTCTAAATAAATAACCGTCGTGCACTCGCGCAAACCACGTTTCCAGCCGTGATAAGTGGGTCATAAGCTACCTATTGTAACAACAAAAAAAAAAAAACAAGGTGCAAAATTTCTGTGTCAGTGCTCCTTTAACGTGCCAAAGCACGTTAACGTTACACGAACAGCTGAGAACGGGCTGCTGTCACTGACACGCGTGTACATCGCGGCATAAACAACCGAAATTGCTCACAGCACACGCACATGGGAAAAACTTTCGCATTTCCACGAAGTACAAATGCGAAATTTTTGCGTGATCGTTCTTACCGTTAATCACCCGTGACACTGGGCACTCGCGCATGTAAATGAGTGACAACGCGTGTGTACAGTATATAAAATGTGTTTTTGCCGTGGAGCCGCCGCTTCCCGCATCCTCAATTCCGGGGTAGCAGCTTGTCGTCGGCGTTGCCGTTTTGCCTTTCGCGGGCGAGAGCGCGTTCACGATCGTTTTCATCCACGCCAGAAAGAAAACGTGTGGTCTGGAACGCGCTTATTCTTCATCGTCATCAATGTCATCGTCATCGTTATGACGTATAGTGGGTACATTCCATGTGCTGTGCCGTGATGTCAGTAAGAGAATGTGTGGTCTTGAATGCGCTTATTCTTCATCGTCATCATCGTCATCGTCATGGCGTATAATGGTTACCTTGCATGTGTTGTGCCGTGATGGCAGCGTCATAGTCATCGCACTAGCGTGGCTACACCGGGGGGACACCGGGGGAGTGATGTACAAGCCTCGACCTTAAGGAGCTTCGCCCCTAAAACGTACGTGGGTTTCGAGATCTGAAGATATCCTCGTCACGCTGGTATCCGGAAAGTTTCGGTGAGCGAAAGAACCGCTGTTCACGCAGAAGCACTAAAACGACACACGGACACACGCTAATCGTTCTCGCGGCACGGCGCATTACGAACCGAAGTCGGAGGTGCTTACCGCGGTTTTCTCGAGTTCATGACGCCCCGCAAACTATTTGAGGACCTAATGCACGCTCAAACACATGCATATGGCACAAAAACAGAAGTTCAACGTTGCGCCGACTGTTTGCAAACCACATGATAGATATATAACCCCGCGAAAAAACAAGCATTCATGCGGTGGCGCTGTGGTGCAATGAGTAAGGTTTCTACTTTCAGTGCACGTGGTCCCGAGTTCGATTCCAGTGCAGATGTGGATGATTGTGATACTGTTCATCTTCTAATTAGACGTAGTGATAATTACTACCGCCAAACTGGCCAGAAATCGTGTGACAGCGTCAAAAATCAAATTGTTTTCCCGCAACCGCATCAGGGCAGCCTACAGACAGACCGCCTACAGGGCCGTCACGCGTAACCACAGGCTGTACCTATAGCCAGGAAAAGTTTGACTTAAAATCCCGTCTAAGCGTCGCCACTGCTATTCTGAAGGCCACTTAGAATAGGGCCGCTTCCTGTGGGACACGGCTACGGAGCCGCGTAAGAACTGACCAGATGCGGCCATAATTCGACCGGATTTCCTGCCTGCAGGCGTGTATTCTAGCCAGGATTTGAATAAGAGTGTATCATCAACACTTTAATTTGTGCATTGTTTGTTGTCTACGTATAGTTTGAACAATATCGTGATTTCCTTATCAAAACTTGTTGTTGGGCTATAGTTGGTAACTCGTCATATTGTGAGTAATTTAGCGCAACTTCGTAATCCCTCGAAACACTCACACATTCACACACGCTTACACTCAAGAAACACCCTACACACAGCGCTTACTACGAACTGTTTATTGTGCGTGACTGACCATGTAATATACGTACAGGATGATGCGCAAATATACAATGATCAACAAAGATGCGCATGTGCAAATATTCCACAAGCGATGCAAGAACCAGCCACCACCCAACAAAGTAACAAAAAATGAAAAAGGAGAACAGATGAACCAGCTAGGAGCACTACCATCTTGCTTCGAGAAAAGATATTTCCTTCCGATGCAAAACCACGGACGCCTCACTAACACAACGAGCCTTCTTTTTTTTTATGAAGTATGCTTCCAATGAAAGCGCTGTGTGTGCGGTGGGTGTTTCTTGAGTGTAAGCGCGTGTGAATGTGTGACTGTCGAGGGATCATGAAGTTGCCCAAAATTACTTACGATATGTCGTGATTTCCCTGTTGCATGATAGGACCAATGGGGTGGGGTGGGGGGAGATGGTAGCAACGGTCAGGCGATTAAAGGCTGTACCTCCCATGTCAGACAAGATATGAAATTCAGTGGATTTTTATTTTCGAAAGTCTGCCCTTAGGCGTAATAAATTTTTTATTCAAAAATACACATGCAAATTTGCTTCGTGTATAAAGTCAAGTAATGAGCGGGGATGAGGTCCACGGATCCAGCGGTCGAGGTCGGGTGGCCTGAGGCCTGTTGCAATGAGGTGACGACGACGGCTGAATTGTAGACCTGTGCAAGTCCACAACATGTGTGTGGCAGCGCGGATGGGGGCGTCGCAAAATGGGCACAGTGTACCATACGGGCCGCGGTACTGTTGCGCCCAAAGGATGGTCACGGATGGGGTAAGCGCAACCCCAGCACGAAGCCTCCTCAACGTAACCTCCTCTCGGCGGGTTAAACCACCAGGCAGGTCTGACCCACACGGAGGTATCAGAGCTTGTGTGGTACGTCGGAGGCTTTCTTTTTCCCGGGGCATCTGTCCTTGAGCGTCCTCAGGAAAATGCGGTAGAGGGTGCGGTGTAACTTCTGCGTGGGTTGCCAAATCAGCTTTGACAAGGTCCGCCAAAGCGGCCGAGGCACCCACTGAACACGTATCCGCACAGATGCGGAGGCAGCAAGACGGTGAATACTATCCGAGAGTGACGGAGACCGATACACCCGTCGTATATCGCCGACAGCTTGCATCGAGTCCGTACGAATGATGAGCTGAGAGAATCTCTCAGGTTGAAGAAAAGGTCGCAGCACTGCCAATCTGTCATGTATGGCGGCGAGCTCAGCAAGGTGAGCTGGTGGTGCGGGATCCGCAAGATACGAGCATGTTTGGCCGGCCTCTGGTATTAATTGAATTAAATAAACACGATCCAGTTCCCTTCGATTGCTGGATCGTCTAAAAACGAAAACAGGTATGGACTCGAAGTCAGCCTTGCTTGATACAGGGTTGTCTTAAAGTGCACGCATAACCTGCAAGCTGGCAGCGATAGTATACGGCATGCATGGCCACGTTATCGTTAAACACTGGAAATCGGAGTGATCTAGGGAATAGGACCTCGGCAGCCTCCATTGAACAATTCAGTCAGGGCTGGTAGAACGCCGAAAGTACATACGCCTTCTACCTAAGGAAGGCTTCTTGATAGCTGAGAGGTAAAAAAAATATTTGTCATCTCACGCAACAGTAAAGAGACCCGGAAAGACGTTTCCTTCTAGCGATAAACAGTGCATACTACGTCAGAGGAATGCATATGTCAGGGAGAGTCACAAAGAAACGAAAAATATCAACTCGCTGTTCAGGTTACCTTTTGTTCAAAATGTCTAAAGTGTTCGCCTCTGGAGGGGTTAAAGTATGAAAAGAATAGCAAATCAGTTGCAGCCTTGAAAAAAACAAGTCCACTTGTCGAAACGTCGGCTCCAGCACACACAGCCTGTTAAAGAATTTCTCATGAAGGACTAGCAGGAAATTCTGCCAGCAGCAAGCAAAGTAGAGAAGCATCCTTTTTTTGTTTCTTTGCGGCTTTTCTTTTTCTGAACACAAGACAGAAATCCTCCATGCAAGACCCCCTCCTTTCACCGGTTCCCATGGAAACGGGAACTTGAACGGCGAGCTCGGTGACGTGGCTCCACCTGTGGGGGGTGAGCCACAAACACAGGCGCTGGAAAGTGGGCGACAAAGAGGAAATAGTGCTAAGCAAAAACGCTTTAAGGAGGCTCTTTGATTAACGGACGGGGAGCGTTAAAGTAAAGAAGCAAAGCTCCCCTGAACCGGTTTTCGGTGCACGCGGCGCTCAAAAGCAGCCGGGCGCGCATGATTCAGCCGGGAGGGAAACAAAAAAGTGGTCGGCCGGGCCGCTTCTCGAATTCGACATCTGCTTTCTCGCTTGCACTCGCCGGGGCTTCGCGAAGGCATAGAGGTAGGCGGAAAAATACACGCCTAGGCTGCTAAGACAATATTCGATCAATCAGACGACTTTATTTTGGTCCATTTCAAAAACAGGCAGAGGAGCGGCGAACAAAGCTGTCTTTGGACAGCTTGATGAGCCCGCCGCCCCCCATTACGAGGATTCACAGCAGCACAGAGACAGTTACGTTTTACATACAAAAGTGCAGCATATCATAAAGCTTACAGCAGGATGTTAGGACCGGAAATCCCACGAGCATCTCCATTTATCCTGAAATGCGCACTTCAATTAACGCTGGAATCTGAAGCAGGGCCGTAACTGGGGCGAAATTGGAGAAATTGAGGGGGTTCTGAGCAACCGCGCCTCACCGAAATTTTTGCATGCTTTAGCCTTTCAGGTGGCACCAAAATATTAATAATAATTCCTGGGTACGGCCCTGATCAGCCCACTGTGGGCCCTGCTACGAGCTGGAATCCCCATGCCAGCTCATTCACACGTTTTTCCGCGCACGTACGAAAGCGCATTCGCGACCAACAAATTATCACTTATGTTTTCCTCGTAGTTGGCCGTAGCTTTTCCAGTTACAGAAGGACGCGGGAATAAAGGAAGGAATAAACGTCTAGAACTTTAGTACAGTGCACTCCATCATATGGAGCACTGACGTTGCACATATTTAGGGTTGAATATGGAGTCCGTTGGTGCCGGTAATAAAACACTGCATAGCGCAACACAGGCACGACATCAGGTGGATGCACGCCACACACCGGGGCGAACTTTTATACATGCAGCCAACTTCAAGGGCGAAGCATATGAAAAAGGAACCATAATAAACGCAGGCACTCAACAAATATAAAGCTCGAGCTTTCCGTGCCCAACAAATGCCGAGACGATTGCGACATTTTTGATGTGAATAAAATCCCCTCAACCCCCAGTGCAGATCTTTGTGGTGTGTATCGATAATATTGCTGAAGATGTGTCATGCAAAATACGTTTGTACGAGGATGATTGGGCGATTTATCACTGGATTAAGTCTTCGGCTGACTACGAGTACCATGCAATACAATTTATACTGTGTAACACACCGGTTTGTTAGGTGCAGGGCTGGGCAGAGATACTTAGAAAAGTATTCGGGTCATTCCACGCCAAACGTCCCAGCCATTTCGGCGACCATCTCCAATGTATTCGAAAAAAATTGTGCTGATTTGCTGCATTGAAAACAGTGAACTGCTGTAATATTTCGGAGAGAAAAAATTTTCTGGTCATGTGGGTGCCTTCCGAATTTCCCAGAATGTCGTCTGGGTGTTGCTTGTGAGAAAATTTATTCTAAGAGTTTAGTTTCTTGTTTCTACACGAAATTTGGGTTACATATTTAGCAAAAGCGTTTCTGCAAGGTGTTTGAAACTCAATAATATTAGCGTAATTTTTCTGCCATATACGCCTCCAGGAATTTAGCCAAAATGCTCCATGTTTGCATTTTTTTTTCATTGCACCATTGCGCCTTGTATGAATAACTGAGTGATGTATAATTACTCCACATAAGGTACGTTTTGCGCAAAAAATATTTTCAGATCCCTCAGGTTTCTAAACATTGCGTGAAAAAATCACGAATTTCAGAAAGTCGTCATTTTTGTCCACATTCAGACGCAATTTGCAACCTGTGGTGCTCCAATTAAAAATCAACTTTATACCTCATTCGAAAGCAAATGAACCGTTCTTCTCATATGGCAAGATTTATCATTACAATTTTTGTTTTAAGGAAGAAAATAATTTTTTCAAGTTTCCCCATTGACGTCAATGGGGAACTTCAACCAGGAAGCTGTGCGTATGACCAAATGGAAAGCTAGCCGTCAATGGGAAACTTCAAAAATTATTTTCTTCCTTAAAACAAAAATTGTAATGATAAAACTTGCCACATAAGAAAAAACTGTTCATTTGCTTTCGATTGAGGTATAAAGCTGATTTTTAATTGGAACACCACGTGGTTCAAATTGCATCACAATGTGGACAAAAATGACGATTTTCCGAAATTTGTGATTTTTTGCCGTAAAAGTTGGAAACTTCAGGGGAAACTTCCGAAAATATTTTTTGCGCAAAATATGCCTTTTGTAGACTAAGTTTATATGGCTCAAATATTCATACAAGGCGTAATATTTCAATGAAAAATATGCAAACATAGAATGTTTTGGCTAAATTCTTGGAGGCGTATATGGCAGAAACCAAGCACTAATATTATTCAGCTTCCAACACCTTACACAAACGCTTTTTCTTAATATGTAAACCAAATTTGGTGTAAAAACAACAAACGATACTCTTAAAATAAATTTTCTCACAAACAACACCCAGACAACATTCTGTGAAATTCGGAAGGCACCCACGTGACCAAAAGTCTTTTTTCTCACAGTAATATTCCAGCAATTCGCTGTTATCAATGCAGCAAATCAGCATGAATATTTTTCGAATACATTTGAGATGGTCGCCAAAATGGCTGGGACGTTTGGCGTGGAATGACCCATTCCGGAATACAGATGTAGAAATACACGCGCTGGAAGCCTAAAATACAGATACTGAGATACATTTATATTTGACGTAACGGGATATTTGAGACATACTTTTGCGAAAAGGCGAAAAATGTATCCCGGAATAGAGATACAGGAATACAGATACAAGAATAGATATAGCGGAATACATTTTTTTATATTCCGGCGGTGCTGATGCTTCGCAATGATATTTATGAAGTGGAGCATAACATTCTGAATAATGTTGCAGCGCATTGCCACTTGAAAGTCAAGCATATTGCTCGAATCACAAATAAACACCAGTAAATTAAGCAAGCGTATGCATTTACACATAAGATCTGCTTTAATGAGAAGGCTGTCGCATTAATTGCACCTAAGCAACAGCAGCTCCTAAAATAGGCTGTGACAGCGTCGGTCTGGTCTCAGCACGAGACTCGAGAACTCGCGATATGGCTGGCCACACGAAAAAAGCCTTAGGGATGCTGCAGCGGCCTTGAGAGACGGCCACTTTCGTCGGCACTCTGCGGGTCAGCGGCGTCGGGCGCTGTACCATGTGGACCATTGTGTGCGTGTGGGGAGCCCTTCGCCACTCCCAGTCTTGCTTGACTTAAAACAATCACGTCTTCCTTTGTCCCTTAAAAACGCATAAGCTAACTTCCGACAAAATAAGTAACGACATACCCGTGTCATGCAAAGTATCGTCATAGAATCAATATTCCTTAAAAGTATTTCTTTACTGAGATACACATACATTTTTGAAATATGTCTCGATACAGAAATACAGATACTCAAAAGTATCTCTAAGATACTATCGTGATACTCTTGTATCTCGATACTGCCCAGCCCTGATCACGAGCAACTCAATATAAAGACAGTCCTATTTTTCTCTAGAAAGAACACGCGCCTTCCCGCACTCGATTGCGTGCCCTCCTGAAGCGTGCTCAGCCAAAGCACTGGATTTCACATTTGGCTTTCTCTACGTCATCTTTAAATTTATTATGAAATGCTAAAAGAGAGAAGGGAACTGGCCGCCTCAATTCACTCCTTTAATGAGAAAATGATTGGTCTGATCGTCGGTGTTCGTATGCCCTCCTTGCGTTGACTTTTTGTTTCGTCGCGCTGCCACCGAAGAGCATCTCGGAGGCCGCTTAGAGATCGGCTCCGCCTGCCGTCCACCTGCCCTTTCAATGAATTCGTTCAACTAATTTTAATAAATTATTCTCACAGTTCATTGGCCATTACAGCACGCAAGCCCCGATATCATATGTATCCAGTATAACTTTTAATATGAAGAAGAAACATTGATTTTGTACTAGCTTAATTTCTTTTTAATGAATATTCGGAAAACCGGAACTAGATGCTCGACCGGAAGCGCTTGGACGAGAAAAAACAGTTTCACTCGTGCCACTAAAAATTTTAAAACAAATCTCTTTCACCACTCATTTTTTTCCGCACACCGTCATCAGATGGAATCCACAGGAAATCGCTAACTGCCATGCTGAAGTGTCGTTTACAGATTCGGTGTAGATCCACGTGATGTTTTGTTACCGCAAAGCTGTTACGGTTTGCCGTGTGTCTTAGATAGAAGATGGTCCTCATCTAGAATTGGCACACGCTCAATCACTGCCCCCTGTGCACACATGGTTAACAAGGGAAGCTGCAAGGTGCGGCGCCTAATCGGCGTTTGCCGGCCTTGCGTTCCCTCGTTAAGTTTACTGGACCAGTGCGGTGAGTGGCGGAGTTTGCCCAATTTCTCTGGCACATACATACGCGCTATAATCTTACAGCAGAGCACATAAAGCAGGGCTGCGCGAAAAAAACATGGACGAAGGAAAGTACGCAAGACGAGTGTAAATTTCAATTGTAATACTGAAGGCCAAACCAGCTGACTATGAATGAACATCAGCCTCGCACGTGGCTAGAAAAAACCAACAGCAAAGAAAGATACCGTATCAAGAGTGCAAACGTCAAGAATGTCCCTGCTCTGCAAACAAGAGCTTTACTGAAAAAGGTCCCTACAGAGAGAGAGAAACAGAAAGGGGAGGCATGGAGAGGAAGACACCGACAGCAAGAGATCAGGCTAATACGAAATAAACAGCTGAGAGAGCAACGAAATCAGGACTCACAAGCTGTTGGCAGTACAGTGGAAGGTACGTGCGCCCTCAGCCAATCACAACAGAGCGCACTACATAATTGTGTTCCTACGCGAATGTCGGTTCCGTGAATCTGACAAGTGGTCCCACCTGTGTGGAAGAATGTGTACTATACTAATTAACTTTTCAAATTTTGTAGCAGGTGGCGCTTGGCACCATCTTGATCTGTTCTGTTTATTTTTGGACGGGGCCGACTTCCGTTCCAAAGGACCTGGCATTGTCTATTAATATTTAGTGTGACTTGTTCCTATGAATTTTCGTCACATCAGAGCTTTTTTGAATTGTTTACGCAACGGGTATAGAAAAAAATATTTACTTTAATCATTCAATGAATCAATTTAAGTGAATCATTGAGTCAATTAACGAGCGAATCATGGAATAAATCAATCCGATGCTTTATTTTCCAATAAAAAAAAATGGTCTTCTTTTTTTTTATGTTTGCTATTCTCACTGCAACATTACTGAATGATCCCGTCCTGTACGCACCACGCAATGATTGCCATGAGGCCGTTAGGAGGGCTCACATCTCATCGTCATCACAACTTGTATTTGGCGTCGCAGCTCCGCAGAAACCGACGGCGACTTTGCACAATGCGCCTCGCTTCTATGAGAAATGCGTTCCGAGAGCGTTCCTTGTACTTGAAGCCACGCTGATTCAGCATCCTCTGCATCGTCGTTGTGGACACGCTCGGTAGCGTCTCGTCCTCTTCGAAACGCCGCACCACCTTTGCGATGGTTGGAATTTCACCTCTCTCAAAAAAGTCGTACACCACCAATCGAAAACGCTCACGTCAAAATCGTCCAGCTTCTTCACCCGATCACGGCCTTTCCAATAAAACGCTTCTTGTAGTAGGACCACGGCCACTGGATAAAAAAGGAGGTAGGACTCTGCCCGCGTTCCCCGCCAGCGCTTTCCACCGATAGAGCGTTCGCTCGCTCACCTGGATAGGTTTTTCCGTCCTCTTGGTGAGTGAATCCAAGCTTGCCCTTTCCCCGCACTCGACACGAAGCGCTATCGTTTAAAGCTATCTGCTTCTCCAGCTTGGGAAAATCACGCACACTCGATGGATGGTTCACCGGCGACAGTTTGTGGGACGCGTTGCAGACACACGACCAACTCGGGCGACGCCATGTTGCCGAAAAGTGGCGCATCACCACCTCACAACAAGCATCCGCTCAGCCGCGTCCATGCGGGCTTTTTCTATTAAGTTCGTGAATTATTAAAACACTTTAGACGCTTCAAAACATCAATCCGTACCATGCTGTTACGTTATGCGTTTGTAGTGTGCAAAATAGTTCTGGATTGCTAAAATAGTTGAGGAACTATTTGCTGTGCTCACACAGCCCTGATTGGACGAGAGAGCTCTAGCTTTGGCTGCACTGCCAACAGCTTGTGAAACGGAGTATAGGTGCCGACCAGCTAAACTGTGACGCAGCGTTGTGCGACTTAGTGCAAGCTGCGCTGAATTTAGAGCGCCTCTTAGGCTCCCGGTCCAGCGTTGAGCGGCGTTGTGGTGACCGGCGGAGCGAACGAGGACGAAGGAGCGCATCGGAAGGATGAAAGAGAGCACGAGGAGGAGGGAGCAACAGTGGCAAGACGGCGCCACAGTCGTGCGGTCGCCAATGACGTCATCACAAGGTATGCGGTGAGGGCGTCCATCGATACCCAGTATCGAAATATACAAAGCAAAAAGCTTTTTAGCGCACATGAAACGAGGACAGAAGAACGAAGAATATGAAAGGACAGCGCTGACAGACAGGTTAAGCGCTGTCCTGTCATATTCTTCGTTCTTCTCTCCTCGTTTCATGTGCGCTTAAAAAGCTTTTGCTTTAAACATGAATGTTCACCAACTAGCCCAGCTCACAGTCTTGTTGCAACCGAAACATAGCGCTGCATGAACGGAGGCCTGTCGGCGGCGGCTGTTGTGGAAAGCGCCCACCTTCCATGGCCTCCCGGTTAGCGAGGCAGTCACGCTACGCTCCGTCTGCGACGGTTGAGGGGCTGCACGAAATTCTCCGCGCCATTCACGCTACTCACGGCGTTCTGTTCTTAATGTAAACCGTGTACCTATGTACAAAACAGTCTCAGTCAGTTCTTTGTGAACAATATGCGACGCATCTGGTGGAAGCGCGTCGTCTGCCGCTGCTGCTAAGCGAGTTGCCCGAGCAGAGGCTCCAGAGGCGCGCGCCGCCGAAGCAAAAGCATTTGCCTCAACTTATCGCAATATCAATACACACAAATGGCTGCGCTCAGAATTTGCATTAGGCATTACAGTAATCGCGGGTGATTGTTTTTTGTTATTGTGTTAATATTGTTTGCCCTTGCTTCCCGTACAATAATACCTTCGGGCACTGCAGGTACTCCAAGCAAATTATTTATTTGAATAATTAGTGCAGCTGCTTGGAATTTTTGAAATGAGTGCTGGACCTGTACGATATTGCGTACTGCAGGCACGTTTAGTATATCTGTCTATCTATCTATCTATCTATCTATCTATCTATCTATCTATCTATCTATCTATCTATCTATCTATCTGTCTGTCTGTCTGTCTGTCTGTCTGTCTGTCTGTCTGTCTATCTAGCCGCCTACACTTGAGCATATATTTTGCAGCTGCATAACATACGCGCATGAACGACAAAGACATTTCCTCTACCGAACGATATCGCAATAGGTCCTTAACTGATGAGGTGGTGCTGGACCCTTGGCCTGACGCCAGCGGTGCAACTATGGTCATAAAAGTGGTCATAGCCTTCCTACATGCAACTGGATTGGATGCGCGGCTATAGCACGGCGCCAACTTGACGGGACTGTATATAATCAACTCGTTACCTCCCCATCGTCATTCACTACTCTCCTCCCCTTTCCCCTTCCCCGGTGCAGAGTAGCAGGCTAGAGCTTACTATCGCTCACGGCGACCTCTCTGCCTTTCTGTAAATAACCCCCCCCCCCCCCTCTCTCTCTCTCTATACAACACAGTCACCTTCCCTCCGCATGCTTCGCATAACATCGATTCCCAAGGTACGTGGGACCTGCCAAATTTTTAAAACAAATGCTTGGGTGAGTTTGTTCATAATTAAGAAAACGCTGAGAGACGCGCAGAGCTGTACATTTAGATATTTATTTGTGCTGTATTTTACGCTGTTTTTCCTTATCCTTCCCTCTACAACGTATTGCCCACTGCTGGGCAGTATCGAAGATACATGTATCTTAGATGCTATCTAAGATACTCTTAGGGTATCTTCTACTTGTACCGCGATACGTTTGGCATGACGAGTATCTGTATCTGTATTTCCGATGCATTCAAAAATGTATCATGTATCTTAAAGTACAAGATACTGCTATAGAAACAACAATGTGTGAAACAATCCATCAACTCCGATTGTGAAACCCATGAAACCCACTAAGCCACGTGGATGAAACTAAAGTTATCTTTTCCCGAGAGTCGAGGCAGACGATGGGGTTGGCGCGTCCCTATTGGTAAAACAGAGTCACGTGCTGGCGCCCACACCATCTCGACAAAATGAAGTGCGAGAACGGCTGCGCGCAGCCGATCTTTTGTTTCCTCGGTATCTCTCTTTTTTTTTTTTCGTTTTAGTCGTGTCGGTGTCATGACACTTGCTCGTAGCCACTGTATTGTGCTGCATACTCCAATGCGTGTGGCACTCTTCGCGGAAATTCTGAGGCCGCTATAGTGTCGTTATCGAAGATTCTCTGGCGTGATGCTTCGACACGAAGTCTGAAGAATGCAAGAATAGAGTTGCTTTTCGTCTTGCGGCATCAGTAATTTGAAAGATCTCGTTTGTGTAAGTTTGACTTACGTGCTGTGAGATTCACTTATATGCAAATAAGATGCTCACTATCGCACCACCGACGCTAGATGGAATAGAAGAAGCATTTACGCAACAGAAGATATCTAGGCTTACTGTAAATTCGCTCTTCCTGCTTAATTATTCCTGCTCGTAATGTTGTTCAGGCGCCTGTAGTCCACGCAGAATCGGATGGAACCATCCTTCTTCTTGACGAGTACAATCGGGGAAGACCAAGGACTACAAGAAGGCTTGACGACTCCGCGCTGTAGCATGTCGTCTACTTGCTCTGTAATTACGCGACGCTCCGCTGGTGACACACGATGGGAGCGCTGTGTTTGTTCTAACTTAAATTGTCAGCGACATATTGGCTATGGAATAGCAAGGCTGGGAAGGCGCTAGGGTTCCTTTGCCGTAACGCGAACAACTTTACTATGCCAACTAAAGACTTGCTTGATAAAACATACGTGCGTTCTCTTCTTCACTATGCGTGTGTTGTTCAGTCCTGCGCGCATGAAGGAATTATAGGAATGAGATACATTAGATTGTCGAAGACGCAGGCATCACTTGAGGCGTTTTCATAATATCTTTCATTCAAAAGTTGGCATTAACAGTCATTTTTACGTACAAGCCCTAGCTACTATTCCCATAGAGTTGACCACAAGTATAAAGTTTTGGAATTCCTCTAAAAAACACACTCATTTAGCATGTTGTTTTTTTTTTCAGAACAATGGGTGACTAGAATCAATTAGATGAGTCTGTCGTAATTACATCATATACTGATATATTTTTTGCACTGGTAAAATAATTCTTCCTGTATTAGAGTTACTGATCGCTCATGTTACTGCTTGTGATCACTGCTGTAGGCATCTGTACTTGTAATTTTGCATTGTTAATTATTGTTCATATAGTTATGATTTTATTGATTAATATAATACACTTTCTTGTTACATTAATGATATTCTTTTATATTTATTTACGTATGTTTCCTTTATGCTGCCAGTGCTTGTAACCACTTTAGTAAAACTTGTTGTTGGGCTAGTTGGTGCATGTTACAAGAAAATTCGACGACGCAAACCAACGAGAAGAAAAGGAGAAAGGAAAGAGCGTCTGCTCGACGCTCTTTCCTTTCTCCTTTTCTTCTCGTTGGTTTGCGTCGTCGAATTTTCTTGTAACTTGTAACCACACCGTATCTTTGTATTTTTCCCCCCTCCCCACCCCCCCACTGTAATGCCATGAGACGCTGTGGGTATAGCTTAAATAAATAAATAAATAAATAAATAAATAAATAAATAAATAAAACATTCCATCACTGTGTGCAATTAACTCACGAAATAGCTTAGGCTTCCATTATTCAGAGACAGGGCTCTATGAGCGTAATCAAGGTGTCTGTATACCTCTCTGATGAAGAACTTTCATTCCTTAACGTACCAGCCTAATATCACACTGAGTAATTGTAACGCATGCCTCCAGTGTAATTTTGAGGGTTTTCTTGATGATAGGGTTGTCGTTCCATCTTTTTCGCTATTGCGCCTTTGGGAGTCATTGCCTGCGACACGTGCGCGTCTTCTCGCTCAGCAGTGCCACTGGTTTTTCCTTGATAGCTTCAAGGGTTTGTTAACAATGAGGTTGTTTAAGCCGGTCGTGAAAACTCCTAGCAACTGCTACTGACCCAGCTGCGCCGCATCTGCTCCGCGACTCCGGCACGCACCGTCTTCGACCTCTTCTGTATCGCCGTCGTTTCATATTCTGCTTCGCTGTCAAAACATGGCCGCCAGTTATTCCGGCATGAATGCAATAACTATGATGGGTGGGACAAGGAGTACAGAGACAGAGAACGAAATATAGGGAAATAGAGAGATTCTACGGGAAAATATACTTCGCGCGGCGTCATTCGAACCCGCGTACTGAATGGCGTTCCGAAGGCGAGCGTCTTAACTATTTGGCTATCAAAGGCACGCTTGCACAGCTTAGCATAGCCTTGCATAGTATAGTATAGTATAGTATAGTATAGTATAGTATAGTATAGTATAGTATAGTATAGTATAGTATAGCAGAGCCACCACTGTGTCTGGCATTAATGACCGCCTACGAGCAGTAGAACTACAAACAGCAGGGGTCCACCTCTGTGGAACAGTGGCTACGGTGCTCGGCTGCCAACCCGAAGGTCGCGGGCTCGATTCCGGCTGCGGCGGTCACATTTCAATGAAGGCGAAATGCTAGAGGCCCGTGTACTGTGCGATGTCAGCTCAGCGCACGTTAAAGAACACCAGACGGTCAAAATTTCCGGAGCCCTCACTACGGCGTCTCATATCGTAGTTTTGGGACGTTAAACCCCAGATATGATTATTACAAACAGCAGGGTTTGAGGAGCTACTGTGCAGAAAGAAACAACCACTTTGCGGTCAGGGCTTGATGACGCTGAGGATCGCTCTCGGCGGGACAACATGCGGTTCTTTCGCATCGCAGATGATCCCTTCAAAAACTGGGAACAATCTGCCGCGCAAGTCATTACACTCGCGTCGGATAGATTATAGCTACAGCTGTCGACAGACGCCATCGAGCGTGCCCACAGGTTGGGCAGATACACATCGGATAAAAACAGGCTGGTTGTTGTTAAATCCGCTGCGCAAAATGACTAAAGAATTAGTTTTTTCAAAGCGATCATTGCTCTCAGGAAGTAAATTCGCATTAAAGCAAGACGTTTCACTCGCCACGTGCATCACGCGTAAAAAGCTGAGCGAATTTAGTAGAACGCTCCATGCAGCCACTAGAATGAACCACAACAACAAACTTATCACTGGCGGTAAATTACGATCCAGGTGAGGATAAAGTGCTTGAGCGTTTCAGCAAACAACTTTCCAAACCTACCAATCCGAGCCTTCCTCATCCCGCAATTCTCCCCACTGTCGCCCACGCTCACTCGTTCTGGTAGGACGCATACGACGAAAAAAAAGGATATTGCAAGGGGTGGCGGCCACTCATTTTCAGTAACGGTGCTTTGTACTAACATTCGGAGCCTTTTGCAATAAAAAGGACAGCTCTAATAAATGATTCAGACGCGGATATTGTGATAATAAGTGAAGCCTGGTTGTGAAGTAAAATAAAAAATAATGAGTTGTTTCACTGTAACGGTTTGTTGCATACCGACGTGATCTTGCTGACAGGATTGGTGGTGGTATATCGATTGTAGTAAGCGAAAAATTTTGAGTGTTTTCAAATTCCAAGTGCTAGTAGTTCGGAACTAATATGATGCTGTATAACAGTGCAGTTCATAAAACTAATTAATGGAGCATGTTATTCTTCCCCAAGCTGCTCTAGTGGTTTTTCCGAAGAGCTACACGACTCCTTGAATGAAATTTCTGTTAAGTATCTTGAAGCAACTCTCTTCCTTGCTGGCGATTTCACTTTTTTACACATGAAGTGCACGAAATCATCCTCGTCTTTGATTACGTTGTCCACAGAGGCGACCTGTTTTACTAACGTCTGAGCTGGACGTGTGACGTCCAGCTCAGCATCTCGGCTCGATTTGATACTAACGTCAGTTCCTGATATCACTTCATCTGTAGTGCACTCCCCCGGTTTAAGCGATCATGATGTACTTCATTTTACCATCTCCCTTCCCACACCCTCTCTACATAAACGACAAAAACGAATAAGGGACTATAAAAAAGTTGATTATCGTGCCATAAATATTAGTCTTTGCTCGAAGAATTCATGTTAGATTGCGCACATAAAACTGTCGAAGCACTCTGGCAGTCAGGAACTACTATATACACCGATTCGAACGCACCGTGGTATTTTGGGTACCTTAAAATTATCCAATAAAAATTGCGGCTATTTGGTGCCGCAAAAATTGAAGGACACTTCGTACATTCCAAAGTGTGTTCGGCGAAAGCTTGTGGCCCTTCGACTGACTTTGCCATGTCTTTTAGATGTGAAGCATCTAATGGCGAAGCTTAATCCGTGTGGTGGTGGTGGCGCTGGTGTGCCGCGCGACCACCCTTACTGCGCATGCGCAAACCCTTTAAAAAATAATAAAAAACGTCCTCTCCCCCCCCCTCTCTCCTCTAGGCATCCCTCCCCGAGGCAACCACACCCTCAATGCGCATGCGCCTCCCCTCCTCTCTCCCCTCCTACGCTCCCCCCTCTCTCCTCTAGGCATCCCTGCCCGCGGCGTCCAAACTCCCACTGCGCATGCGCGTCCCCCCATCTCTCTCCTCTCCTACGCTCCCCCCCTCTCTCCTCCAGGCATCCCTGCCCTCAGCGGCCACACTCCCACTGCTCATGCGCGTCCCCCCCCCCTCTCTCTCCTCTCCTCTGCTCCCACCTCTCCCGCCTCGCGAAGCCGACGCAGGCAGCGTCTGCTAGCGAGTTTCTTGATTGAAAAAAACCGATTGCTCGCGCTGCACAACCGTTCAACGCCGACGCCAGCAGCGTCTGCTAGCGAGTTTCCTGATTGAAAAAACCGACTGCTCGCGCTGCACAACCGTTCACTGGCCACCCCGTATATATATAAGCACTGAATCTTGACCTGCAAGGTTGTGCCGGTGGGAGTGCCTTGTCTTGTCCTGTCTGTGTCTTGTCTATTCTCTGTCCGTCCTTGTCAAGTGTGCGCTGTTTTCACCTCAGTATGCTCAACCAACTAGCTCGAGATGTGTTATTCAAGCCGGTGGGAGATTTCTCCTGTGCGTTGTCGAACGATAAAAATTCGCAGCGTGCGCGTTAAATGGGGACTGTGTCCAATCGGAGTCTTCTGTCTCTCATTGCCCATTAGCAGCGATTGGCATGTTCCAGTAGGAAACACCGGTCCATCACTGCGTGATTGCGCCTCCCCAGATTTCTCTCCTGCGCAACGCCGCGATGAGCGCCAGCGTCAACGCCGCCGCCAGTGTAAGCGTTAGCGCCCGCTGCTTCGCATCTACACATGGTTCCCTTTAGCGGGAGATGGTGTAATTTATTTTTTTTAAATTTTTTACCGCGAATCGCAGCGAGACGCGAGACTAATCTGCCTCCGTTCACACGGGTTCGTACTTTCTCGCGCTTTGCGCATCGTGCAGACGCCATCTGCGTTCCAGCGCTTAAATTGACGGACACTTTGTAAATTCCAAAGTGTGTTCCGCGAACGCCTGTGCCCATTGAGACGAGGTCGGTCAGAATGGAACGCGATGCGCGCTTCTCCCTCCTTGCATGATTGGAAACGCTGGGCACAGCGACGCTACGCAAGCAAAGCGCGCCCGCTGTAGAGTCTGACGCGACTGGTGTCCGTTTGCGCGCCCCGGTGGCCACCTGGCACCGTGCCAGGACTCGGACGGAGGGAAGGACGGACGGACGTGAGCATGAGACATTGAAGACTTTCGCCTTAAAAGATTCCAAACCACCGAACGCTGGTCCACCTACAAAGCAGCTTCTACATCCTACTCTGAGGCTATCAAATGTGCTAAACGCCATTTCTTTTACTCTACGCTTCCCGCTTCATTAAAAACTAATCCAATGCAATTTTGGAACACCGTTAAACCCAGAGATTAAATAACGCTGTGTCTCGTCGATGAATTCGGTGATCCGATTCCTAAAGATCATTACTTCTTCCTTCACCGTGTCTAGCATTAACGATCAGCCGCACATACACGATATCCTCCCGTCGATCCTCTTGCATTCGACGCGGCCGGCATTGCAGGGATTACTAACAACTTGAAACGTTCGTCCTCATGCGAAGTTGACACCATTAACTCTGAGATGCTTCAGAAGGAATATAGCTGAATATTATTAGGTTGCATCTTCACTAAATCACTACAAGATGGCTGTCTACCAACAGACTGGAAGACAGCCAAAGTTATCCCACTTCATAAGTCTGGTGACAGACATGACGACCGCAACTTTGGACCTGTTTCACTTACATCTATTCCTTGCAAACTTATGAAGCACGTAATCTACACCCACCTTGTTAATCCTTTGCAATCAAATAACTTCTCTCACAAATCTCAGCATGGTTTTCGTTACGAGGAAACTGCGCGAAAAAAACGTGGACAAAGGAAGGAACAACAGCACAGGTGCATAACTAACAACTGAATCTTTATTCGGAAAAACACAAAAATATAAGGAGCACTAAAACCACGTGTGCAGGTTGGAACAACGATAAAGAACTACACACGCGCATCTAGATACGCAATGTCTGTACTATGTAACGCCACAGAGGGCTTAGCAACACAGCTATCACCGGCCTTTGAAGTAAAATAAGCTTCTACAAGTTTTTTTTCGCGCAGTTTCCTCGTAATGTATCACCAACTCGCCCAACAGTCCGCTCTTCTAAGTTATGGTTTTCGTTAATTCTATTCATGCGGAACCGAACTAATTTACATTTACTAATGATTTGCATGTTACTTTGGACAGAGGCGTGGCGACTGACTGTATTTTCTTAGATTTCGCGAAAGCATTTGACAAGGTTAACCACCAGCTGCTCCTACTAAAATTACAATCCTTAGGCATTGACGATTTGTTGTTTAGTTGTACAAAATAATTTCTAACTGCACGCAGTTTGTTTCCGCTAACGATACTGACTCTTCTGAAATACCTGTGCGTTCCGGTGTGCCACAGGGTTCTGTTCTGAGCCCACTACTATTCTTAACTTATATCAATGATTTGTCTAACAACATAACTTCTCCTATGTGCCTTTTTGCAGATGACTGCGTTATTTACCGCGAAATTAACACTGACTGTGATTCCGAAGCCCTTCAAAATGACCTCAATAACATTATGCGTTGGTGGGACCTCTGGAAAATGCAACTTAACACTTCTAACTGTAAATCAATCGAAGTTTCTCGTAACCACACACATTCATCTAACTACTCATACTCCTTGAATTCAATCCCGCTCGAATACATCAGGTCCTATAACTCCCTTGGTGTCAACATTACTAACACTCTGTCCGATCACATTGACTATGTAATATCTAAGTCTAATCGGACGCTAGGCTACATAAAACGTAACTTTCCTCTTGCACCATCATCATTAAAGAAACCGTTATTTATCACTTATATTCGTCCTCCGTTAGAATGCGCCTCATCCATATGGGACCCCGGCCAAATAACATTATAAATAAGGTAGAGACACTTCAAAATCGCTCGGCACGTTACATTCTATCAAATTATCATCTGCCGTATCTGCCGTGAAAGCCACCCTTAACCTTACGTCACTTGCCACACGCAGAAAGCGAGCACGCCTCTGTATCTTTCACAAAGTATATTATCACAATCACATTTTAAAAACGCGTTTAATACAGCCTGCATCTTTCATATCGTCTCGTTTAGAACACAACAAAGTACACATTCCTCGTAGCAACACGTTAACATATTCCGATTCCATATTCTTGCATGTCGTCCACAGAGGACATCGCAGCTGAAAGTGACCAAGGAACTACCGAGGTTTCTAAGAAAAACGAACTTGACAGCGATGTCGCGTACCACACCAGCGTGATGGACTGTCACTGACTGTGTGTGTGCTGTGTTATGTGCTATCTTTCTCTCTCTCCTCACTATTACCCCTCTCTCTTTCAATCACGCCCACGTGCAGGGTAGCAAACCGGTTATCCTGGACTGGTTAACCTCCCTGCCTTTCCTTCTCTACCATTTCTTCTTCTCTTTCTTCCGAAAACGCGCCGCGACTGGAATCACCTGTCTACATCAGTCGTCAATATTACTAACCCTGACACATTCTGAAATGTATTAAATGCGTCACTTTGATTTCATTTCATGCTTACATGATGCTGCGAGCTCTCTTTTCTATGCTTTTCGTTTCCTGTGAATGTACTGCGCTTTTCTGTTAAATATGCCTTCTCGTATTTTTTTTTTTATTTTCCTCGTTGTCTGTATTGATTGTATTTCAGATGTCTTAGTTGGGACGTTATCTTCCATTTGTTTTTTTTTTTGTTTTCTGCCCCTCCCCTCTACAATGCAGTAAAGCCCCGAAGGTACAATAAATAAATAAATAAATAAATAAATAAATAAATAAATAAATAAATAAATAAATAAATAGCAAGGAGCTGTGAAAGGAAAGCGAGGATGGGGGGAGACAGATCTCAGGGCGAGGACAAGGGAAGAGAGTAAATCATAGAGCAGGGACTAAGAGAGAAATAGAGAGAAGAAAACAAAAAGGAGAGAATCAGAAAAAGAGGGAGGAAGAGATAGAGAGCGATAGAAAAGAAAGAGGAGCGACAGAGAGAAAGAAAAGACGCGGAAGATAGGGAGAGAAGGACAGAAAGACCGAGAAAAAGAGACAGGGACAGGTAGAGAAAGAAAGAACTAGAAATAAACTATAGGCAAAAAGAGACATACACAAAGACAGACAGAATGGAGAGAAGAAATAGAGGATGACAGCAAGAGAAAATTTGAAAAATTCAAGGAGAGCTATAAGGTTGGCTAGTTGGTGTTGATCCATCTTCGAAAGAGCGCTTAGTTCACACAGGACGAATGAAATACACGACACAAGGCAACGAGCGGAAACTACTAACTGGTTTATTGAATGTGAAAAGATTTGTTCTTAGCAGCAGGTAATCGCGACATGTCGAATAGTCTGCGCAAAATTGGCATTATCGCACGTTTACGATACGTCGACGACTATTTAATTTGCACCAAACGAACCGAGATAGACGCATTTACCCCGCAGAGCTTCGTCAAGTCATTTGAAAGGGCACATGAGGGGCTATAATTCACATTATGAACATCGAGTGTAAGGTAGATTCCAGTCCTTCGAAACCTATACATAAATGACATTGTCAAGATCAGTGATAAACCTAAATACATAATATACGCGGATGACACTAGCCTCTTCTTTACAGGTAATGATATGAATGCCATGACCACACTTATAAATGCTACGTTAAAAAGCTTAAACTCATGGAGTGAACGAAATTCATTACTTATTAATGCAACAAAAACAAAAGCTGTAGTTTTTCACTCGCGGAGACAGATTTCTTTAGACAATAGATTACGTATTGGTAGTGCGGAAATTGAAATTGTAGAAACCGTTAAAACTTTAGGAGTACTTTTTAATTGCACAATGTCGTGGGATCCCTCCGATTAATACTCTAATTACCAACCTATCAAAATGTGTGGGTATACTTGCACGAATGCGCTATTTTCTTCCAGTTTCTGTTAAGTTAACACTTTACAACAGCTTGTTTTTGTCACATGTCAATTATTGTCTTTTGGTATGGGCAAGTACGACAGCAACCAACATAAGTAAAATATACAGATTACAAAAGAAAGCGATTAGGTTTATAGCAAATGTTGACTACTATGCACACACTGAAGAACTGTTTAAGCGCTTTAATATTATCCCAATTCACAAACTATACGAGTATTCCCTAGCAATAAGATATAAGCAGTCTCTTTTTCATAACAATCGTGTCTTCTTAGATATCTTCGTACTGGAAACACATGCTACTCCGTACCCAACTCGTCTACAGCAACACTGGAACATTCCATTCTGTAGAACCAATTTTGGGCGACAAATGTTGCGTTTTACTGTTCCTTTGTTATTATATAAATTACTTCAGGCAAAAATAATCATTGAAAAATGCAGCGCACATGACATTAGGGAAGTGCTTTCATCGTGAAAATTACGAAAATGGTGGTTCAGACATTAGTTTTTATTTATTTATTTATTTACTTATTTATTTATTTATGTATTTATTTATGTACTTATTTATATAGTATTTATTTATTTATTTATTTACAATTTCTGTGCATATCAATGTTGTCTGATATATAGTATGTTTTGTATTACATCATATTTTGCATTGTACTTCGGAATTTGTGCAGTAGGAAAGTGCTTACGTATATTAGTTTCTGTGCATAGCATTACTCCACGTGCATGTTTCCACTTCTACTGCGCCATGCATTTCATGGTCTATGTTCACCCATGTCCTCGTTGCTTGCCATGTATAGGGAGGCTCGGGTTCTCCTCAAGTGATCCCGAGCCTGCCCTCATCCTTGAGATGAAATAAAAATTGAATTGAAATGGGGGGATCAACATGGTCTTGCGAAGTGCGAAAGAGGGATTCTTCCTTTCGATTCGGGAACTCAAAAATAATATCTCTCCCTATCTGCCGAACATTTTGAAGACTAACCCTAAACGCTTCTGGAGTATAATGAAACCAGCTAACACCAGTAAAGTGTCATTGCTTGCACCCACTGGAAATCCTGTTCCAGACCATCTTTGTGCTACTGTACTAAACGATACATTCATTAAGTCGTTTTCTTCATCTAATGATACCCAACGTCCTGAGCTTCAATCATACAATCATTTCGCAATGGATGCCATCTCGTTTCACTCGCATGGCATCGTCACGATTATCGATAACCTGAAACTAACGTCTTCTCACGGTATTGATGGAATTAATAGCAAATTTTTAAAGAACATCAAAGAATACAGTTCTATCATCCTGAAATGCATATTTTCACAATCTTACCATGACAGTGCACTACCTGAAGACTGGAAAGCTGCTGCCATTATTCCAGTACATAAAGGTGGCGATAAACATAATCCATCTTACTATCGTCCCATATCTCTCACATGTATATCATGTAAAATAATGGAACATATAATCTTTTCTCATATTGTTAATTTTCTTGAGGATAATACCTTCTTCTCTTCAACTCAGCATGGCTTTCGAAAATATTTTTCTTGTGATACTCAACTAATTTCTTTTACTAACGATTTGCATTTCTGTTTGGACTCCGCTTCTTTAACTGACTGCATATTTCTTGACTTTGCTAAAGCGTTTGATAAAGTTAACCATTCACTGCTTTTATATAAACTAAGTGTTCTAAAAATTGATCCGGCAGTTCTTAACTGGATTCCTGCATTTCTTTCTTCTCGTGTTCAATTTGTTAGCACTAACGACGTTAATTCTAGCATTGCACCGGTTGGTTCTGGGGTTCCTCAAGGTCAGTACTTGGCCCTCTGCTATTCCTAATCTATATAAATGACTTACCTACTACTGTTAATTCCAGAATTTGTTTATTCGCTGATGACTGTGTAATTTATCGTAAAATATCTAATGACAATGATATTAATTCTCTGCAAGCTGATCTCAATAACATACTTCATTGGTGCCATATTTGGAAAACGGAACTAAACATAAAAAAATGCAAGTCTATGAGGATTTCTCGGTCGAATGCAACTTGTCCAACTTACTTTCTTCATAGTCACCCCCTCGAAAGTGTAACATCTTACCGGTACCTGGGCGTCCACATAACTAGCACTCTGTCCTGGAAATTACATACGGAACATATAGGATCCAAAGCTAACAAAATACTGGGTTACCTTCGAAGGAACTTCTTTCTTGCTCCATCGTCACTAAAGTTATTACTATATACCACGTACGTCCGTCCTCAAATGGAGTACGCTTCATCTGTATGGGACTCTGATCAGGTAACATTATCTCAAATGTTGGAATCCGTTCAGAACCGTGCAGCTCGTTTCATTTTCGCTAATTACCATCGTTCAGCTAGAGTCACCCAAATGAAGGCATCTCTAAATCTGATCCCCCCTAGCTGCCCGCCGAAAGCACACTCGCATTTGTCTGTTTCATAAATTTTTTTTTCACAATCCGATCCTTCGTTCCCGATTAATCGAACCTGCTCCCTTCATTTCTCGTCGTCGTAATCACCAACAAAAGGTCACAGTCTCCCATTGCAACACAGTAACATATGCCCAATCATATCTCCCAAGAACTTCTAATGATTGGAATTCCCTGCCTGCATCGGTAACAAGCATCATTGACTCCATTAATTTTAAGCATATCCTCAAAACAATCATTACCTAATTACCGCCTCTTATGTTTTATTCATCAATTACTTTATTTTGCTTATTGCCTTCACCATCTAATAAAAATGAAAATATTGTTCATTCCTTACTTTTTTATTACGTTTTATGAAGTTGTTAGTTGTATTCATTTTTGTGCCTCAATCAGTTGCTATATTTGTGTGACATGTGCTTTGTATTCCTCGTTGTACATTGCCCGTTCCCCTCTGAAAGGGTAAATAAATAAAAAGCGGAATTGCGACCACGCGCCTGAAAGAAGCCCCTATGCTACCATAGGGTAGAAGACAGCATGGCGGCCCATATCTTAATGGAATGATTACACAAATTTTGATACTCACAGCGGGAAAAATAGGGCGAAGCCAGGGAGCGTTCGTGTCGTATGATTCTTCCTTCGACTGTTGTGTGTTCCCGCGCTCCCGGTTCATTGAACGATCTAGATATGTAACTTATTAACGTGAGGGTATGTGCTTGTGGGTACACCATTGCACGAGATACTGACAGCGCGAAAAGTGAACGAAATACGTAGTGAGCAAACTGAGACAAGCGTTTCATCCTTCGTTCATTTTTCGCGCTGTGAATATCCTGCATCAAGAAAATTTCAACAGCGCGGAAAAAAATACGAGCGTACGAAAAGACAGCTCACACGGACAAGCGCTGACTTTCAACTGATTTTTAATTCAGAAAAGACACATATATGTAGTGAAAAGATGCCCTGCGCAAAAGAACATGCCACAACCACCACGCATGAACGCTAACAGAAGACCAAATTAAAAAATAATAAATAATAAAAACAAGAAAACACTATCTTAGAGAGTATTCGCATAGGAAAGATAATCAACTTCCTTTTTGTGTAAGTTGGCGGAAGGCATGCCTCCCACTAACTTGCACTAACTCCACCAAACGAGCAATCTGGGCCGCCTTTACAATTTCTCTAGTGAGCACATCTTCACTTTTGAAGATTGCCTCTGTTTGATTGCAGGCAGGTAACCACACCCCCCTACAATGCGTACTCAAATGTCCGCAGTTGCCCCTCCGCACATTTCATCGGTGTTCGCACAGGCCTATTTTGAGGCATCTTGACGTTTGTCCGACGTATTTCTTTCCGCATGACACAGTGATGACATACACCACGTTGTCGACACACAGTACGAATAAGTCTCTGTGCTTGATCTGGCAGCCGTCTTTTCTTTTGTTAGCAGAGGTCGTTAGTTTGCACGGTTTTTACATTTTCTGGGGTGCGGAAAAGACAACTTTCACGCCAGCGCTCTGCCCTATCTTCTTGGGGAGGTGCGAAACTTGGTGTACCTAAATAAGAGACCACTGCCACCTTAGCAGTCTTCTCGCCTTTGTCACGGCGGTCATTACGGCGACAGCGTTTGGTCTCTTTGACAAGCTGACCAGCAACAGAAGCGAGGACATGCTGCGGATAAGCAGCCTTCTCAAGCCGGTCTACCTGGCCTGATACACTGTTCTCCTACCTAAAGGGGCGTTTTTAATGAAAAAGCCCTGCAAGCAGTGTCCAAGAACTTTGTCTCAGTCAAGAAAAGCGAAGTCAGAATAAAAACGAGGTTCATAGAATTCTGCAACAAGTTGGCACTCGTGCCGCTCGCGAAAAGTATACAGAAGAGTAAAGGCTACTGTTTATCTGTTTTTTTTTCACAGCAAAGACGCACAAGCCTGATATGCCATTCAGAACCATAATCAGCGAGTCTGGTTGCTGGCAGCATAACGTTAGCCAATTCTTGCAGAAGAAACTTAAGCTGCTAGCTGTAAACGACCCATTCCGTACCAAGAATTCGGATGAAATAGTGCAGTTTTGTTGTGACAATGAAAAAGTGGGGTATGTTTTTTCAGTTGATGTTCAAGATTTATTTTATTCCGTTCCACAGCGTGAATTATTGTCTTCCGTGCGTGAATGCATTGAACAGAACGGAACGATTCCGTTCCAGAACGATGTAGGGCTGACTGTGCCTAATTTCCTCAGCCTTTTAGAATTTTATCTTCAGGTCACTTTTATTGTTTTTAACGACCAGCCATATGTACAGCGTGATGGTATATGCATCGGGTCCTGCGTTGCTCCAGTTCTTGTCGATATTTTTTTAGCCTCTGTTGACAGGTCCTTAGACAACGTTTTCAATGACTCGAATGTTTTAAAAGTTTTCAGATACGTTGATGATTTTATTGTGTTTTTAACTGTTACCTCTGACTACCGCGTTACGGTGAATGGCATTTTAAATGATTTTAAGCAACATGGACAAGGGCCTGTTTTCACCCATGAGCTGCCAGAAAATAACATTTTACAAGCCTTAGACCTTAGGCTCGAAGTCTGTGACCGTCACGTGTGTTGGGCATACAGTCCCCGCGCAAAAAAGGAGCTGGTGTCTTTTCCGTAAGCCCATCCGAAAGTTGTCAAAAGAGGAATTGTTTCTTCATGTATGGAATCAGCTCTCAAAAAGTCGTGTGAGCATAAAATGCAGGAGAGCTTCGATAATCAGGTAAGCCGCCTTTCGGCTGCAGGTTACCCTATGTCGCTACTAACTGCTGTTGCCGAAAGCCTGATCCAAGAAAAAAGAAAAAACCAGTAAGAGGGCGACGTGTGAACGTGAACCGTTCAGGCCTGTCGTGATGCCTTATCTGCATAAGGTCACACATCAACTCAAGAAAGTTGCTTGCAGGCACGATGTCCCCTTGGTATTTTCTGCGCCCAACAAGCTTTCTAAGCTGTGCTCCCGGACATGCGGTGGTAGCAATCATGGGTGTCAAACCAAGCATGGTGTCTGCTACGTTCCCTGCAGCACCTGTGTGGTATATGCCATACCTCTGTCTTGTGGCAAGACCTACATCGGGCAAACTGGGCGCTGCATAAATGAGCAACTTAGGGAACATGCGCAAAAAGTAAACAACAATGTTGACAAAGGAGCACATCTTGTTGCTCATCTTAACTCCTGCTACCGCTGTGCTCCGCGATTTCGAGAGACGATGATCTTGGGCAGAAGCAACAATGAACACGCGCGGCTTGCCTTGGAAGCATACCACATAAAGAAAAGGAGTGCTGATTGTATTAGTGATACATCTATCTCTTTGTACCCTTCCGAATAGGAGTTTGTGCGTGCGCATCTTCGGTAAAGAATCTGTTTTTTCGTATACAATACGTCTTGTTACGCATGCGTATGCAAGCTCTGTGGTTGTGGCATTTATATGCGTTGGTGATAGAAGAATAAATCAGTTGTTAGTAAGCGCCTGTGCTCGTCTCTTCTTCCTGTGTGGTCCGTCTTGTTTGCGCTAAAGTTTTTACCTAAAACACATTAACGTTAGCCCGACATGACGCTTGTGGGATAGGAGTACGCATGTAATATCTATTGCTTTGTTATAAAATTAGATAGCCAGCTATGCAACCACAACTGATTTAAAGGTGAACATTTAACAGACTTCTGTCTGGTTGGGAAGGAAATAACATACGAAAAGGGGACACCAACCAACGTATCCAAATAAAGTAATAACTTATATTTCCTTTAAAATGAAAAATCCCGACGTTTCGTGTCCAACTCTGACCCTTCTTCAGGGGTGACTGAGGGGCACCAGGGAGCAACACCGCCGACATTCCGGTGAGCAGGCGTGCAAACACCGAGTACATTTCACTCGTGACGTGAAACATTTCCTGACTGAATAAAGTGATGTTGGAGGTGTGTCATTTCTGCAAGACAAGGCCCGTTTGGAAACCACTGGTGAGGTCGCGAGCAGGAATGCAAGGCCATTTCGCAGGTAAACACAGCGGCACCGGCGTCTCGGCGAGCCGTCGCGCTTCGCTTCCACCTTTGCTCTTCACATCGATGACGTCGAGGAAGTTAATAGCGAGGGCTAACGCGTTCCATACAAGTGCAAAGCTTAATCGTGTTGTCGAAAACAAGCGCTTTATACGAGCTCGCGTATGATTTCGAACGGCGTAGTTTTATTCATTTTCCTCATAGAACGAAGCGTGGCTGTGCGAAGTTGTTTGTTTTGTGCGTCATTACGAGGATAGGAAGTCTTCCGAGTGCTCATGCTGAGGCGCCGTAGGTGTTTGGAGCCTGCCGTTGATTGCTCGTTCGCTCCATGTGTCTCGAAACGTCGTACGCTGCATGCCGGGTCATCCGACTCCGTACGTCGCATCGCATGCAAAATCGTACCGTGTGTCTCGGCCTTTATGCGCCACTTTCATTCCCTGCTTCGAGAGAACACATGCGAGCGCTTCGCTGCTGCCCTGGACGTAGGGAATGCAGACGCGGATTGAGCCACGTCTCCGCGCCTCGTCATATAATGCTAAAATTACACTATAGCAGGGGTCTGAAACACGCGGCCCACGGCCCGCACATCGCTGTCTTCGCCCCACAATTTTAAACTTTTCTTAAAAGGTATGCTCGTGAGCTACACAGGTCTAAAGCATTATTCATTATTTTAGTGAGGCACCGCTTGTGGTCTCCCTGTCCTGAGGCATACCCGTTAAACAAAAATTATATTCCACGATCGGCGTCCACGTTTTAGTCATTTTGGAGATCGTATCGATATGTTGTTGGAATCCTGGCACCATATCTCCGTCAGAAATGACCCGCATATGTGATATGGCAAAAGTTTTCTTTGAAGTGGCAACGTCTCCTGACAATTTGTACAAACTGCCCCCCCCCCCCCCCTTCCCCCGTTTTTACCTTCTTCACTACCTCGGCCCTTGCGGTACCCAATTGTGTGACTGCGGCCCGCTGGCTGAGGTGAGTTTGAGACGTCCTGCACTATAGGATTGCACTTGCGCGCTCGTGATCACGCCGAAAATAAGCCGACGCATTCAAAGGAATAAACGAGGTTAATAAGACGCGCCGTAACGTACCTTCCAGCTCACCCCCCCCCCCCTCCCTACGTCTCCCTCCACTTCTTGTAGCTTTCAGCGAACTCGTTGGGACCAGATGAGAGAGGAAGCTGCGAAAGCGCGCAAGGAACTTCTGTTGAGTCTGCTGATTCGTGAGGCAGTAAGGTTCCACAGTATGGTTTCATCCCTTACAAAATTGTTCCACGCGTAAGGATGTAAAGTGGGTTACTGCGAGCGGCTAATTCCACGACGAACAGCAAAGCTTAGGTAATAAGCTTAGCTTTCATTTTGTAATGCCCATGCTTTCATTGTAATTGTGATGTTATTGGGGCACAGTAATGAGACAGAATATGGCGGACCGGGTTATCTCGCGCTAATTGTGACGAAGGTGCCACGAGCTATGGCTCCCAAACTGAAACGTCATATTCCACTAATGGTCAACAGGAAGAGGATGAGGAAAAGAAAAGCGGAAGGACGGGGAGGTTCCCTGTGCTGGCGAAAGGGCAATGAATGATGACAGAAGAACTGCTTGGTACAACTGCTTTATACAGCATTAGATGCGTCTTCATCTCGTCCTTCCTTAATACGAGGCTCTCAACAGTAAGAGCAGACGTGATAAGAGCAGCACGCACTCACCTTCCGCTTGGAGCTTCCTTGGGTGTTTTTTGGTGAAGGCATCCCTCCGCGGCAATCCATGCTGCAGTCTTCTTTTGCAGGCACCAAAGCAACAAGAAAGTCAAGGACGAGGCGATATTGGCGCTGCCTTCTGCAGCAGGGTCGTTTCGATATCGGGGCGAATTCCACGAAACGTCTAGAAGGAGCAGGAGGGCCTCCAAGGGTATCCGGGCTGTCGCGCTATCTGTGGGGCTTTCGTCTGTTCTCGCGCCACCGGTACCCTGGTTTGGTCCCGTCTATTGCACTAAGCCCATAGCCTGCAAACGAGAAAGGCGTCTTTTAGTGGAAAAAATGGTGGTACAGCATGTGGTGCAACCTCCCGCATGGCGTCCATATCCCCATCCAATGAACAAACAAAAAACTAAAGGCCTTACATTCTCGGCTTTTGGAACGAAGATGAGGTTTGAGGCCCCTTATTAATTTTAAAATCGGGTCTTGCGTACACGTGCATAAAGATACAACTTCACAAACTCTCTTGCATCATACTAAAGCGAAATGTGGCCTACGTGGCCTGTACTCGCCCCCTTGTGCTCAGTAGAGCATTGCCACTGCATCCAAGTCAAAACGACGGCTCGGGCGCTAAATCATGCAGATTTATTGTGCATGTCTGAATAAATCACTTCTGCCTCCAGTTACTATCTTCGCAAAACCATGCTTCCCACCCACTGGGCGAAAGGTAACAACTCAAGGTCCACGGTGTCTTCTTAACTTGGTGTACATGCATGAGAGTAGCTATGTTACAGAAGACAGAAAGCACGACAGTACAGTTGCCATAAAGTACACCTATCACCATAGGCGTGCGCACGAGGGGGGGGCAGAGGGGGCGGCCGCCCCCCCTAGTCACCTAAGAGAGGGGGGGCGCAAATTCTGCCCCATACATTGACTTAATAGAGAGGGGGGGGGCGCTGCGATGAACCTTCGCCCCCTCCTGCCCCCCCCCTGAAGGGGAACCCTGCGCACGCCTATGCCTATCACAATTATACTAAACGAGGGTGGTAATGCGGGGTTGTTGGTATAGCATTCTTCTTGTCGCAACCTAGTGAAACCAACAGGCAATCACGCTTGGGAATGTATAGGAGACACTACTTCTACGTTCTAGCTGTAGAATAGCAGTTATGGCATAAACGGAAAATTTCAAGCACGTTTGAGCTTCGCCTTCACGAGTATACTTTCCTTGGCATCATCGTCTGTTAGTTCTCATTAATATTGTGTTTAACAAAGCAAAACGAGCCCTTGAATTTACACTTCTTTCCTTCATTCATAGCGAGGGTCTCGTTCTGGCAAACTTGATGCCTTCAGGTAGTATGCGAGGGATTATTAGTCAGCTGCCACCTCGTAATAAGACCACGCACTACGTGACGCCAACAGGCAAAAAGAGTTTCACTTCTTTAGCGCACAAAAGGACAAGGACGAAAAGCGACGCGGACACAAGCGCTGCCGGTGGCGAGTTATCGGTGGCAGAAAGAGTGTCCCATTCTCGCCGTAATGGCAACAGGCGGCACTGACTGACGCTCTCACGTTAAAAAAAACAGCAAAAAACCACATATATACTTTATAAAGTGGACGGAGGGATTGCCGCCACCTAAGCTCAGTGGTAGAGCATCGGACGCGTTATTTGAAGGTCGCAGGTTCGGTCCCTGCCGGTGGCAAGTTATCTTTTCGTCCACTTTCCTTTCTTCACATTTACATTACAATTACTTCTAATAACATCCCCTACACTTTCCTTGGCATCATTGTCTGTTAGTTCTCATTAATATTGTGTTTAACAAAGCAAAACGAGCCCTTAAATTTACACTTCTTTTCTCATCTTGTGGAAAGTCGTACACCGGGCAAACAGGCCGTTGCCTAAACGATCGACTGCGAGATCATGCATGCACCATTAAGCATGGGACGGGCAGTAACCTTGCTCTACATTGCGCAAAGTGTGGTTTCTCGCCGCGGTTTCAACAAACAAGAGTTCTAAAAAGATACAAGAACCAATGCACCAGAGGTATTTTTAAGGCCTACGACATTCACACGCGCAATGACTCATCCGTTAGCGTGCCTTCTGTGGACCTGCTCTATATTAACACTCCATATCAGTTGTCTCCAGCTTTTGTCGTAATGTACAGAAAAGGATCATACCCACCGCAACATGAAAAGCCTCCCATAAAATCATTTACGTGCTCTTAATATCCTTTATGCGAACGTCAGCAAACGGAAAGTTTGAAGCACGCCTCTCTTCAACGGGGTGACAGAGAAATGATAATTGTAAAAAACGTGTGTATCACCTTATTGGTAAATTGACATTCTTTACCGCAACTCTGCAGTAATTTCTCCATATCGGGGGGTATTTAAGAAAAATTAACAGCCTCAGTGACCGAAATGATGCAACAGAAGGCATTTCGATGGATCCCAGCTCCACCGCAGCCGCGCGCTTCAGCTTCAGTGGTTAGCCATCTGTATTGAGTGCTCGGGCTGTGATTTAAACAACAAATATCGGTCTTTGAATACAGTAAATTCAATAGTTTGAAGGCGTACAAAAAGCAAACTTTTTTTGTATTCTTACAACATATCGGCTGAGCTTCCACGCAGCCCCATCCCGCCACACCGAAAACATATAAGCCATATATCCCGGGTCGCCATATTGCGTCCGCCATAGGCACCGTGAGTGAGCCACCTCCAGATTTGTCGATTATCAAGGAAAAAAAGTTGCGCATACGTTCAAGGCACGCATCACGCACTAATCACACTTTCTCTGATATCATTACTCGCAAATGGTGTTCAGGTTCTGCACATCTAGCACTAGATGTGTCGTCGTTGTATACTTACCCATGACATATTAACACCAATCAAACAGATTTGCATGCTCAGTAAGATATAGTCGCTAACAAAACGGCGGACAGCACCACACTAGTGCTGTCACTAGAACTAGTCTTAATGCTAATAATTTTGAGTATGTTTGGAGGTGTACGTTATTACTCCTCAGTGGGCCTTCCAAAAAAAAAAAACAGGACCCTTTTGTGAAAGCACATTTATGTTTCAATCAGTTTATTATTCATAAAAAAAAACAGAGTACAGTGCGTCATATTTATAGAGTTGGGACCCCAGAACTCAAGGTGAGTTGCGGAAGGGGTCCCTATGACAGAAAATGTTATTCATATCTGTGTGAAATGATCTTATACATAGGTGTGTACAAAACGCAGCAAAATATTATGGAATGTGTAAAAGGCAACTAAACTATGCAAACCGCGAAAGAAAAGATTAGAAAAAAAAAACAAAAAAAAAAACATGGTCGATTCCTCCGTATAGGAATTGGTCTAACACGAAAGTAAAACTTGTCCTCACAGAAGTAGTTGAATGTTTACAGTACGTTGACATAAGAGAGCTTGCGCAATATATCTTGGTATTTGGCGCCTATAGCACTGTTTAATGTGGATGCACCCACTTTGACGCTTGATGGTACACCTGCGTCCCGGCGACTAACGTCCATGATCAATGATTAAACAAACCGATCCCGAGAAAAATAGCGCTGAACGAACTGGGACAGTCGTGTCTTCTTCTTGTGTCCCGGTTCCTTCAGCGCTATTTTTCTCGCTATCAGTATGTGCTAACAAGCCCAAATTTCAACAGTGCTGATTAAACAAACCCTTGTGGTGGTTAACGGCGGGAGCGTAATCCGAGGAAGAGGTGTTATAGCAAGAAGAGCGTCGCATATTCGACGCAGAATTTCGGCCAAGGTCATCATCCCGCGGCATGTTAAAGAGCGATTGATCACCTACGGCTGGAATAGAACGAAACGCAACGGCACAGCACATGCAAGGTAACCATTATACGCCATGACGATGACGATGACGCTGATGACGATGAACAATAAGCGCGTTCCAGAGCACATTCTCTTTTAGGGGCGAAGCTCCTTAAGGTCGAGTCTTGTTCATCACTCCCCTGAATGTAGCCACGCTAGTACTCGCCGCTCCCGCTAGAGACGCAGCTGTGCTCTCATTTGATTTGCATGGCGCCCACTAGATAGCTCTGCGGCGCTCGCTACAATCTCCGGCGCGCTTGCTCCACTCTCGGCGCGCTTCCTCTCTCCACGAACGTCACTCAGTGCGGTTTGATACTACTACTACTGCTATGAACAATGAAGAAGAAAAGGCGGCGGAGCGGAGGGCTCGCAAAGCGGCTGCAGCACGGGCTCTTAAGTTGTGCGAGAGAGAAGTAAGCGGTGGCGACGCAGACAAGCGGATCCATATTTGCGGGCTCGTGAAGCTGCAGCGGCACGGCAGCGCAGGCAAGCCGACCCGGAGTTGAGGGCTGGCGAAGCTGCAGCGGCACGGCAGCGTCGGCAAGCTGATCCAGAGGCGGCGAGGGCTCGCGCAGCTGCAGTGGCCCGGCTGCGCCGGCAAGCCGATCCAGAGGCGGTGAGGGCTCGCGTCACGACGTGTCCCCGTCTTTGCATGATCGAGTGGTCATTGTACGGGAAGATTCATGGTTACCCGAATGATCCCCCCGCAGCTTCGCCTACTCATCATCATTCACTTCATGGATGTGCTGTGATTTTTTTTGTTACTCTGTTCGCTCTTATGAAAACGGCGCGAAGGAATGACTGAGTACATACGAACAGTCGTTTCGTCTTTTCTATCACGCCGCTTTCATAATAATGGATCTGTACCAACTCGTCCAACTGCCAATCCTACTTTCACTCTCTTTCGCTTGAAGTCTGCCGGTCCAGAAGTTATTAGACATGGAGACTTTGCACGGTGCACGCATGCCGCGAGCATGAACTTGGGACGTTATGATGTGCATTAGAAAACAAGATTTCTCTTTGTTTCACAGAGCAGCAATCACACGCGGCGTCATGATGATACGAGCGTGCATGGTAAACACTTACGACGCAAAATTTCATTTCCCCCCCAGTATTCAGCATATAATAACCTCGTGATCACTCTGCCCAGCAGCACACCAAAGCTCTCTTCAATGAAAACCAGCAAATAGCGAAAATTACCATTTTTAATAGTCCGTCTAGTTCAAAAAGAGTTATTGTTCAGTAACGCCCGTCATTAGGCTGCATAATGTAATATTTCCAGAGGCGTTGGAAAAATCCCTAGATTCAAAATAAACAGACGCCAAATCCCTGAAACAGATAGAAAAATTGGGGGGACCCTTAAGCTTCGCCTTTAAGAGTTGAACGCGATAGCGATATCCTGTACCTAGTGTGTACTTCAATCACTTAGTGCATACTATGTAGTGGGTAGCATGCTTTACACCACGAGCAATTATGAGCGGGGAATCTGTTGGAAGTTGCTATGCACCCACTACGTGGTCTTAAGAGAAAGCGCGCAGTAACGTGTGTGCCTTTTGTAATGGGTGGCTGGCTTTGAACCACGATGTCGTCATGGTATTCCCATGTTCTGACGCCCGATGGCAATGTACGCTTGTACCACGCAATATTACTGCGATATAACATGTTGATTGTGACGCCTGTATACAGGACGCGTGTGTTTGTAAAGCATGAAGGTTATTTTCACTGCATTTCCAAGCAGAGGAAGTTATTGTGAATGTAGTTCCAAGCAGAAGCGTGGCTCTGTGGTAGAACACCTGCTTGCCACGCAGACGGCCTGGGTTTGATCCCCACTCGGACCCGGAATTTTTTATTATTTATTTTATTTGCATATTTCTCGATTTTTCGGTCACGGACAAAATGATTTTTCGCTCACAACCAACGACGCCGCCGCCGACACCGAGGCCAACACCGACGCCGACGCCGGAATTTCTGCGAAACAAGCTCTTTAACGCTATCGCGTTAAAAACCCCAGATCTAGGGATAAATCCCTATAGTTTGCATCACTGGTCCACGGAGACGGAACCGTTGCGGGTTGGTTGGAGGTATGGCGCGAGACTAAAAAGCCACCTAAACAACGCCCAATGTTAGCGGCGTAGGCGTGGTTCATGTTGGCTACCCTGTGCTGCCGAGCAAAACTAGCTCCCTGGTGTACCTAGGTGTGCCCAGAAATTCCCTAGTCAAGTTAACGAAGGGCAGGGGCACGTGAAACTTGGAAGTTGGAGGCGCTCGACGGCGTGTCTTCTTCGAAGGTTTTGTGTATGTGTGTCCTGCTTTCTTGTGCTACCTCGCGAGTGTATGCTACGAAGTTAGTGAGATTGCTAAGGCTACCAGCAGTCTGTGCACGCGGTTCTCAGTATTTTGCCAGCGTTCGCGCTGTGCCGGAGTGACGGCAGGGTTCTGTTTGGTGTCGCAGAAGTCTGACGTTTCAACGCTATAGACGTCGATGGTTTTCCAGAGGGATAAGTTCTGCTCTCTCTATCACGGATCGCTTCGCTCTTTTAATACTCTGCTCTCAGTATCACGGATCGCTTCGCTCTCCTGCTGTTTTAACTAGCGCGCCTGCTGCGCCGACTCAGTATAGAGCAACCTGCTCTCGCTATAGAGCGACTGCTCACTGTAAGGCCAGTTTTACTAGCGCCTTTCCTTACCTGCCGTCACTATAGGCTACTGCTCACTATAGGCTACTGGGAGTGCCTGGGGCGCCCGTAACCCACGACATGCCGCTTCGCGGTCAGTATCTTGCCAGCGTCCGTGGTGCGCGCCCGAGTCACTGGGGCGCCCGTAACAGGAGCGTAGCCAGAAATTTTTTTCGGGGGGGGGGGGGGGGGGGGTTCAACCATACTTTATGTGTGTTCGTGCGTGCGTTTGTATGTGTCCCTGTATATATACGCAAGCAAAATTGAAAAATTTTGGGGGGTTGAGGGAGTTGAACCCCCCCCCCCCCCCTTTGCTACGCCACTGGCCCGTAACCCACGACGTGCAGCTTCGCGGTCACTGGCGCGCCCGTAACCGCGCCGCTTCGCGGTTCTCAGTATTTTGCCAGCGTACGTGGTGTGCCTGAGTCATTGGGGCGAACTTTCCATGGATTTCGCTCGCTCGTAGAGCCAGAGAACATCTGGTGGAGCCACGTGACTAGGCTAGGTACATCTCCAAGAGAACAGACTTTTGGGCTAGTTGATTTGTAACGTTCATTGAAGCCATTGCGCTGAAAAGACAGGGACCACAGAAAGAGGAGCGCACGCCCCGTCCTCTTTCTGTGGTCCCTGTCTTTTCAGCGCTATGGCTTCAATGAACGATAGGTACATCTCGCTCGGAATTTTCTAGGAACAGCGCCAAAATGTGGTCAGGCAACATGGGCATGTTTTGGTGGATGTTTAGTCGCTTCGGGAGGTATGGGAACACCCTCTAGCGGCACGCGCGCGTCCGTGGGGTGATAGAAGCTTTCGAACGCCCCGGCCGGATAGCGTTCGTGCCAGCTCCTTCGTGCTTTTCCACAGTTTTGCGCAACGTTTCTTCTTTGGCGGTCATTCCATGGCTCAGCGTCACAGTAAAAAGGCTTGTTGTGTTGTGGGCTGTGACAATACTTCACTTGGAAGAAAGTTTTACCGCTTCCCGAAGGCTCACTAGGAGAGAGACGCCAACGTTGGATACAATTTGTTCTCCGTAACAAGTAAGACTTCTTGTCATTTTATTCGGCGAAGGTTGTTATGTTTATTCCAGGGGAGAGGCGCCCATGGTATAAAACATTCTTTCAGACCTGCCTTAATTGCGATACACACATTAATCATGGTCTCCAAACGGCGATGTATTTTTTAACACGAAAGTGTTTTACGCCGGGGCCCACCACGACTTCCGTGACGTATTTCCGTCACGGAAATGACGTCGAAAAAATACGCATCATCAGAAGACTAAGAAAAAAAGTTCCGTCGACGGGAGTCGAACCTACGGCCCCTCGGTCCGCCACAACAGATGCCGCGCATGCTATCCACTGCGCCACGGTTCAGTCATCCGTAGGCTCTACAAACGCGCCTTTTATATCTACCACTGTCCTCTCACAGTGCTCTTGCTAAAGTGAAGTAATGGATCGCGACCGTACGGTACGAAGAACTTTATTTAAAGATCCGGAGAAGTGCCACCCCTTAGGGTGACACCGCGGGCCACTCCCACGTGGGGACAGTTAGACCTAGCCTAACCGCCGCATCGCAGGCTCTCTGGACAGCCCAAAGTTGATGCTTATATTCCGAGCTCTTGAGGGCCGAGCTCCAGTTCTGCTCGGTGAGGTCCTTATGCCCACGTAACGAGGGGCACCGCCAAAGCATGTGCTCTAAATCGCACGTCCCCCGCAGCCAGGGCATTGCGAGCTGAAGTCACTTGGGAACAGACAGTGCATGAAAGCGAGATTCGGATAAGAATTAGTTTGTCGCATCCTAAGGGTCATCGCCTGTGGTCTCGTGAGCTTTTTGTGTGGTGGAGGAAATACTCTTCTTTCCAGATAGAAGTGCTTTGTGAATTCATTAAATGTGAATAAAGTGTCTCGGACCTCTTGAACCCTGCTCTGTGACAAGGCTTCTCCTACCGCGCGGAGAGTTAGTACGCGCGCTTGGGAGTGGGCGATGTCATTGAGGCTGGTGAGCGAGTCCAAATTTTGACCTAGGTGTGCCGGGAACCAAGTGATCATGCGCATAGTTATGGTCCTGTTCTTAAGGACGTCGTGTGCCTCTTTCGCTATGGAGCCCGAGGCAAACGCCCTGACTGCCGATCTAGAATCTGAGTGAAATCCAGAATTAGTACCTTCAAAGCGTTGTTTCTACGCGTCCGTCCCGTTCGGCACGTTTCGAATATGAAAAGTGCAATTTTATCGACGCATTAACACACTGCCAGGTGGCGACCTTACCTTACCCCGAGCGTCGGACACGCTCACAGCATCAACCCATACCAAAAGTAGCTCTGCGACGCTTGACTGCTTCGCGTGGCTAGCGTTGCGATAACTCCGCGTTCCTAACTTGCGCTCGCCCAGCGAAAACTCGTAGCCGGCCAACGGGGAAGACACGACGCGCGTTGCTTTTCCCTTTGGTCGGGCAGTGGCGTTCAATAACTAACATGCCGCGAATAGGCGCCTTACCAAAGTTCGGCGTCCAATCAGTGACGCTCTACTGGCTGTCACACCGCTTTCACTGATTCCGCTACCGCAAGCATTTATGACCGCAAAGGTTTGTTGAATCTATAGTTTAATCATTGATCATGGACGTTGATCGTCGGGATACAGATTTACCACCAAGCGTCAACGTAGATGCATCCCCGTTAAACGGTGCTATAACTGTCAAACACCTATAGGCATTGTGCAAACTCTCTTATATCAATGTACAGTAAACATTCAACTACTTCAGTAAGGACACGTTTTACTTTCGTGTTATACCGATTCCTATGACGGAGGGATCAACCATGTTTTGTTTTGTTTTCATGCTAAATCGATATCGCGAAGAGATTGTTTCATTCTCGTTCTTACGTATTTCATGCGGAGCCTTGATGGAACAGACTGGCAGCCCACAGAAAATAGCAGAATTTGCAGTAGGCATTTCGTTGGCCACGCTAAAGCCAGTGAACAGGAGCACCCAGCCTACCACCGAACGATTTTTACGTCCCCTTACAAGAAGGCTCGCTCATGGGACCGGTACGAAGGGTATGGTAACATGTATGCGTGTTTTGCACGTTGTTTAGGCTTGACAGCGATGAATATTCCGTTCGTTCTAGACGCAATCGGTCCACAGTTTATATCTTTAGGCCTGTGATACCTCTTTTGCGCTTGTCATGCTCGTATGTTGTTTTTGTTATATTTAAATAACAAAACACGCCGTGCTAAAATCAGTTTTCTACATGTCGACAGTATCTTTGTTTTGTTGTGGTTGTGACTGACTCTCACATGACTCACACGTGAGTGAGTGAATCGACATTTATTGGGTCCAGCAAAACACGATAAAACGCGCACCTGGCTAATCCCACGATGGGACCGACAGGTCTAGCTTGCCGGCCCGCTCACCGGCACGCTGGGCGGCCAGGATTTGGTCTTCATACTTGGGACTTCGCAGGAGTGCGTCCCACTCTTCCTTGGTGAACTTCGGGCCCAACGACCCGCACTCCCAGAGCATATGAGACAATGTAGCAGCCTCGCCACAGGCTGCGCAAGAGCTATGTCTGCATATAAGCTATTCACACGTGACTCTCTCCTGACGTGTTTTCGATTCGATTTCGAATTGCTGGAAGTGCACTGCCGCAGCGTGCGGAGGTCACTTCAACGACGCATCTGTTTCGAAAGAGCTTCAAAACAAGAGTGAAATGAAACGATACTATCGAATAAAAATGCTTACTTATTGATGACTTGATGATTTTCGATGGAGCGTTGATGCGCGTTTCGGACACACACGGACCTGTCAACGCGCCATCCTTTCGTATGTACAGAAAACGGCCGCCATTGTGCATGAGCAGTCCCGTGTTAACCGGCGTGCATACCACCCGGACCACACAAAATGTTCGCATCGAAATGAAACGTGTATCTCACGTTCATACGTTTTTCACTCGCACGAGCACCGCGTTTTTGCGTGTTTTTTTCATTTGTTTTCATGCACGATGGCGGCTGAGCCCAGAGTTGCTTGAACATTTCGGGGCTTTTTACAGTGTTGCTGGCATTTATGCAACTCGTCTATATTATGTACATGACCTGACTCGCACAGACAGACGCTTGCGTTCATCAATGTTTGCTCGCCAGGCCTGCGCGGAACGCGCAGCACAGTCACAGCGAAAGCTGGAAGAGCGGCCTTTCTGGAGTCTTTTTAAACACTCTTGGGGCAACTACTACAAGAACAATTGCATGGTACCCACTACGCCATAAATCATCATAGCTTTTGTGTAGTGGGGAAGCATCCACCGTGCCATTATTCGTCATTCTTCGTAAAAGCGTGGTACCCGCTACACACTTGTAACGCATTATGTGCACTTTGTTGATGCTGTGGCTGACGACGATGAAGAATTATGCCTGAGGCCTTTGTAATGGGTTGGAGCATTGAACGGCCCACTCGTTACGCAATTCGGATTGTGTGACGCCTGGCTGTTACTTTACTGTTCTAAAACGCTTTATTACACATGTTAACGCGGTTCCTTACCCGACATCAAGCCTGCATAGGGTCAGTTTGCAACGCAGTTTCAAGCACCGGCGTAGCGGGTGCTTGAAACTGCACTCAAGCACCGGCGTAGCTCACTACATCATAGCGTTTGTGATAATTTCAAATACGCATAATAAATGCCATGAAAGAAAAACCCGGCAGATCCCACGCACTGTGGGAATCGATGTAATGCGAAGCAGCCAAGAAGGAGCAAATCATGCTTTACATAATTTGCATGTCATGTTTTACATGTTACGACCTGTCACATACAGTCACGTCGCCATATACCAATTTTGGTGTATATCAAGCTAGCGACTGGAGGCAAGCGCACCATGAGCGTGGCATGTAAATGGCATTGTAGATGGCATGCATGCCAAGATTTTCATGCTACCACCTGCCACTTATGTTCGTTATACAGTCATGTCACTCAATACCAAATTTGGTGTATATCAAGCTAACGAAACGGCCGCGAGCACGTCAAGAGCGTGACATGCAAGTCATCCATGTTTTACAGCGCGAGAAGACACCACAGAAAGGAAGGCACACAAGACACACGGAGCGCTGACTGACAACTGATATTTTATTGAAACCAGCGAGTCTTTTTGTACCGCTGGTGGCAAGGAGAAACGTGCAAGAAACATGCGCAGAATGAACATTAGTGCCGGCTGAACACAGACATGCGTCAAATTTCACAGTCAAGATATTTGATTTCTTTTTGGGACAATGCTACTGAGGGTGCGCTTATACACATATCCTGCAACTTTGCTATTACATGTGCTTCCTGTATTTCTCTTGTTAGAGCATCACGATGCTTGCCTATCACATTACAATCTCTGTACATCGGTTCACAAGGTTCGCTGTGATTTTCGTCAGATCGACAATCTCTGCAGTGTTTGGCCACATGACCACAAGTGGCTACGCGTGCGACATTGTCATGGTGCTCTTTCAATCTTTGGTTTATGCAGCGTCCGGTTTGTCCCACGTACTGTTTCCCACACGACAACGGCAAGGAATAAATTACACCTTTCTTGCACTCGACAAACTGCTTGACATGTCTGACTGAACATCTATGTGATTCACCATTCCTACGGTTAACCTTTTTGCACATGCCAGCCAATTTTTTGGGAGCCGAGAAGACGACTTCCACACCCGCACGCTTCCCAATTCTGTTGAGGTTGTGTGATACTTGATGAAGGTAGGGCATGGCAACAACTTTTTTCCTTTTTTTCTCTTGGTGGGACTGACTCACTGACATCTCGAGTTCTAAGGCTATGTTTGAGTTTCTGCGCAACAGCGACCATAAGCTCGGAAGGGTAGCCAGCTTTCGTGAGGCGACTGGTTTGTTCCTGAAGGCTTCGTTCCATGGTGTGTTCACAACACCATGTAAAATATGGAAGCTAAAAACCAACTCGCCCAACATATCGCCTTATGCAAGTCATGTCGCACATGACAAGTCATGATTTCCATATTACCACTTGTCATTTATGTTCGTCATACAGTCATATCACTCAATACCAAATTTGGTGTATCTCAAGCTAACGAAACGGCCGCGAGCGCGCCATGAGCGTGGAATGCAAGTCATGTCGCTCATGAAGTCATGATTTTCATATTACCACTTGTCATTTTTGTTCGTCATACAGTCATGTCACTCAATCCCAAATTTGGTGTATCTCAAGCTAACGTTTCGGCCGCGAGCGCGCCATGAGCGTGGAATGCAAGTCATGTCGCTCATGACATGTCATGATTCCCATATTACCACTTTTCATTTATGTTCGTCATACAGTCATGCCACTCAATACCAAATTTGGTGTATCTCAAGGTATCTAAACGGCCGCGAGCGCGCCATGAGCGTGGCATGCAAGTCATATCGCACATGACAAGTCATGATTTCCATATTACCACTAGTCATTTATGTTCGTCATACAGTCATATCACTCAATACCAAATTTGGTGTATCTCAAGCTAACGAAACGGCCGCGAGCGCGCCATGAGCGTGGAATGCAAGTCATGTCGCTCATGACATGTCATGATTCCCATATTACCACTTTTCATTTATGTTCGTCATACAGTCATGCCACTCAATACCAAATTTGGTGTATCTCAAGCTAACGAAATGGCCGCGAGCGCGCTATGAGCGTGGAATGCAAGTCATGTCGCTCATGAAGTCATGATTTTCATATTACCACTTGTCATTTTTGTTCGTCATACAGTCATGTCACTCAATCCCAAATTTGGTGTATATCAAGCCAACGAAACGGCCGCGAGCACGCCATGAGCGTGCCATGTAAATCATGCTTTTCATGACAAGTTAGTCATGATTTTCATGATATGACCAGCCATTTATGTTCGTCATACAGTCATGTCATGCCATTCCAAATTTGGTATAAATCCCATTAAGCGATACGGCCAGGTGAGCAAAAAGTCGTAGGCGGCTAGATAGATAGATAGCTAGATAGATAGCTAGATAGATAGCTAGATAGATAGATAGATAGGCTCAAAGTCGCCGAAGTTCGATAAGAAATGCTTCGCATTTAAAAAAAAGAGAAAAAAGAAGCCGGCATAGCTCAGTGGTGGAGCATCGGGCTGCCACGCAGAGGGCCCGGGTTTCGATCTCCTTCTGTTCTAGGTGTTTTTTATTTATTTAGCTTTTTTTTTCATATTTCGAGCGATAGTGGTTACGGACACCGGCGGCGGCGGCGGACAACTACGGCGCAAAAATGGCCCTTGTTGTGATCTCATAAGAGCTTTCGCTGTAAAAAAATTAGGCAAACCTTCGATGTTCTGAAAACCAGCCAGCAGTTGCAGAGGAACGCACGCAGACGACACCATGCTTGCACAAGCAGCCGCGCCGTACTGTCTGCAGGGAACGCAATCACCCCAGGGACGCGGAAACGGCCCCGTTGGCGCTGAACGCCATCGCGTTGGTGGCGCCGCCTGTGCAAGCGCAGTGTGCCCATACAGCAGGGGTCTCAACTCACCTCAGCCAGCGGGCCGCAGTCACGCAATTTACTCCCGCAAGGGCCGGGGCAACGCAAGGAGGTAGGAGTGGCAGGGGGGGGGGGGGGGGGGTGGAGGGTAGGTTTGACATTTTGCCAGCAAACGCTGCCACTTGAAAGAAAGCTTTACCGTTTCTCATATATACGTCATTTCTGAAGAAGATTTGGTGCCCGGATTCCAACAACATGTTGATACCGATGTCAAAAATGACTCAAATCTGGACGCCGATGGTGAAATCTAATTTTTGTTTCACGCTTATATTTCAAAACAAAGTGAGCACATGGAATGCATCATGGAGACAATGTCTTAAAGCAGTATTGACACGATTTTGAGGCACCCCAAAAGGGACATCTTTCGTTTCCATCGTGTGCACTGTCGTGTCTCTCCGTGCCCCTCCCCACAAGGCACTGCGCCGTGCTCCCTATAGGGCTGCAGAAATTAGGTGCCTTTTTCCTCTCTTCTTCTAACCACTACCACCACCACCACAAACCGGAGCCAGATAACACGCACTAAATATTTTACCTTGGTTTTAAAGTTCGTCACCCAGCATCTGCAAGCCAGCCCCACTGCAATGGACATTATCACGACAAGTCGATACAGTTCACTGGGTTTTCGAAATTTGCGTCCTACACGCAGCCTTAATCGCAGAAATCACTGTCAGAATCTCCGGATGACAATTCACCTATCGTTGTTTACGTGAACCACGTGCGACTGGCAGTAAACAGGCAGCTGTTGCTAGTATTTCGCGAGTTGCAGAGTTCCCGTGATGTCAGACCTCTCTTGACACGTCATTGCGAAGCCACCCTCTCGATACTAAAGCCGAAATGGTTGTTTTAAGGTAGCGGTATTAAAAATAAATCCAGTGCATTCGCAAGCACTACGACACTCTTTTTAGGGTTCTCGACTACCGCGTTTTTGATTAGAGCAACAACCCGAAAATATTTCAAATTCGTGTCAGTACTCCTTTACGCCAGTCAGGCCTGTGTAGCTAACGAACATATCTAATAAGAAAATTAAAAAAAAAATTACACCATCTCCCGCTAAAGGGAACCATGTGTAGATGTGAAGCAGCGGGCGCTAACGCTTACACTGGCGGCGGCGTTGACGCTGGCGCTCATCGCAGCGTTGCGCAGGAGAGAAAACTGGGGAGGCGCAAAGCAGGCAGTGATGGAGCGGTGTTTCCTACTGGAACATGCCAATCGCTGCTAATGGGCAATGAGAGACAGAAGACTCCGACTGGACACAGAGACCCGCACTCCGCTTTTAGTTAACGCGCACGCTGCGAATTTTTATTGTTCAACAACGCACAGGAGAAATCTCCCACCGGCACCACCTTGGAGGTCAAGATCCATTGCTATATATACGGGATGGTCAGTGAACGGTTGTGCAGCGCGAGCAGTCGGTTTTTTCAACCAAGAAACTCGCTAGCAGACGCTGCCTGCGTCGGCGTCGCGAGGCGAGAGAGGGAGGAGCGTAGGAGAGGAGAGAGAGGGGGTGACACGCATGCGCAGTGGGAGTGTGAACGCCGTGGGCAGGGATGCGTAGAGGAGAGAGGGGGGGAGCGTAGGAGAGGAGAGAGAGGGGGGACGCGCATGCGCAGGGGGGAGTTAAGACGCCGCGGGCAGGGATGGAGAGAGGGGGGGAGTGTAAGAGGGGAGAGAGGAAGGGAGGCGCATGCGCAGTGTGGGTGTGGTTGCCGCGGGGAGGGATGCCTAGAGGAGAGAGAGGGGGGAGAGGAGGTTTTTTATTTTTATATTTTTTAACTGTTTGCGCATGCGCAGTAAGGGTGGGCACGCGGCACACCACCACCACCACCACCACCATCACCACCGGATTAAGCTTCGCCATAAGATGCTTCACATCTAAAATGTGGGGAGAAGACAGTCATGTGCGGGCCGCGGGCCGCATTAGAGTCTCGCGGGCCGCATGCGGCGTGCGGGCCGAGTGTTTGAGACAGTGTTGCCAGGTTTGGCTATATATAGCCAAATTGGGCTACAGAAAAAAAAAATGCCCCCCACCTCCCCGAAGGGAATCGTGAGGAAATGCGAATGCATTTCGCGCGCGCTTCACTCCATTTAGATATGGTGGTTGTGGTTCGAAGAAGGAAAAGGCGCCTAATTTATTCAGCCCGGTCGGGAGCACGGCGCAACGCCTTTTTTTTTTTTATCGCGGGAGCTCCGCCGACTTCCCGCGATGCGAGCGCCCTCACGCACCAGAGCGCGCTCCTCCTCTCCACTTCTGCCATCGCCTTGAGATGCGCCCAGCCAGCGAACGGTCGAGAGTGAGGCGCGAGCGGACGGGAGAGTGGGGCGCAGGGAGGAGAGAGAGCGAACGGCGAGAGAAGAAGCGGCGAAGCACTGCACCTACCCTCTCCTACACTCTCTCCTACACTCTATGGGAGAGGGAGTGAGAGCGGAGAGATAACACCTGCCGGCGCGCGGACACCTCCTCAACCTATCCTCCTCCTCCGCGGACAACGCCGTACAACGCCGCCTGACATAGCCCGGCTAAGAAATGCATTCGCATTTAAAAAATGGCGCCGACTTAGGTGAGTTGTCTATGTGCCTATTTTTGGGCTACTGAAAATCGGCGACCTGGCTTTGTTTGGGCTATAAGTGGCGCTGTCATGATCAACGCTCCAGAGGTGACTCTCTAGAGCAGGGGTCTCAAACACGCGGCCCGCGGGCCGCATGCGGCCCGCGAACCTCTTGCTTGCGGCCCGCGGCTCGCACATAGCTATGTTCGTCCCATATATCTTTTCTTTCTTAGTAAGCATGTGCGCCAGTTACACTGGCATGACTGGTCTAAAGGATTGTTTTCGTGGGGCACCCCATGTGGTCACCATGTCTTGAAACATAACCGTGAAACAAAAACATTATTTAAGAATCGGCGTCCAGATTTTACTCATTTTGGAGATCGGTATCGACATGTTGCATGAATCCCGGCCCCAAATATTCTTCAGATATGACCCTTATAAAGGTTTTCTTTTCAATGATAACGTTTGCTGACAATGTGTACAAACTAACCCCCCCCCCCCCCCTTCCCCCATGGTCACCTTCTTCCGTGACCCGGCCCTTGCGGGACTAAATTCTGTGTCTGCGGCCCGCTGCCTGAGATGAGTTTGAGACCCCTGCTCTAGAGCATAAGGAAATATCTAAATGCGCATTCACATTTCACTTTCAAATTAGCTGAAAGTGGCAAGATTCCCCAGAAGTCCACATGTTTCACCTCCTAAAAAAAGCTGTGGGATGAGCACCGTCGGTCTATGAACATTTTCGCCCAGGCAACGGCGGGACGCCTTTCCGCTTCTCCGGAAGCCGTACTTTGTCTACACTCGCACATGGAACCACCTGATTTCAGGCCGTAATTTATTTTCAGACGGCAAGACAAGGAATTGCGTCTGTATTTGTATAGGTACAAGCGGACCTTTTTTATCGAAGCCTTCTGCAATATAGCCGATTCCCTGCTCTTGTTTTTAATGAGATTGCAGGCGCAACACGGGTAGTGGTGCAGTGGCGTAGCCAAAGGGGGGCGGGGGGGGGGGGGGGTTCAAAGCCCCCCCCGAAAATTTGCCTATATATACACGCACACATACAAACGCACACACGATCATACATAAAGTATGGTTGAACCCCCCCCCCCCCCCTCCCGAAAAAAATTTGTGGCTACGCCCCTGTAGTGATGTATGCTGTAGAACCTACACAAGTTCGAGCGCATGCGCTGCAACAAGCAATGAGTCATGCACCTGGCAGTGGCCATGAGCTCACGCGCTTCCCCCTATATCCGATTTTGGCGCCTGTGCCCACCGCTCGTGTTTTGCGTGACATCTGCGTTGCCTGGAGCAAGTTAGCCCAAGATAATTTAATTCTTTATCTGCCGCGTTACCCACCTTTATGGGCTCCTGTTTATGGTGCTCGACTGCTGACCGAAGGTCGCGGGATCGAATGATGGCCACAGCACCCGCATTCTTATGAAGGCAAAATGCTGCGTAATTCAGGTGAACGTTTAAGAACCTGCAGGTGGTCGGTATCTACGGAGCCGTCCGCTACGGCGTTTCTCATAATCATTTGGTCGTCTTGAGAAGTAAAACCTCGACTATTATTACTATCTATTACTTCCGCTGCTCTATTCCGCACTGCCGCAACATTACATTTATGTACAAGTGTGGCCGATTTTTTTCATTTGGTGGCGATAAACTGAATTCGAGCATGAGCTGAATATTCACAAGGAAGGCGACAAAGGCTCGTGGCTACGATCATAAAATTTGTGTAGGAAAGCCCCCCAAAATAATCATCGGCCCTGTTTTGCTTCATTTGTAAAATACTACAAAGTTGGAGATAACTGATTCTGTAAACGCCTCTCATTGGATGGTCACTTTCCAAAATCAAAGGGACTCGTGAGACGCAGCTTGGATAATTTAGTTTTCGCGTTTTTTCAGGTTAACGTGCGGTGATTGCTTAAGGAATCGCCTCAATATCGGTGTTTTGACGTTCTTTAACACAAGCTATTTGATACACTATACAGGTTGCACAAAAAGGGGTTGTAGTAGTTGAGTGTGAAAATGAAAGTCCAAAAAATATTTCAAATAAGAATGGCTATATTTGGCTACAAATATTTTCGTGTTTTTTTTTTGTTTTTTTTTTTTTTGTCCTTGGCTACATTTGGGCTACAGTTTCTCTGGCTTTTGGCTACACCACCTCGTCCGACCTGGCAACAGTGGTTTGAGACCCCTGTCATACAACTTCGCTGGGCAAATTTTCGAACTACTTCAATTTCCCTTCGCCTTGTCTACGTAGCAAGTTAATGCGGACTCCAGCGGGCGTGTTTTCGGAGCGATTTATGCAAACTTCTCGTCACTTATTTAGAAAACATCACTGTATGTCTATGAAGTGAATGCTGATGATAGGGAGAAGCGGTATGCCTCAGGTCGTGAATCGTGGCCTTCTATTTTGTGCTGGTTAACAGCATTTTATCTTGTTCTTGGTAACCTCTTGTTCTGTCATATGCTTTGATTAAGGGGTGGTTAAATGTCGGTGTTTTCACGCTGTTGTAGCCTTTTACTTTGCTTGTTCTGATTAACAGCATTTTCATAACCTTTTTGTTATTCACAGATGTTTTGATTTTTTCACATGTTGTTGGCGTTGCCACTTTGCCGCTTTTATAGTGCTGTGGCATTCAATTTTGCTCTGGTTAGCAGCCTTTCATTTTGTGCTTGTTATCCTTTTCTTCCGTTATATGCTTCGATTGATGGGTGGTGAAATGTCGATGTTTTTACGGTGTTGTGGCCTTTTATTTTGTTTGTTTTGGTTAACAGCATTTGATAACCTTTTTGTTGTTCACATATGTCTCGGTTTGTTCACATGCACCTGCGCTACATCTGTGGGTATAACGCTGCGCATGAAGGACACGGACCACAAGAGGACACGATGTAACAGACAGGGCGCGAACTTTCAAGGATTTATTTCGGAGCAGAGTAACGCTTTTAGGTGCGAAGCAGCTATTTGACTCACGTGTGTAACGCCGTACGTTACGTGCGTCCGTAGGAAAGCGCCGCAACGCGTTCCCCTCGCCGTAGGTGTTGGAGCGTTGCCAAGTAGGTCACGCCACAGCTGCGCGTGACGTCACGCTCCCCTCGCACGCTACCCTCGCTTCGCCCGCTCGCAACACCTCTGAACGTGTCACTTCTCTCTCGCTTCACCCTCTCCACCGCCCGCAACGCTCGACCGCACGTCGAGTGGAAACACTCTTTCGGCTCGTTTATCTGCGATGACGCCCGTTTCAACCGGGTCAACGCCGTGCGCACCGCTGCTGCTTCGCATCCCATCAGGGTTCCCTTCGAGGAGATGGTCCAAGTTTTAAATGCGAAGCATTTCTTAGCGAACTTCGGCGACTTTGAGCGTATCTATCTATCTATCTATCTATCTATCTATCTATCTATCTATCTATCTATCTATCTATCTATCTATCTATCTATCTATCTATCTATCTATCTATCTATCTATCTATCTATCTAGCCGCCTACGACTTTGTGCTCTCCTGGCCGTATCGTTAATGGGATTTATACCAAATTTGGTATGGCATAACATGACTGTATGACGAACATAAATGGCCTGGTCATATCGTGAAAATCATGAATAACTTATCATGAAAAGTATGATTTACATGCCACGCTCATGGCGCGCTCGCGGCCGTTTTGTTAGCTTGATATTGTCACGTGGTCGTGACGTCGACGAAGGCTACAGTCGGCGTGTCAAAGAAGAAACTCTTTATTAGGCCGAACTTGTGGCCGGAAAACTGAAGGTCAGGCTACAGCACTACACACTGGCAGTGATAGCGGCGAACAAAGCGTCGGCCGTCGATCAAACTGTACATCGCTGGAACGCGCCGGCTTTTATAACGCACGCGTCGAACATTCTAGCCTTAACACTAGTCGTCGCGGAAGCTCTGGAATAATCTTGAGTGTTAGCGTCTTGCGTGCAATCTTAACAGAACGATCTACTACAAGCGAGAAGCTTCTGGAACAATAAGGCGCGGTCTGCGCCGAGTACTGCTGATAGTCTTTGTGGGCGGAAACCGAATACAGTGAAAGAAACGCGCGTGGCAATGCCCCCCTCTGAAAAAGCATCGTCCCGATGCTTAAAACAGAACACGGGGGGGAAAATGCATGAAACAATAAATAAATCAAGAAAGCACAATAAACAATAAGCACAAGCAAGAAAGTCCAATGAAAAAAAGTAGAGTCCTCAGGTTCACTAACGCGCGTAAAACGGCTTGAGGCGCACAACATGGACGACTGCAGGTCGCGCACGGCGCCGTTGAGAGTTCGTAATGCCGTCGGGGACAACCTCGTAGTCGAGTGCGCCGAGACGTCTAAGTACCCTGTACGGTCCGAAGTAGCGTCGCAGAAGTTTTTCACTTAGTCCGCGTCGGCGTATCGGCGTCCACACCCAAACACGATCGCCGGGCTGGTATTCCACGAAGCGTCGTCGAAGATTGTAGCGGCGGCTATCGGTCGTCTGTTGATTCTTGATCCGCAGGCGGGCGAGCTGTCATGCTTCTTCGGCGCGCTGTAGGTAGGCGGTCACGTCGATGTTTTCCTCGTCGGTCACGTTCGGTAACATGGCGTCGAGCGTCGTTGCCGGGCTCCTTCCGTAGACCAACTTGTATGGCGTCATCTGCGTCGTTTCTTGCAAGGCCGTGTTGTATGCGAAGGTCACGTACGGAAGGATGGCGTCCGACGTCTTGTGTTCGACGTCTACGTACATGGCCAGCATGTCGGCGATGGTCTTATTGAGACGCTCGGTCAGGCCATTGGTCTGTGGGTGGTACGCCGTAGTCCGGCGGTGGCTTGTGTGGCTGTAACCTCAGGATTGCCTGAGTTAGGTCCGCCGTAAAGGCCGTACCTCTGTCGGTAATGAGGACCTCTGGGGCGCCATGACGCAGTACGATGTTCTCGACGAAGAACTTTGCTACCTCGGTGGCACTGCCCTTGGGCAGGGCCCTTGTCTCGGCGTAGCCGGGTGAGGTAGTCCGTTGCCACGACGATCCATTTGTGTCCGGAATTCGACGTCGGGAACGGCCCCAGTAAGTCCATGCCGATTTGCTGGAACGGTCGGCGAGGTGGCTCGATGGGTTGCAGAAGTCCGGCTGGCCTAGTGGGTGGTGTCTTCCGTCGCTGACAATCTCGGCAAGTCTTCACATAGTGGGTGACGTCGGCAGTGAGGCGAGGCCAGTAGTACTTTTCTTGTATCCTCGCCAGCGTGCGGGAAAATCCAAGGTGTCCAGCCGTCGGGTCGTCATGCAGAGCATCCAGAACTTCTGGACGTAACGGTGAAGGTACCACGAGGAGGGAGTCGGCCCGACGTGGCGAGAAGTTTTTCTTTAGAGGAACGCCGTTCCGCAAGAAAAACGACTCCAGTCCTCGTCTGAATGCCTTCGGACCCACGGTGGCCTTGCCCTCGAGGTATTCTATAAGGCCCTTGAGTTCCGGATCGGCGCGCTGTCGTTCGGCGAAGTCATCAACGCTTAAAGTTCCCAAGAAATAGTCACCATCTTCATCGTCCTGCGGCGGTGGATCAACGGGGGGCACGGGACAGGCAGTCGGCGTCAGAGTGCTTTCGTCCGGACTTGTAAACGACGGTGATGTCGAATTCTTGAAGTCTCAGACTCCATCGTGCGAGACGACCTGAAGGGTCCTTCAAGTTAGCTAGCCAGCACAAGGCATAGTGGTCGCTCACAACTTTGAAGGGCCTTCCATAGAGGTAGGGGCGAAACTTTGACGTAGCCCAGATAATGGCAAGGCACTCTTTTTCTGTTGTGGAATAGTTGCCTTCTGCTTTGGAGAGCGACCGGCTAGCATAACTGATAACCCTTTCTTCTCCGTTAGTCTTCTGCACAAGAACGGCGCCGAGTCCTACGCTGCTTGCGTCGGTGTGGATTTCCGTCTCGGCGTATTCGTCGAAATGCGCAAGTATCGGATGCGTCTGCAGGCGTCGTTTCAGTTCCTGAAATGCTTGAACTTGCGCCGTTTCCCACCGGAACTCGACGTCAGTCTTCGTGAGCTGCGTTAGTGGCTCGGCGATCCTTGAAAAGTCCTTGACGAAGCGTCTGTAATAGGCGCACAGGCCGAGAAATCGGCGAACCGCCTTCTTGTCGGTGGGTGGCGGGAAGGCGGTGATGGCAGCTGTTTTCTGCGGGTCTGGGCGCACTCCAGTCTTGCTGATCACGTGACCCAAAAATAGGAGCTCCTCGTACGCGAAGCGGCACTTTTCCGGCTTCAGGGTTAGTCCGGAGCTCTTGATTGCTTCAAGTACTGATTCAAGACGTTCGAGGTGTTCGTCGAAGTTCGAGGAAAACACAACGACGTCGTCCAAGTAAACGAGGCATGTTTGCCACTTCAAGCCAGCCAGTACTGTATCCATAACCCGTTGGAAAGTCGCAGGCGCCGAGCAAAGGCCGAAGGGCATGACCTTGAACTCGAACAAACCGTCCGCTGTAATGAAGGCAGTTTTTTCTCGGTCTCTCTCGTCGACTTCGATTTGCCAGTAGCCCGTCTTGAGGTCCATCGAGGAAAAGTACTTGGCGTTGTGGAGTCGATCTAGGGCGTCGTCTATTCGTGGGAGAGGATACACGTCTTTCTTTGTGATTTTGTTGAGGCGACGATAATCGACGCAGAAACGTAGGGTCCCATCTTTCTTCTTCACTAACACCACAGGCGACGCCCACGGACTCGTTGAAGGCCGGATGATGTCGTCGCGAAGCATTTCGTCGACTTGTTTCTTTATGGCCTCGCGTTCTCGCGGCGAAACTCTGTACGGGCTCTGACGAAGTGGCCTGGCACTTTCTTCGGTTATGATGCGATGTTTTGCGACTGGGGTCTGTCGAACTCTTGACGACGATGAAAAGCAGTCCTTGTATTGCAGGAGCAGGGTTTTGAGCTTTTCCTGCTTATGCGTCGGAAGGCGCGCGTTTACGTCGAAGGCTAGTTGATGATCTTCGTTCGTCGTAGTAGCTTCGATAGACTCGGCGAGGGTGAAAGCGTTGCTGGCTTCCACAATTTCTTCGATATAGGCAACCGTCGTGCCTTTGCTCACGTGCTTGTATTCGTTGCTGAAGTTCGTGAGCATCACTGATGTTTTCCCTCCTCGCAGCTCGGCTATTCCTCTGGCGACGCAAATCTCGCGGTTGATTAACAGGTGCTGGTCGCCTTCAACGACGCCTTGAAGGTCTATTGATTTTCGAGTGCCGACGGAAATGCTGACGCTGGAGCAGGGGGGAATGGTGACTTGGTCTTCGAGCACATTCAAGGCGTGCTTCCCTGACGGCGTGTGCGGCGGTAGTGCTTTTTCGGTAGATAGCGTTATCGACTTGGATCTCAGATCGATGACTGCTCCGTGAAGGCCTAGGAAGTCCATACCAAGGATGACATCTCTCGAGCAGCGCTGTAGGACGACGAAGCTCGCGGGATAAATCCGGTTGTTAATGGTGACTCTCGCTGTACAGATTCCTGCCGGCGTTACTAGGTGGCCTCCGGCTGTCCGGATTTCAGGGCCTTCCCAAGCAGTCCTCACTTTCTTCAACTTCGCGGCGAACGTCCCACTAATGACGGAATAGTCGGCTCCGGTGTCGACGAGAGCTGTGACATTGTGGCCGTCGATGAGAACGTCGAGGTCGCTAGTCCGTCGCCTTGCGTTGCGGTTAGGTCGCGGCGTCGGATCACGGCTATGTCGAATTGTTGCGCTGCTTCCATGCTGCGTCGTCAGGTTTTCCTCAAGTCCGCAAGCTTCCGTCGGCAGCGCTCTGTCTGCTTCGCGTCGTGTTCAGCGGGTTTCGTCGCGTCGTCGTCGTCAGCGGAGGGTCTTCGTTAGTTCGTCGTACAGCAACCGCACCTCCAACGGTTGCTGCCCCTAGTTTTCCGGGTACGGGCTAGGCGACCGGCCCCGGTTTGGGCCAGTGTACTGCCGGCGGTGCGGCGACATGTAGCGGCCGGGCGATGGTGAACGCGATGACCGTCGAGGTGCCTGTTCAGTGCTGGTCAAGTAGTTGGCGACGTCGCGTGGTCGCTCGCCGTGCTGTGGGGGCGCTGCGTTGACGGCGAAGCCGCGTAGGCCCATTTGGCGGTACTGGCAGCGGCGGTATGTGTGGCCGGCTTCTCCACAGTGGTAGCACAGCGGGCGGTTGTCAGGGGCCCGCCAAACGTCGGTCTTCCTCGGAGCGTAGAGCTGGCCGGTTGGCGGGCGGTATGGCGTCGATGGTGATGGCGGCGGAGTCTGGCGGCGGAACTGTTGTGGTGCAGCTTCATGACGCGGCCTTGGGGGAGCGTTGCGGCGGACTGCAGCGGCGTAGCTCATAGCTTCCGGCTGAGGCTGCGGTGCTTCGGGTATTCCGAGCGACTGTCGAACTTCCTCGCGGACAATGTCTGCGATCGAATCCACTTGGGGTTGTGGCGAAGGCATCAGCCTGCGCAGTTCCTCCCGCACGATCGCTCGTATAGTCTCGCGCAAGTCGTGCGATTGAAGTGACTGAACCTCGCCGTAGTTCGTCGTCGGAATGCGGCGGTTGTACTGCCTCGTACGCATTTCGAGGGCCTTTTCAATCGTCGTGGCCTCTGAGATGAATTCCATGACCGTCGTGGGTGGGTTGCGTACAAGGCCGGCGAACAGTTCCTGCTTAACTCCCCGCATCAGGAAGCGAAGCTTCTTCTCCTCGGACATAGCGGGGTCAGCATGACGAAACAGGAGCGTCATTTCTTCTGTGTATACATCCCGACGTTCTCATTTGGGAGTTGTACACGGCTCTCCAGCAAGGTTTCGGCTCTTTCCTTCCGGACGACGCTTGTGAAGGTCTCCAGAAATGCGGCACGAAAAAGGTCCCAGGTCCGGAGTGTGGCTTCTCGGTTCTCGAACCATGTCCGAGCGGAATCTTGCAGGGCAAAATAAACGTGCCGCAACTTGTCATCGTTGGTCCAGTTGTTGAAGATGGCGACGCGGTCGAACCGTTCAAGCCAGCTCTCCGGGTCTTCGAGTGGTGAACCGCGGAAAGTTGGCGGCTCCTTGGGTTGCCGGAGCAGGATCGGTGCAGGCGGCACAGGGGTGGTCATCGTCTCTGCAGTAGTGGTCGTGGCCTTGGTCTTCCTAGTCTGGTCAGGTAGAAGCCCGTACTCTGGAGGTAGCCCTCGTTGCCTGCGGCTAGCTCGCTGATCGAAGCTGGCGTCGATGTCTTCTTCACGACGTGGGCTTGGCTCACGGCTGGAGGGGGGCGTTCGGTGCATGGACCAGGAAGCACCTCCACCAGATGTCACGTGGTCGTGACGTCGACGAAGGCTACAGTCGGCGTGTCAAAGAAGAAACTCTTTATTAGGCCGAACTTGTGGCCGGAAAACTGAAGGTCAGGCTACAGCACTACACACTGGCAGTGATAGCGGCGAACAAAGCGTCGGCCGTCGATCAAACTGTACATCGCTGGAACGCGCCGGCTTTTATAACGCACGCGTCGAACATTCTAGCCTTATCACTAGTCGTCGCGGAAGCTCTGGAATAATCTTGAGTGTTAGCGTCTTGCGTGCAATCTTAACAGAACGATCTACTACAAGCGAGAAGCTTCTGGAACAATAAGGCGCGGTCTGCGCCGAGTACTGCTGATAGTCTTTGTGGGCGGAAACCGAATACAGTGAAAGAAACGCGCGTGGCAATATACACCAAATTTGGGATTGAGTGACATGACTGTATGACGAACATAAATGACAAGTGGTAATATGAAAATCATGACTTCATGAGTAACATGACTTGCATTCCACGCTCATAGCGCGCTCGCGGCCGTTTCGTTAGCTTGTTATACACCAAATTTGGTATTGGGTGACATGACTGTATGACGAACATAAATGACATGAGGTAATATGGAAATCATAACTTGTCATGTGCGACATGACTTGCATGCCACGCTCATGGCGCGCTCGCGGCCGTTTCGTTAGCTTGAGATACACCAAATTTGGTATTGAGTGACATGACTGTATGACGAACATAAATGACAATTGGTAATATGGAAATCATGACATGTCATGAGCGACATGACTTGCATTTCACGCTCATGGCGCGCTTGTGGCCGTTTCGTTAGCTTGATATACACCAAATTTGGTATTGAGTGACGTGACTGTATAACGAATATAAGTGGCAGGTGGTAACATGAAAATCTTGGCATGCATGTCATCTACAATGCCATTTACATGCCACGCTCATGGTGCGCTTACGTCCAGTTCGCTAGCTTGACATACACCAAAATTGGTATATCGCGACGTGACTGCAGTGATGTTCCGTCCTGGACAGAAGAATTCCCTTTCGGAGGCCCGAAAATTCCCCATTTCCGGTATTTTTCCCCGCATACATCGCCAAAAATCCCCGCATATTTCCCTGCACAAAAAAAGTTTATATATATATATATATATATATATATATATATATATATATATATATATATATATATATATATATATATATATATATATATATATGTGTGTGTGTGTGTGTGTGTGTGTGTGTGTGTGTGTGTAGTGTTCGACGTGTTTCAGGCTCTTCCCATCGCTTTCTCTTCTTTCCTGCCAAACTCAAAGCATCGCCTCTGAGATCGGCTTTTAATACTACGAAGGAGCTACCTTAGAGCTCGCTTTAAGCGGTATGCGATGCGGAAGGAATGCTGTACATGCTCATGCACACGGCCACTGCATAAGAAGAAAAGTTTATTATTGTTGTTTTCTTTTTTTGTTACTGAGTGACGTGGCGTGCATTAATGTGCCTAGCAGACGCTCTGTATCTATATGCACCACATTTTAAACAAAAAGCACGTCAACTTTTCAATAATGGTGACTAAATATTGTGAAATAAAACAAGCTTTTGTGGTGGTATTTAACATTTTATTGACTTGATTAGGAACGGTTCTGCAAACTACCGTAAAGAAAAAAATTACACCATCTCCCGCTAAAGGGAACCATGTGTAGATGTGAAGCAGCGGGCGCTAACGCTTACACTGGCGGTGGCGTTGACGCTGGCGCTATCGCAGCGTTGCGCAGGAGAGAAAACTGAGGAGGCGCAAAGCACGCAGTGATGGAGCGGTGTTTCCTACTGGAACATGCCAATCGCTGCTAATGGGCAATGAGAGACAGAAGACTCCGACTGGACACAGAGACTCGCAGTCCGCTTTTAGTTAACGCGCACGCTGCGAATTTTTATTGTTCAACAACGCACAGGAGAAATCTCCCACCGGCACCACCTTGGAGGTCAAGATCCATTGCCATATATACGGGATGGACAGTGAACGGTTGTGCAGCGCGAGCAGTCGGTTTTTTCAACCAAGAAACTCGCTAGCAGACGCTGCCTGCGTCGGCGTCGCGAGGCGAGAGAGGGGGTAGCGTAGGACAGGAGAGAGAGAGGGGGGACGCGCATGCGCAGTGGGGGGTGTGGACGCTGTGGGCAAGGATGCCTAGAGGAGAGAGGGGGGGAGCGTATTAGAGGAGAGAGAGGGGGGGGACGGGCATGCGCAGTGGGAGCGCGGGGAGGGATGCCTAGAGGAGAGAGGGGGGGAGCGTAGGAGGGGAGAGAGGAGGGGAGGCGCATGCGCAGTGAGGGTGTGGTTTGCCGCGTGGAGGGATGCCTAGAGGAGAGAGAGGGGGGAGAGGAGGTTTTTTATTTTTATTTTTTTTAAAGGGTTTGCGCATGCGCAGTAAGTGAGGCCTCGAGGCACACCACCACCACCACCACCGGATTAAGCTTCGCCATAAGATGCTTCACATCTAAAAAATAAATGTGAAGTGACTAGAATATATATTGACTGGGTCTTTAAAACCCAGTCAATATATATTGACTCGGTTTTTAAAGACTATGGTCTTTAAAAACGAACCTTAGAGGCTGTGGTTTGGCGCGCTACATACGCCAGAAACGATTGCGACATGCGAAAGCCCCATGTCCACCGTCTTTTGATCATTATAAAAAAAAATTTCGCCGCCCCTCAAAATTCCCTACAATATGGCGAAGATTCCCTTTTTCCCTTTCGTCCAAAATGACTGTCCAAAATTCCCTGAAAAAAGGGAAAATTCCCTGCACGGAACATCACTGCGTGACTGTATGACGAACACAAATGACAGGTCGTAACATGTAAAACATGACATGCAAATTTTGTAAAGCATGATTGTGCTCCTTCCTGGCTGCTTCGCATTACATCGATACCTACAGTGCGTGGGATCTGCCGGCTTTTTATACTTGACGAACATAAATGCTTAAAATGAACTTGTGGGCTAGTTGGTTGGTCATAATTACAATAAAACGGCAGCGCACACCGGGTTGAGACACAATACACGAAACACAAAAGGACGACACAAGCGCTGTCAGCGCTTGTGTCGTCCTTTTGTGTTTCGTGTATTGTGTCTCAACCCGGTGTGCGCTGCCGTTTTATTGTAATTATGAACATAAATGCGCATGTCCTAAGGAACACCATCAAACACGTGCGCTGCCACTCAAAAAAGCAATTTCTTTTGCTGACGATGCAATGGAGGTCTCACTGACGCAGCTTTCTTCGAATTGCGAGATATTATGCGCTTCTATAACCAATCGCGTCGTTTCATTTCTACTTCTTGCGATTATGATGCACTCTTCGAACATAGGTGTACATCCGCAATCTCTGCAATGGATGGCTGGCCAACCACCTGACTGCTTTTTAACGTTACTCGCGTGTTCGCGCAGCCTGATTGCCCTACATAATAGCGCTTGGTAGTAAAAGGTATGGGGTACAGAATACCTTCAATGCATGCAACAAACTTGGTGCCATGTTGCTTACTGCAACACTTCTTTTCTCTGCCTTTCTCATTAGTGATTTGGCATAGCTTAGCGAGTTTATCGGGAGCGGAGAATAAAACTTTAACATGGACCTGTTCTGTTCTGTTCTGTTGTATCTGTCTTGCTGTGGAGAGGTTGAGGTTCATGTTACCTCGGCTACTCCATATCTATGAGTTCTGCAGCTAAAAAAAAAAAGTTACACAAAATGCACAACGCGCAACTACACAACAATAAAAAAGAAAAAAAATAATCTAGAGTTTGCTTTCAAAAGTTCACACTGCAGTAAAGCGTCCACACGTGCACATTTCTAGTTCTGCCCACAGTATGACACATCATTCCGTAAGTAACAACACATAGCTGTATATCACAAGCGCTTATCCAAACCGGTGTCCACTAAGAAGTCTTTCAGGAAGGTGTTCGCCTTTTTCTGAAGATTCATGTCAGACCATGGTCCAAGTAATTTCTTTAATGTGAGGGGGCGTCTGTCCAAACTTGCTAGTCTCTTCCTTAATTTTTCTCTTTCATTTGCGTACTTTACGCACTCCAAAAGAATATGACGAACATTCTCATCTTCGTGGCCACAGTAGCATTCCGGTGAGCTGGATCGGTGTATTTTGTGCAGGAAGTTGTTTGTATATGCTACTTCCAGTCGTAGTCTGTGGAATAACGTCTGTATGTATCGTGGGAGCTCTGCCTGCTATTGAGAATTTCCTGCGTGGGTCAACTTCATAAAGTAATGACTGCTTTGATTTAGGGCTATGAAACCACTTCTCCATGGAACAGTGGTGAGCTCCTTGCGTTACTATATTTCGAATATCCGCCCCAGACATGGGGATTCCATACTCCCGTCCTTCATTCAAGGCTTTCTTGGCGAGCCTGTCTGCCTCTTCATTACCCTTTATTCCAATGTGGCTGGGTATCCATTGAAATACGATGTTGTGACCCTGCGCTGAGGCATATTCCACAGTTTCTGCAATACATTGTGCTATTTCGCCATTTTTGTAAAGTGATCTCGCATGTTTCATTATCTGAAGGGCGGGTTTGCTATCCGTGCATACTACCCACTGTCGTGTCTGAGAATTGTCGCAGATAAACTTGACTGCTTCAAAAATAGCCACCAATTCTGATGTCGTTGATGAAGATTTGTGTGATAATTTATACATTCTCTTTTCTTCAAGTTCCGGTATAAAGATCGCAGAGGCTGACGCTTCTTCAGTGCAGGATCCATCTGTATATATCTTCGTCTTTCCACTGTGTGTCATCATTTTCATTTAACATGGACCTGTTCGGCTACCTTCTTTAAGTTGTGCGGAGATTTGTGAATGTAAGGCATTACCGTGTTTTTTTCTTTTTATTTTTCTTTCTAGGTTTGTTGTGTTGCATTACTGGTAACACTTATAATCCTGAGGATCTTTTCGGCAACAGAAATCAGAAGCTGTCTTGGGTAACCGACCTCACTGAGACGAGGGCACTGTTGGCTGAAGCTGTTATCTATTTGGTGGGAGCATGATTTGTCTGAGGTGTTCTTGAAGCAGAGATTTATAATAGCCCGCTTGACCTAATGTCAAGTGCGCGGAGTTATAAGGGAGACTGAGTTTGTTTGCTCGGGGTTCATACCTCCAACACAAATGATTGTCATTAAAAAATAATCTAATATCTAAAAACCGGATGCTTGAGTCTGCGGGCATTTCGTGGGGGGACTTGTAACGGTTTCAGACACTTTTCCGCGATGGACAGAACCTTTAAGGCCTCTCGGTAAAAATTGGATGAACAGCAATAAAAAAGAAACATATAATCATCAACGTATCTGGAGCCCTTGCACACCACTGTTGATAGCAATTCGTCAGCCAGTGTTTTGTCCAGATGGGATAAACATAGATCACTTAGAATTGGGGCTACGCAGGATCTAATACGTATACCCTTCTTCTGAAGAAAGTAGCCACCCTCCCATTCAATATACGTTCATTTGAGATAAAATTGAAGCAGCTCTAAAAAGTGTCTGCTCGCAAATCGGGTCTCGTTTTGGAAGGCTATCGCTCCGTACTCGTCAATGGCTCTTTCTACGCAGATAAGATCGTCATCATGAGGTAGAGAGTAGTACAGATCGGTAATGTCGGTGGAAAACGCTCTAAAATTCTTATCTGGGTATTCTAACTGAGATTCCTTAAGGGTTCTCTCCATCGCGGAAAAATGTCTGAAACCGTTACAAATCCTCCACGAAATGCCCACAGACTCAAGCATCCGGTATTAAGATATTAGATTATTATTTAATGACAATCATTTGTGTTGGAGGTATGAACCCCGAGCTAACAAACTCGGCCTCCCTTATATCTGCGCGCACTCGACATTAGTCAAGCGGGCTATTATAAATCTCTGCTTCAAGAACGCCTTAGACAAATCATGCTTCCATCAAATAGATAACAGCTTCAGCCAACATCATCTCTGTTCGTCATACAGCACGCAATCCCAATTTTGGTGTATATCAAGCTAGCGAACTGGACGTTAGCGCACTATGAGCGTGGCATGTAAATGGCGTTGTATATGACATGCATGCGAAGATTTTCATGTTACCACCTGCCACTTATGTCCGTTATACAGTCACGTCCCGCAATCCCAATTTTAGTGTATATCAAGCTAGCGAAACGGCCGCGAGTGTGCCATGAGCGTGGCATGCAAGTCATGTCACTCATGAGATGTCATGATTTCCATATTACCACTTCTCATTCATGTTCGTCATACAGTCACGTCACGCGATACCAAATTTGGTGTATATCAAGCTAGCCAAACAGCCGCGAGTGCGCCATGAACGTAGTATGCAAGTCACGACACTCATGACATGTCATGATTTCCATATTAGCCGTTGTCATTCATGTTCGTCATGCGGTCACGTCACGCAATACCAAATTTGGTGTATATCAAGCTAGCGACACGGCCGCGAGCGTGCCATGAGCGTGGAATGCAAGTCATGTTGCACATGACGCCATGATTTGCATATTACCACTTGTCATTTATGTTTGTCATAGTCACGTCACGGAATACCAAATTTGGTGTATATCAAGCTAGCGAAACGGCCGTCAGCGCATCATGAGCGTGGCATGTAAATCATGTTGTACATGATATTGCCACGCGCGTTTCTAATTTTCACAGTTGCTGTATTCGATTTCCGCCCACAAAGATTATCAGCAGTACTCGGCGCAGACCGCGCCTTATTGTTCCAGAAGCTTCTCGCTTGTAGTAGATCGTTCTGTCAAGATTGCACGCAAGACGCTAACACTCAAGATTATTCCAGAGCTTGCGCGACGACTACTGATAAGGCTAGAATGTTCGACGCGTGCGTTATAAAAGCCGGCGCGTTCCAACGATGTTCAGTTTGATCGACGTATTGCTGTAATCTGCCTTTCTGTTTACCGGCCACAAGTTCGGCCTAATAAACAGTTTCATTTTGGACCTACCGACTTCTACCTTCGTCGACGTCACGACCACGTGACAATATGCACGTCATGCAGACATGTCACATCGTACCAATTTTAGATATATCAAGTTAAGAAAATCGCCGCAGGAGCACTACGGCCATGGTGAGTAAATCATGCTTTTCACGACAAGTTACTCATGATTTTCATGATATGACCAGTCATTCATGTTCGTCATACAGTCATGTTACGCCATAACAATTTCGGTATAAATACCATTAACGATACGGCCAGGAGAGCCCAAAGTCGTAGGCGGCTAGATAGATAGATAGATAGATAGATAGATAGATAGATAGATAGATAGATAGATAGATAGATAGATAGATAGATAGATAGATAGATAGATAGATAGATAGATAGATAGATAGATAGATACGCTGAAAGTAGCCGAAGTTCGCTAAGAAATGCTTCGCAATTAAAAGGGTTACTCTGCTCCGAAATAAATCGTTGAAAGTTTGCGCCCTGTCTGTTCCATCGTCTCCTTTTGTGCTCCGTGTCCTTCATGCGCAACGTTGTACCCACTGAAGGCAAACCAACAGGCCCAAGTAGCAACCTTGGTGCGCTACATCTGCTGTAGACGCCGGACATCGACTCATGGAAGGACGGACATTGTGGGGTCTTACGGTGTTTCGCCCCTAAAGCGTCACCCAAAAGACGCCCGCGAAATGCCGCGCTCACATTCTATGCAGAGAAGGCGAGGCGAAAGGATACGTCGCAGAGCCGACAATGCAGCCTCCTGGTGCCGCGCGGAGGAACCCTCGGGTGGAATCGGTGTATTGATCAGAACAGAGTGGTTAAGAGAAGAGACTGTAGATGGCGCGGTGCTTCACAAAACGTGCGGTAAGCAGAGGGGCTCCCGCTGAAGCCAGTTATATTGGGGACACGTAATAGAGCGCGCGGTGTTGAACAAGAAAAATGAATCGCACAGATCCCACACGCTGGACAATCAATGTGTTGCGAAGCGGTTCCCGCGCGTTTCCTTTAGTATCGTTTTAACGACCGAGCTGTTTAAAGCATGGAGGAAGGAAAAACTCAGGAGAGGCCCTATCGTATTCCAATGCATTGCGAGAAGTGTGGCGGAAGTGACGTCAAATTTATGGGGCAAACAAACCGGTATGGGGCAAACAAAACAGCAGACGCCCCGCGGCGTGCTCTCCGCACCTGGTTTGCTTCTGCGCGGATTTGCAGCCCCGGCGTAAACTTAGCGCGTATTGTGCAGTTTGAATGCAGTCAAATGTTTCGAGCACACGTTTATCAGGCTGTTCGTGCGTGGCAGGCCCGAGCGCTGCGTGCTGCAATCCTTCGTGGAGCGTTTTTGTGCAACAGCACAGAAAGTACCGGTACGTGCCGTAATCAAAAACATTGAGCCCCTGCATCATCGTATTCGAACTCACCCGGCAGTGACTTACGCGTTCTGCTGGGCGTAAGGCCTTTCTTTTCCTTTCTCGTAGCCCGAATTGCTTAGTAGCTATTCGGCGCAACGCCTACCAAGTATTTGACGTAACTTCACGCCGTAAAGAGGACAACGCTGTATTGTATACGCGATTGTGCACGTAATGGTTGTAACTCCAGTGCGCACACAACTAGCACGCAGCGAGCGCACACCGCACAATACATACAGCACGCGTAGTCCGATAACAACAAAAATTTATTGCCCTTCCGTATGAACGACACAACCTCTAAAAACGCGATATGATGCCCTCGGCTCATGTTATGTACGGCGCGTCAGACGCCAAAAACAAAACTTCACGTGTGTTCTGAGTTAACACAGTGAGTAAGAACCAACAGAGCGTACAGCCGAGAGCTTCGCATGCAAATACAATGCATTAGTGATCAGCAATGAAGCGAACGTACGTCAAAAGTGACACCCGGTACTTTCCGCAGTGCACGCGATTTGCACCGAGCATACGCAACAGCTGGGCATTGCGTAGCATTCCTAAAAACACGCACAGAAGGAGCAACACAGCAACACATCAGAATCCACGGCGCCACCGGCGCCGCTTCCTATCCCCCCGAGGCGCGCATGCGCTCGCTCACGACGCGGCGGAAATCGCGAAGTGTTTAGCTGCTCCTTCGCTAGGAGGCGATACGTGTGTTTGCGATGTGAAGGCTTCACGAATATGACGTCAGGGCCTCTCCTTAGTATTCCTTCCTCCATGGTTTAAAGTAGAGTTAGTGTATATGCTACCACAGAAATGAGCCATCTACAGTAAGTCTAGTTGAAGGAGGTTTTCAAAAAAAAAAAAGGAAAAAAAATGCTGTAGCTTAAAGGTTGTCGTACCGCCGCGTGGTGCCCACTGAAAGTCACGTATCCTCCTCGCTTCCTCGAGCTCTTCGTCCCGTAGAGTTTCCTAAAATTAACTAGAGGGGACTCTGGCGCTGCGATCGTCCAGCCGCCATGGGAATGCTGGGTACACGGTACACAAGTTTGCCTAGTCTTCGTGCTTGCGGCTTTGGAGGCACTGGTGGCTTTGTTTATTGCTGTGTTTTGGTTTTCTTTCGAATAAAAGAACGGACCGTTGTGAACTTCGTGACCCGATTTGAATCGGTGAGCCTAGTCAGGTCAAGGTGGTGAAGTGTAACTGCTGAACTTTTGCTGAACTTCGTCTTGTGACAAAGTGAATGCAGGCCACACGGAGCCAAACGGAGCCGAAAGAACGAAGATTAGACAAATTTGCGTACTACCCATCATTCCCATGCTGGCTGAAGCGCCGTGCGTTGCAGCTCCCATAGACACTAGCGCCAGAATTCCTTCTAGTGTTTTTATAGGAAGCTCTGTGCTTCGTCCTCCTCTTCGACTTCAGCTTCGCTCCCACAACGTGTGCGCCGATTTGGCGTCGAATGCATAACTCCGATGCGCGAGAGAACGAGTACAGAGAGAGAGAGAGAGAGAATTACAGAGACAGGGAAAGGGAAGAAAGAGAGAAAGAAGGCGAGCGGACAGAAAAGAGGAAAAAAGAGCAACGGAGAGAGAAAGAAAGCGAGGAATATGACAAAATAGAAAGACAAAGGAAGCCAAAATGGCGTAACACTAGCCATGTGGCGTGATTTCGGCGGGAACATGTCACGCTACTAATGTTACATGATTTTACGTCACGCGACCTGATATTACATAACAATAGTCACGTTACGTGTTGCCGCCAAAATCGCGTTGACAAGAACTATCCGCATCATGAACCGGCACGCGCTCTCCTCGTGCTATTTACACTGAAGTAGAAGGGAGGCTCTCTTGTGTCGAACGCCGTCGATGTCTCCTTGCGAGCAAGCGTTGGTCGCACACACCGCATTGATCCTCGACCAACGCTTCAGGTGCGCTTGACTGTCGTGACACCCAATGCGCAGCGCTGTAAGCACCATTCGTTCCTGCGCGTTGTGTTTCCCCTATAGCACACCACTTGTGGCGACCGTGGAGTGCATCTCAAGCGTTGGTCAATGCAGCTTCTGTGATCAACGCCTGCTCGCGAGGAGGAACGAGAAAATTTGCCAAACTAAGCGAAACAGCAACAGCCAGGGCTTCATCTTGACGGTTTTTGAGCAAACACACAGAGACAAAGAAGAGAAGCACACGGACGAGCGCAATCTAACAATTGGTTTATTTTTTAGTGTTTTTTAAACATTAACTTAACAACCCTCAGATCTGGGCGATCTGGTAGAAAAAAACTCATGAACAGCGCACATGGCACAACTTGTCATCACATCCCTAATGAAGACATGACGGCAGCGCGATTCCTTTCTCAAGCAAGGCAACCGAAGGGTAGCTAACACACTTTTCTTTTCGCTTCTCAATGTAAAAGGCCTCCACTATCTCTCTCGAAGTTTGATTGCGATTCCTGTATTCGATGGTGGTGCTACTAAAACAAGGCGTGCATGCACACTCGTTGCAATGCAGCGCTAAATGTCTACTCGGGCGACCTTTCAGACTCGACATATGTTCTGTTAGCCTCGTGTTAATACATCTGCCAGTCTGCCCTACCTACACATGACCACACGTGAAAGGAATACTGTACACTACATTGTTGGCACATTTCACAAACCGGTGCTTGTGTTAATACTACAGTCTTCCTGTACACTGTTCAGATGACAGATTTCTGATTAACCAATGCGGACACACCTCCGACGTTGTTCTTGGCCGAAAACACCACCTTAACATGGTAACTTCCAACTACCTTTTTTATTCTGTGAGATAGGGCGTGCACATATGGGATCACTACCATTTTCGAACTAGAATCAATTGGTCTATCCTTTTACAAAACTAGCAGTTGTTCCGTGTACGAATACAACCGATGAGCGAAGCTCCTTGGAAATGGGACGCACGCGGCGTTCGGCGAGCGCGGCGTTTCATTGTCCAGGCCACGGACCAACCACTGGTAGGACGACAGGGTGAAGTGATTTTTTTGCGCGTTCGCCGGTTTGAGGGGAGAGTGCAGAGCCAAAGAAAGAGGGAGAGGGAGACTAATCTGCCTCCGTTTCGCATGCGTTCGTATTCTCGCGCTTTGCGCGTCGTGCAGGCGCCATCCGTGTTCCAGCGCTCATAAAGCTCATTTATCCTCCCGCGTGAGGAGGAGACGCCACAGCTGGCACCGTGCCAGGGAGCTTCAATGGCGACGGCGGGGTGCCGGCCTAAGGAGCTTCGCTCCTAAAAATGGTTCGTTTTCCTGTTGAAGCTTCTATAAGCCTGATGCCTATAGCCTGCATTACAGACAACGGGTACCCTGTGTCCTGGAGCCGAACCACCTGTTCAGGAAACGCGCTATGAGCAGTGTGGAAACAAGAGTTTAACAGTGCTGATCGAAAACAGTTTGTGATAATGCCATTCTTGACCAGCTCAGAAAGATTTGAAGCAAAATTAATGAGCGGCTTCCCAGCCCGAGGCGAAAAGGTCTAACACACGCTGTTTGCCTAAACCTCAAGCTTCAGATCCAGAAATTGCACAAAACGTATTTGCGGACTAGCTGGTAAGACATTTCGGCATATGGCAGCGCACTCCAGGTAAAGAACCGTTTTTCTGAAGTCCTCCTTGTGAACATCACAGCCTAAAATTAAGTAGTCGTATACATATCTGTAGACCTTGTAGACAACACCTTCTAAGCACCTTGCCAAGTCTCGGTCTATGCTGCCCATTAATATGTTACTAAGGATCGGGGCTACCTTCGACGCAATGCGAACTCCCTTTGCCTGCATGTACGTTTTTTTCGCAGAACCCCTCGTGAGTGTTCTCTAAATAAAACTGCACTAACTCAAGGAAAGACTCAACGGGCATCCCGCACGTGTTGCGTCATCGTTATCTTCTGTGATGCACCCTTTAAAACAGTGCATTAAAGGCACATGCGGCAACGAATAATATAAGTCTTGAACATCTATGCTCATTCCCCAGCTGTTTCAAAGGCAACGAGAGGGCACATGCTGTAGCTCGAGAGCTCACTAACCGAGCAGAGCAACTGCCTCCCGCTAACGAGCCTCGTTTAACAAAGCCAAATGATATTCTTGCTCACCAGCGGGGCACACGAAAAACACATGGCGCTCCTCACAAATTCTTAGATAGCGAGGATGCCGCAGACCTTCGGAAGATCCAAGTGAACGTATATACAAATTTATCAAAACTGTATAAAATATATCCTACGCTGTGCCAGGACGTCTGTCCGTAGTGTGGCGGCAGGCCAACGCTATTCCACATTTCATAGGGGTGCGAACACAAACCAGCAGGTTTAGATAACTTTCCAAACCATGGAATAGACTTCAAAAATTGGGGGGAGCGTTATGCTTCGCCTTTAAGAGCTGAACGCGATAGCGATATTCTGTCCCTAGTGCGTACTTCAATCACTTAGTGCATGCTATGTAATGGGCAGCATGCTTTAAACCACCAGCAATTATGCGCGTGAAATGTTTTCGAACTTGCTATGTGCCCACTACGGCGTCTTAAGGGAATACGCGCAGTAACGTGTGTGCCTTTTGTAATGGGTGGCTGGCTTTAAACCATCATGTCGTGGTGATATTCACATGTTCTGACGCTCGATAGCAATGTACGCTTGTACCACGCAATATTACTGCGATATTACATGTTATATTGTGACGCCTGTATAGAGGACGCGTGTGTTTGTAAAGCATGAAAGTTATTTTCACGGCATTAACAAGCAGAGGAAGTTATTTTTGCTGTACTTCCAAGCAGACGCGTGGCTCTGTGTTAGAACAGATGCTTGCCACGCAGACCGCCTGGGTTCGATCCTCACTCGTACTCTGAAATTGTTATTATTTATTTTATTTGCATCTTTGCATTTCCAAGCAGAGGAAGTTATTTGTGCTGTATTTCCAAGCAGACGCGTGGCTGTGTGGTAGAACACCTGCTTGCCACGCAGATCGGCCTTGGTTCGATCCTCACTCGTACTCTGTAATTGTTAATATTTATTTGCATCTTTCTCGATTTTTCGGTCACGGACAAGATGATGATTTTTCGCTCGCAACCAACGACGCCGACACCGACGCCGATGCGGGAATTTCTGCGAAACGAGCTCTTTAACGCTATCGCGTAAAAAGCAGCAGAGGGAGGCTCATCTCGCCAGCTCGGATCCGGAAGCGCAATTCGCGATACTAGATCAGATCCGCCGGTCGGCGAAAGCCAGTGGAGCCCTGGACCTAGAGCACCACCCAGTTAGCTCCGAAATTGCTTGCTTGCTTGTTCCTGTATACTTGGCTCTTACCCACTTCGGGGGATTGGCCATGAAGCCGGCGGTTAATATAAGGGGAAATATTTCATTTTGAAAAGGGATGTGAAGGAAATCGATCGCCACTGGAATAACAAAATTTTAAGAATGACGGGACTATATAGAATAATAAAATAATATGGAAATAAATGAACTAATGAAAGGAATTTTGAAGTACGAAAAATTGATAGGGAATAATGTTGACAGAGAATTCTTTTTGTGTCAACAAGAAATTCGCATATAGCTAAGCAGACATTCCTGTTGCTGAATCCCAGAGAAGACGCCCCAAGGGAAAGATTTTGAGGATTCCGAGTAATTTTTAAGTTTCTGAATAACTTTTCGAAATGCTATTTTCTATGGCGAGTAAAATGACTGCATTTAAGCAAAAAATTATCAATGTTTTCGGGCTCTTGGCAGTAATAGCACATAGGAGATAGGACCAGACCAGACCTGTATAAATAGAAATTCAGAGGGGGAATACCTCGTTACTCCTTCCCTGAAATAAAGTTTCTTCTTCTTCCCCTACTATCTGATGTCAGAAAACTCACAAGGTTTTCCAAATTAGCCAGCAAAAATGGATCTTTTATGTACAAAAAATTCAGCATCTTTTCCAGATGTCCCGCAACGAGGCATTGCCATGCCCCTTTTTCAGAAACAATCGGCCTAAACGGGATTTCTGGCTTATGGGTTTTTGCTGCGAAAAATGCCGTCAATTTCATTCCTTTATAATTCTTAACATCAGAAGCAAGTTTTCCTAGCTTACATTTTTTAGTACCTTAACAGCCTTCTTTTTCACGCTTTCCACACCCACTTCACATTCTTTAAAGCACTTTCTCATCGTCGCAGAAGCTTTTTCTACGAACAATGTATCCGGTAGAACAACCAACAAACCTTCTTTGTCCGCTTGAACAACCCTCAAGTTTTCGAGAGGCCTAGCCTCTCGAAAAACGCTAGGCCTACGTTTGTGGCTTACCACAAATCTAGGCCCAGTGAGAGAGAGATAGCGGAGGCCTTTACGTTGACAAGCAAAAAGAAAAGTGTGTTCGCCACCTCTCGGTTGCCTTGCTTCAGAAAGAAATTTTGCTGCTGTAATCTGTTCACTAGGGCATGTGATCACAAGTTGTGCCATGTGCGCTGTTCATGAGTTTTTTCGACCAGATCGCGCAGATCGGGGGGGTTGTTAAGGGAATGTTTAAAATAAATTGCGTCATCTCCCGCTAAAGGGAATCATGTGTAGATGCGAAGCAGCGGAGAGATGGTTAGCTTGAGCGGGAGATTGTGTAATTTTATAGTGTTTTGAACACGACGTCCTTGTGGTCGGTGAAGTGTAGCGTCAAGGGTTGCTTTTACAGAGTTTTCATTGTGAAGTTTGTGAAGATCAGGTCTACCCTGATGATGGTTGGTTTTTTATGGTCGTAGGAAATGCATAGCCACGAGTACACGTCTAGCATGTGGTGGACCAGCCAATCGTTCGTCGTCATATACCCGTTGAAATCACCCGCAAGTACGAAGGGCGCGTGTCTGTATGTCTGTGTGTACCGTGCCATTCGACGATCGCTCTGGAGATGTTGGGTGCGAGATACATTGTCATGATTACTATGTAGTTGTTGTCAAAGTAGAGTCTAACGGCCGAGTGCTCTCCGTTGTGTCCTTGGCCTTCAGGTCGTAGATCAAAGGCTTTTGCGTGGAGATTGCGTTCGACGTACATGGCGACACCACCGGCCGGACGTTCTGCCTCTTCAGTACACACGATCGCTTCGTAGCCGTTGATCGTCGGTCTTGCGGCGTTCCACGTTTCTGTGAGACAGATCACGTCTGCTTTAGTTAGGCCGCGATCACCGATGTCTCTGGCATGTGCTTTAGTGAACTCCGTCTCGGGGTCAACGTCTTCTCGGAAAGCGCGGAGGTAGCGCTGTGTGACGAAGTCGAGACGATGGTTGTCGAGGCGTTTGAATTCGTCGATCATGTTCTTGTTCGCGTTGTCGTTCTTGTGGTGGAAGCGATGGGCACCGGCATCATTATTCAGGTAGAGGTTCTGAATGTTGGTGCACCTGCTTAAGGCAACGTAGACGAGTTTCTGTGGGTGCGTCTTCGAGCACTCGTATACGGTGCAAGAGTAGGTTCCACCCTGGGACTTGTGTACGGTTATGGCGCTCGCCTAGACCAGGGGGGAATTGTGTTCGTTTGCACGCGACACCGCTGTTGCTGGATCGTCAACGTGACGTGGCGCGGTTCTATGGGTATCCACGTCGTGTCAACGTCATAGCCCAAACGTTTCGCCTCGCTCACTGCGTGGTTGGAGCGAAGTCGAGCGAGCTTCCCCGTTGTGGGAACGTCGAACTGTAACCACAATCGACTGGGCAACGCGTCTTCTTCGTCTTGATGGGATTGCTGTACCACTCTTCGTTCACACAGTTTTAGGGTTCCCACTGTGCCGTTTACGAGGCCGTCGATGACGTCTATGTTAACCGTTATCATGTAGGGCTTGTCGTAGACTAGTAGGATTTGCTTGGGTAGGTTAGCGAATTCTTCGTTAGACATCTTGGCCACCTCCTCCTTTGCCTCGTCCATGGCTTCTTTCGTTGCGCATCCCAGGAAGGTGCCCTGGGCTCGCACGACTTGATGTTGTTGTCGGAGCAAGTGGCCGCCACGCCCCAGTGGCAGTGCGCCACGAAGAGGCGCACTGCCCTGGGGCGCGCCAGAGTGCCTCCTCCGCGGTAAGGAAGCTACTCTCCAGCAAAGCCACTTCGATGTCGTTGAGAGCCCTTCCGACTCATATCTTGGTCAAGAAGGAGGCGTCCGCTCGCCTGAAAACCTGGACTGAAGGTAAGTAGTCCATGTAGTGCCATTTAATTGTTGCTCCTAAGAACCCTCCCGTCATTGCTAAGCAGCCACTCTGTGCTCTCGGCTATGACTCTGGTGACTGTGGTGGTGGTTGACGGCCTTATTGTATTACAGTGTGCTGGTTTGCATTGTGGGCGCTTCCCTACTTGATGAAAGTGGCCGGACGCGGGGCGCAGGATGCGGGACGCGGGAGGGACGGACAGAGCCCCGAGCAAAAGATGCTTCGCATCTAAAATAAACCAGAGCTTAGATTGCGCCCGTCCGTGTGTTTCTCTTCTTTGTCTCTGTGTGTTTGGGCAATATCCATTAAGACAAATTTGTTCCAACTAGGCTGAATCGCAGTTTCGCTTCAGCCAGGGCTGTTGATGTTTTGCTGCCAGGTGCCCATGAGCTCCGCTGTCTCTTAATAGCGCTGCGCCTTCAAGGCAAGGTACGCTTATTTTTATTCATAATACCCACTTTGTCATTATCGTCTTCACCATCACCATTATCAGCCTGCTTTAGTCCACTGCAGGACGAAGACCTGTCGCAATGCTCTTCCTATCCTGTGCGAGCTGATTCTATTTTACCCCCGCGAACTTTTTCATTTCGTCGCTTGCTATCCCTTGGAAGCTATTCTGTTGCTCTTACTGTCCACCGGTTGTCTCTTCTACACGTTACGTGGCTAGTCCAGGTTACATTTCTTTCGCCTGATGTCAACCAGCTGCTTGTTCCTCGCCCCATGCTGCCGTCCTCCGATCTCTCAATGTTATTGCTAGCATTCTACGTTCGACTGTACGCTGCGTGGTCCTCAGCTTTTGCTCCAGTTGTTTTCTTATTCTCCATGTTTCAGCCCCACATGTTAGAATTTGCAGTATGCAGTGATTGCATACTTTTCCTTAGAATGACTGTCGCTTATTTCCTGACACTATTTGGAAGTGCCTGCCGAATGCTCTGCAGGCCTTTCTTATTCTTTGGTGAACTTCTTTATCGTGATTAGGTTTTCTTGTTAGTAGGTGTCCTAGGTATGCATACTTTTATTTTTTATTTATTTACTCAAGAATCCACAAGGGCCGACTAGGGGCATTATATAGGGCGGGGGGGGGGGGGGGAGGACACAAATACAACACCATTTTTACAGAGAATGAGTAATTGCATGTTAATACAATGCTATAGTACAGAAATTCGTAAAACATAGTAACAAGGCAAGCAATACAACAAGAGTAAACATCGGATAAAGCATAATTGTTACTGAAAGTTACAGGGTTCCAAATACGTTAGCAATGCTGAATTAAACAAAGTCTTGAATTAAACACTCCAATGCATGGCATTAAATCTTAAATTCTTGCTGTTTCACCGGCCTATTCAGAATTATCTTTGTCTTCATCATATTCACTTTTAAGCCTAATGAAATGCTTTCTCGGTTTATCTTCTCAGTCATTTTTTGCAGTGCGTTACCATCGTTACAGAAGAGCACTACGACATCTGCAAATTGGTTGTAGCCATTCTTCGTCAACCATGATTCCTGTTCCTTCCCACTCTAGCTTTTAAACACTTCCCCCAAGCACGAAGTGAACAACATTGGGGATATCGTATCTCCTTGTCTGACTCTTTTTTTTGTTGGTCGGAATTTTATCGCTTTTCTTTGGTAGCTGTGGAGTCGTTGTAGAGGCTGGCTAAGGTTTTAGGATTTACGCACTCCTTGTCGACGTAGTGCTTTTAAGACTGCACATATCTCTACTGTGTCGAATCCGTTCATAGTCTAATAATAAAGGGTTTTGTTGTGTTCAACATCTGCATTAGCTGATTTATTACTTGAATGTGATCCATCGTAGAGTAGCCTTTCCTGAATTCGAGTTGTTTATTAGGTTGGCTGAAGTCTAGTGCTTCTGTTATCCTGTTTGAAATTATTTTTTTATATATTTCGTACATCACCAAAAGTAAGCTGATGGGCGATATTTCCTTATGTCTTCTATGTCTACTTTCTTACGTATTATTATAATGTAGGAATTTTTCCAGCTCACTGAAACCGTAGCCGTTTTGGGGCACTGTGTGTAAAGGGAAGCAAGTTTCTTCGAAATAAGTCCTCGTGCGTCTTTGATGAGACCGGCCGTTTTTCCTCAGACGCTCATAGGTAGCGCAGTTACTGTGTATCTCGATCTTCACCTCCTCCCTTATAAAATAGAAGGCAAGAAACAGAAGGCACGTAATTTCCCTTCGGCGAAATTCATTCTAAAGTGAGCCTGAGCACAACAGCAGTGACGTCTGCGCACAATGTCGGAGTGTGTAGACGCGGTTTTTCCGTCGCCGGACAGAACCGCTTTGCAGGGCCAGACAATACTCGTCAGCGAAAACTTGGTGGACAGGTGCAAACAGCGAATAACAAGCCTGAAAATGGGGTGCCTATGCCGTCGAATGCCGTATTCAGTTAAACATGGTCTCTGGTACAACAAGAACTTTTTTATTTAACACGAAAGTGTTTTATGCCGGGCTCCACCGGGGTTCCACTGACGTATTTCCGTCACGGATATGAGATTGTAAAATTTACACTTACAGATGTCAAAAAAAAATTTTCAAGAAAAAAAATTAACACCATCTTCCCAAAGGGAACCCTGATGGGATGCGAAGCAGCAGCGTTGCGCACGGGTGGCGTCACGGGTTGAACGGCGCTAACGCGCCAGCTCCGGTCCAGCCCCGTGTCCACTCTGAAGAAACGACAAGACCTACGCCAGCCATCGCTTCAAACGAATCTTCCAGCGCTCACCGCAGCAACTGCGTTAGCGCCGTTCAACCCGTGACGCCCCCCCGTGCGCAACGCTGCTGCTTCGCATCCCATCAGGGTTCCCTTTCGGAAGATGGTGTTAATTTTTTGCGCGTGAACCGACGAGTCGGCGGTGTAGCGAGCGGCGGTAGCGGCAGGTGTTGCGGGCGAACGGACGAGGCGGCAGCTGCGGGGGCTGCGGCGAGCGCGCGGCAGGCGAGGGAGAGAGTGACGTCAGCGCGCACTGCGATGGGAGCGTGACGTCAACGCCGTGACCTACTTGGCACCGCTCCAACACCTGCGGCGAGGGGAGCGCGTTGCGGCGCGTTCGTACGGACGCACGGAGGGGACAGCGTTACACAGGCTAGTCAAAGAGCTGCTTCGCATCTAAAAGTTCCGTCACCGGGAGTCGAACTTACGACCTCTCGCTCCACAGCGCGCGGCGCGTATCGACTCGGCCACGAACCGTGCGTTTTTGGGAGTGCTAACGACAAGTTATTTATATGCACCATTTACTGTCGGCGGTACTCAGATATCGGCGATTTCAGCTTGTTTTTGTTATGACTAGCGACATGGCGTGATGAGCGCGCTTTAAAGGTCGTCGCCTCGCGTGTGGCGACACGCGTGCGCCTCGTCAGCGCGTGTTCGCTCGTGCGCATGCTCTTATCTCGTGATAGCGGTCTGCACGTCTCGTGCTTTCACCACCGTTGAAGTTACAGAGAGCACGAAGGTCACTTTGCTCGCTGCAGCAGCCACGTTTGCGAAAGAGGCGCGCCGCTCACACACAAGGAAGTAACAACTGTGGCAGTTGTTAGTTCGCGCTCGTCCGTGTACTTAGATTTAGGTGCACGTTAAAGAACACCAGGTGGTCGAAATTTCCGGAGCCCTCGACTACAGCGTCTCTCATAATCACATCGTGGATCTTGAACGATTGATTAATCCCAGATATTATTTTGTTTGTTCGCGCTCGTCCTGTGTATATTCGTGCGTTCGTCATAATTGTGCTGCTTGAGACGCCTTTCGATGTCACCAGTTTTACCAATATACATGTAGTCACCATCCGTGCACGGGACAACGTACACCACACCGGGGAACTTCTCTTTGGGTAATCTGTCCCTGACATTGACGAGTGATTGTCGCAGTTTCTGGACTGACGATCGTTGGTACTTTACATCCCAAAACTATGACATGATTATGAGGGATGCTGTAGTGGAGGGTCCCAAAATTTTTTTTCACCTTTAACCTGACCTAAATCTGAGTACACATGCCTCTAGCATTGGGCCTCCATCGAAGTGCGGCCGCCACAACCAGGATTCGATCCCGCGACTTTTGGGTCAGCAATCGAGCGCCACAACCACTAGGCCACTGTGGCAGATTGAGTAGGATTGAACTGATTGAATGAATTCGTTGCAAGAGCTTGTTTTAGCTTGTGGGTATGTGTCATCAAGATGACACATACCCACTTGCTCTTAAGCATGAAATGCTTTCAGCTCTCGTTTTCGGCGCCTTCAGGTGGCCTTGAGCGAAAATGCCAGCGCAGTTGTCCGGGCACTTCAAAAGAGACGTCCGAGATTCTCAACAAGAAAATATGGGCAATCGGACGAGAGCATCCGGGCACCGTCAACGAAACATCTCGGGCAATCAGCCCAAATGGTTAAAGTGCGGTCTTCGGCAGTCACCCCTTCTTACGGGAGCTCATTCGTACCCTAGCCGCGGTCGAAACAAATTACAAAATATTTTGCTTCAGAGTTCTCCTTGCTGGTTGTTCACACTATCCTAGCAGCTGTAATTTCTGCTATGCTAAACCAATAGTTACACGTTACAATATCGACACTCCAAAGGCAGATAGGGCACCATACCAGATGTCACGCCATAGCGACGGTGACGAAGCAAGCAATGCCGGTACTACATGAAACACTTTACTAGGCGGTCTTCTGCCAGTAAAAGAAAGACTCAAGGTACAAGCAACACTTGTACAATGATAACTGCGAAGAAGTGGAGAGTTGGACGGAAACCTGTCTGGTCGGGAAAAGACATGGAGCGAATTCAATTAAACACCGACCACGAACAGAAGCAACCTAAAAGCAAGACGACTTTTAAAGACGATAGTCTTTCTTGGGATACCTAAACGGAGAAATTTTGGTCTGTCTGTCTGTCCGTCTGTCTGTTTGTCTGTTTGTCGGCACGTCACACGATTGAGCTAGTTGGCCAAACTTTAACCCCCTGCCTTACGACCTCCAATCATGACCAAGAAGCATGTGTTCATACGGGTGAGCGTGGGCAATTAAAAATCAAATATTACGCATACCTGAGGCACAACATCAATACCTTAGTACTATTCACAGTGTTCCTTTAAAACAAAATCTATAGATACGTAATTATAAAGATCCTAGTGTTTATTACGCGGCGCTGCTGTGTACAAAACAAGTCACCCGCCCAGTGATTTAACTTCGACGCTGTGGCTGGCTGTGGTGCTGCCACCTGGCAGCAGCATTGTTCAACACAAGCCGATGTTCCCCGGTAGCGCTGTAGATGGCGTCCTCTTCTGTTTTATCAATGCCAGCCAGATGCGGCTGATTCTATCGTAGAAGAGCGCTGTCTCAGGCAAGGCAAAACATATATGGCCGCTTGATGAAATACGACCCACTCTACAAGACATGATCAGAGAACGCAGAGAAAAGACCGACGACCAAATTTCAGCGGAGAAACGCCGGCGTCCGTCAAGCGCGCCCGGAAAACGTCCGAAAAACGAGCCCAGCGGCTAGCCCGGCTATTAAATTCAGGTACTCATGCCGCTCATGCAGTGCAGTCGGCACAAGACTATCGTCTTTCGACGACATTTGCAGCGAAGCACGCAGATACGCGGCCAATTTTTTTAAACAAGACTCTCGTGTGGGAGCCGAAACGTCTTGCTTTGATGTTGCTGTTATTCGTAGTCCGAGTTTATTTTAATTGTCTTAAAAGATAACTGCGAACGCCCACTTGGGTCATTGGTGATCTGATCATTGGCAGGGCGCGTGGTCTTTCATACATAAATGTTCAAAACCTCCAGCTTTATCGCTGGTGCACGCGTAAGCTCTATAAAAAACGCTGTCGTTCGTGTCCTGCGCGTAATATTAACACATAAGTATGACACAATCGCGAAGTTACCAAGCATTGCGGCACGGGCTGCGATGAGTATGGTAACACTTTTCTTAGGCACGATCACAATAAAATAAAGAAACAAACACGCGTGGCAACAGCAGGCGCAGTATTTGCACACCCAAGTGGATAAAAAAAATAATAAAAAAACGTAGGGCAGCTCCGCACAAGTGGTGCGAAGACTGAGGTAGCAGCGGAGCTGGTGGCGTTCCCCATTTCTTTCTATGTTCTCCTTATTTCTGTATGTCTGGCTTCCTCTCGCTCTCTATTTTTTAATCTCTCTTTGTCTCTATCTTTTCCTTTTGGCATTTCATTCTTTGTGTTTGTATCTTTCTCTTTCCTTTTTTTTTTTGTGAAGTGAAGTAAAGGCTTTATCCAATATTGTGACGATAGAACGCGCTTATTTACAGTGTGGGGAATGATTGCGAGAGGTACAGCTCAGAGCGTAAAAGCAGTTCACCGAGCCGCTCGCGAACCTGTGCAGACTCCTTCTCGTCCTCTTGATCTAGCCTCCGATACCACGGCTCAATATACAGTACATATGTGTACTTATACGTGGGAGCGTCAGTCAGCGCCATCTGTTGCCATCACGTACTACGTGACGCCTACAGGCAAAAAAGAGTGTTCCACACTCGCCGCAATGGCAACAGATGGCGCTGACTGACGCTCCCACGTTTAAGTACACATATATACCCTATAAAGTGGACGGGGGGGATGACCGCCACCGTAGCTCAGTGGTAGAGCATCGGACGCGTTATTCGAAGGTCGCAGGTTCGGATCCTGCCGGTGGCAAGTTGTCTTTTCGTCCACTTTCCTTTCTGCACATTTACATTACAATTAATTCTAAACAGCTTCCCCTATACTTTCCTTGGCATCTTTGTCTGTTAGTTCTCATTAATAACAGGTAGTAGGTGACATGTCTAGCCAGGTCTGGCTACTTAGTACTTATTACTAGCATGAAAACTTAGCTAGGTCGTACACTAGCTACGCTGATGGTTCCAGCCTTGCGACACTAGTGCAAACTGCGCACTTTTTTTTTTCACGTGATCCATGGCATGACCAGTCACAAGCGCAGCAGCTTGGGCGAGTTGGTTTTCTTTCTTGACGGCATAAATCACAGCACACGAACATAGGAAAACAGACCCAGAGTAGAAAAAGAGCGCTCTTTTTGTACTCTGTGTTTTTTCCTAGGTTCTCGCGCTGTGATATACGCCGCTGTGCCAGTCAGCAATGTCCGTCATATAGCACTGCCATCCTGGGCCTATTTTGGTATATATGCTAAGTTAGCGAAGTGACCACGAGAGCACCAAGAAGTAGGCGGCTAGGGGTAGGTAAATAAATAGACACACTCAACGTACCTATGGTTCGCTAAGAAATGCTTCGCATTTAATCGCTGGGTGCTTGAACTGTAAGCAACGATTCCACCAAGGTTGATGCTATGGCGATACGAGACAACAACAGACACAGATGCTGTGCTCGGAACTTAGTAAAGGATGACCTTAGTAAAGGACCATCCTTAACTAAGTAAAGTTAAGGACGACGGAAAAGAGTTGACGAGGCGAATCGCAAATCTGTCCGCTGCACATAATGTTCCAATTGGATCCCAAGATGAGGTGCATGCCGATACGAAAATCTAACCAGTCTTAGTTTGTCGATCACGCTCTGATACGCCTTAGGTAGCCCGACCATTTATGGAAAAAAAAAAGTTTAGGGTAAGATGGAGGAGGCTTGAAGTGATGATACAGGGAATGCCGTTGAGGGAGTCAAAGCTTCGACGAAACGGCTTGCCTTGGTCAAAGCTTTCCTATTATGTACACAACGCTCCATTGATCTCAAAATATCGCAGGAGAAACAGGAAGAGAAAAGGGGAGGTTAGCGTGACACGTATAGTAAGGGGGGGAGGGAAAGAGGGGGGGTGCTAGAAGGGGTGAATACCGGTTTTCATCTCTGACGCGGAGCAGGGCCACGATTCCAACCCCCCTCAGTATTATTCGGGCCCTCTGCGGGCGCGTCACCGGCACCCGTCCGACCGGTCGCGTATTCCAGATACCCTTCGCGCGGAAATGGTGACGGCCGTGGTGCACGTGAATATTTTATGAAAGCATTTTTTCGAGTTAATGCTTGTTTTTTGGTGGTTTGTGGCCTTCGTTGTATTCAGTGCTGTCAGTGCGCATGTGCGTGTTATCCTACATACGCCTGGTCTTTCGGCAATAAAGCATCAGTTGCAGTACAGCGGTTGCGTTTGCGTCATTTTATGTTTGCGTGTTTGTGTCCTATTGTGCGCCGCTTCTCCGAAAATCATGGCTCACCATCTAGCCCATCAGTACATATTAAACACTTTGGCCGTTTCTTTCTATGTACAGTGAAACCTCGGTGATACGAACACAGCTCATAAGAATTTCGGGGTGATACGAATTTTTCTTTCGTCCCAGCCAAGGCCCATTAGCCCGCAATGTATTGGAGTACGGTTGTTGCGAACCGATTTTCACCCCGCGACGTTTGATACGAACGTACGCCACCGCCCAGGTAAGAAGAGGTGCTGTCCGCGCTGTCGCGGAAGACGCGCCAGGCACGTGTGAGCGCGTGAACGCGCGCCCGCAGCTCCCGCAGCGGGCGCGCGCGCTTATCCTCGCCCCTAGCAAAGTGGAGAGGAGGAGCACGCTCTGGCGCGTGAGGGCGCTCGCATCGCGGGAGCTCAGCGGAGCTACCGCGATTAAAAAAAAAAAAAAAAAAAAAAAAAAAAAAAAAAAAAAAAAAAAAAAACAGACGCTGCGCCTGTGCTCCCGACCGGACTGCAGAAATTAGGCGCCTTTTCCTTCTTCGAACCACAACCACAATATATAAATGGAGTGAAGCGCGCGCGAAATGCATTCGCATTTCCTCACGATTCCCTTCGGGGAGGTGGGGGGCATTTTTTTTCTAACGCATCTACGCGAACTGCTGCCGTTGTAGTCGTGCCTGCCTCGTACCCGTGCCTACCTTGTACACGTGCCTGCCTCGTCCATCAGACATCCTATAAAAGGTGGACGAGGACCGAAAGAAGGCGAGGATGGTCTTGGTGAAGGAGCCAGGCCTCGCAACGTCAACATGCGCGACTGTTGAGGTTGCACTTGTGCGGGCACGGCCGTAAATCTCCCCAAAAACCTCCGCGATAACAAAATAATAACACAGGACCGTGGTTCTACAATTTGGTAGCCTCGATCTATCGCGCCACAGCGCTTCTTCCGTTACTTTCGCCGCAGTGCTCCGGTGTCATGCGAAAACGCATACTAAAATTTGGAAGGGGATACATCTGTCGTGGGTCACAACGCACCTGGTTCATTAATTAAACACGCGCGTACGGGCCGTATATTTACGATTGCTGGTGGGATTGCCTACATCTAAAAACTTTACTGACAACCATTCAGGGTTCTTTCTGAGGTTGCTGCGGCCCTGAAAAACAATAAATGAAAATGTAAGCCAGCATTCTTTTGTCGCATGCTAATTTTTCATGCTTTCTGGTGATACGAATTTCGGATGATACGCATATTTTTGGAGGTCCCGTGAGATTCGTATCACCGAGGTTTCACTGTATCCATATATCAATGAAGCAGCCTATGTCTGAGTTCATTCATGGTGGTCTCCGTGACTATGTATGTACGAAAATTGGCATAGGAGGTTGCTCGTGTAGGACGAACGTGAATGACAGATCATGACGAAAATAACGCGACTGCCTGTGACCTACGTCTCCCAAAATTTGGGGACTGTTTAGCTTCATCTTCAACAGTAGAAAGCGGGCCCCGTGCGCATCGCCGTCTCAATGAGCTTTTTGTCGGCTGGCGAATGACACCTTAGTCGTGTCGCAAGGAAAAGAGCGTCCGTGAGCGCAACATAGGCCCTTTCAAACTATATCTTAGAACGCCTACTGCGAGTACAGTTGCCAAGTGCCAACTGCGCAATAGTTCTTTTTTTTTTTTACCAATTCGCAAATTGCACACTACGCACACGTGCGCATGTGGCCACTTAGCTGTTGCTGTTGCTGATGATTAATTATGCCTGACTGCTTTCTCTTCATGGCGCGGGAAGATAATCTGTGGCCTTCCAAATTAAAAAAAAAAGAAACACTTGGACGACTCTTTCCGCGCCCTAAAGACCGGCCGCCAAAAGAAAGAATCCCTGGGCTAGTCTACGAAGTTCTCTGCACCCACGTAACTTACATCGGCGAGACGAAAAGCTTTCCAGAAAGAATATGTGAACACCAAAATGACGTACGTAGCTATATGACATAGAGAGCATTGGAAAGTTGTCACACCCCGTATGCATACAGGCATAGAGCTTTTAGATGTGAAGCATCTTATGGCGAAGCTTAATCCGGTGGTGGCGGTGGTGGTGGTGGTGTGCCTCGAGGCCTCACTTACTGCGCATGCGCAAACCCTTTAAAAAAAATAAAAATAAAAAACCTCCTCTCCCCCTCTCTCTCCTCTAGGCATCCCTCCACGCGGCAACCACACCCTCACTGCGCATGCGCCTCCCCTCCTCTCTCCCCTCCTACGCTCCCCCCTCTCTCCTCTAGGCATCCCTCCCCGCGCTCCCACTGCGCATGCGCGTCCCCCCCCTCTCTCTCCTCTAATACGCTCCCCCCCTCTCTCCTCTAGGCATCCCTGCCCACAGCGTCCACACCCCCCACTGCGCATGCGCGTCCCCCCCCCTCTCTCTCCTCTCCTACGCTACCCCCCCTCTCTCGCCTCGCGACGCCGACGCAGGCAGCGTCTGCTAGCGAGTTTCTTGGTTGAAAAAACCGACTGCTCGCGCTGCACAACGGTTCACTGTCCATCCCGTATATATGGCAATGGATCTTGACCTCCAAGGTGGTGCCGGTGGGAGATTTCTCCTGTGCGTTGTTGAGCAATAAAAATTCGCAGCGTGCGCGTTAACTAAAAGCCGACTGCGGGTCTCTGTGTCCAGTCGGAGTCTTCTGTCTCTCATTGCCCATTAGCAGCGATTGGCATGTTCCAGTAGGAAACACCGGTCCATCACTGCGTGCTTTGCGCCTCCTCAGTTTTCTCTCCTGCGCAACGCTGCGATAGCGCCAGCGTCAACGCCACCGCCAGTGTAAGCGTTAGCGCCCGCTGCTTCACATCTACACATGGTTCCCTTTAGCGGGAGATGGTGTAATTTTTTTTGTGTTATTCTTTACCGTCATTGCTAAAACATATTCGCTTAATTAATTTTGATTTGTTTGGTTGCTCCTCAGCAAAACTTAGACCTATGTTTGTAGATGAAAATTAATTTCATTTATCCTGGCGTTGTATCTTTGTATGCTTTTTTTTCAGGCTATTGTGTATTAATTATATTCTGCACTAATCATGTGTTTCGCTTAATTAACTGTTTTTCTTTAATGTTGGCCATGCGCCATACATTACGTTGGACTGCGGACTAGTCAAGCCGCCTATAGAGAGCTTTTTTTAAGTTGTCCTCCATCTGTAAGATACATGGTGGAAATAAAGATTTGATTTGATTTGACTAGCTTCAATGCAGCACGAAACGCACTTGCAGAACACAGCGAGAAGATGGATCATCGCATCAACTTCGACGACGCCCGGGTCATCGAAGCGGGAGATAACCGCACCAAAAGATAATGCTTAGAATCTTGGCATATTCAAACGACACCTGGACTCTGCCTAGCGTGTATGTACACGGTCAATTATTACGCCTAAGGGCAGACTTTCGAAAAAAAAAATGTACGCGGTCTCCGGAACCAACGGAGAAGACAACGTATTGACAAGAGCGGCGGGAGAACGAGGGTGGAGATGGAGACAACCACTAAAAAAAATGCCCCCCACCTCCCCGAAGGGAATTGTGAGGAAATGCGAATGCATTTCTTGTGCCGACACCAACTTCTACCATCGCCTTGAGAGGCGCCCAGCCAGCGAACGGTCGAGAGTGAGGCGCGAGCGGACGGGAGAGTGGGGCGCAGGGAGGAGAGAGAGCGAACGGCGAGAGAAGGAGCGGCGAAGCAGCACCTACCCTCTCCTACACTCTCTCGCACCACATGCTCCGGTTGCTAGGGGCGAGGATAAGCGCGCGCGCCCGCAGCTGTTGCTACGGGAGATGGAGTGAGAGCGGAGAGATAACACCTGCCGGCGCGCGGACGCCGCCGCGGACAACGCCGGACGCCTCACATAGCCCGACTAAGAAATGCGTTCGCATTTAAAAGCGCTAGCTTCGGAGCCGGCCGGACAGTCACCCCCTGTAGAACAGGCCGAACGGATCTCGAAACGTAGGGCTAACTTTTAAAATTAGAACTAAAAACCAAACTTCGCTAGAGAGCCTTTTTATTCTTCTGTCAAATATGTCACCTGTCAAATATGCTACCTTTGCCAAATATGTTTACCTCTGTAAAATATGTTTACCTTTCAATCTTCATGACCTGTCTACATAGGACAAATAGTAACCGCGGCACCGAACCATGAGAATGAAATAACTAGAAGAATAAGGATGCGGTGGAGCACATTCGGCAGGAATTCGCAAATCATGAATGGTAGTTTACCATTATCCCTCAAGAAGAAGGTATATAACAGCTGCATCTTACCGGTACTTATCTATGGAGCAGAAACCTGGAGGCTTACAAAAAGGGTTCAACTCTTCCATATTTCATCTCAGCCAGGCTAGATCATTCCCACAAAGTAGGCGTAACTTCATTTCAGACAAAATTTTGTTCACAGTCCTTCACTCGTCGAACATCAATAGACTGCAACCACTTTCCCGGATCGACAGCCGGCATCGAGGACAACGCTTGTTTCCGAAATAACTTAGCTAACATTGTATACGAAGGTTAGAAAAAAACGTGTTCATTTGTTCTGTACTACCCTCGTATTTCTGTTCGTATATAATTATCGCAATATATATAATTGTATAACCCAGGAACATAATGCTTGTATTTTGAATTTAGTTTTTTTTTCCTGTATTACACTATGACCACTCCCCTCTGTAATGCCTTTGGCCTTGAGGGAACCAATAATATATAAACAAAAAAAACATGGGTGATCCCTCTGTCAAAGGAATCGGTATAACACGAAAGCGAAACGTGTGTTCACAGAAGAAGTTGAGCGTTTATTGTGCATTGTTTCGCCACAAGGGCGAAGAAATGAATGCTACAGCAGCAAATTGTAATGTGACGCGAAGAACGGCGAGCAGCTCGCAACATTCAGCGCGCACCTCAAGCAAAAGGAGGCACGAAATGAGACACAGGACGAGCGCGGACTAACTGTCACAGCTCGACACTTAAAGCGCGCTGCTCTAACACAAAGAAAGACGCACGAAACGAATCCACAAGTATACACAGGACGAGCGCGAACAACTGCCACAATTGTTACTTCGTGTGTGAGCAGCGCGCTCCTTTCGTAAACGCGGCCGGTGCGGCGAGCGAAGCGACCTTCGTGCACCCTTTATCCATTCTAACTTCAAAGCAAACTTACGGTGGAAGCACGAGATGTACGAAGCGCCCGAATGCCCCGATCAGGAGATAAGCACGCGCGCGCGAGCGACCACGCCCAGTGGAGGCGCGCGCTCATCGAAGCGAGGGGCGCGACGACCTTTAGAGCGTGCACTCCGTGCCACCTTCGAGCCATCTCGCTAGTGATGACGAAAACGCGCTGAAGTCGAGGAGCTCTGAGGACCGCCAACGGTATATGGTGAATATGAATAGCTTGCCGTTAGCAAGCTGAGGCACGTACACTCCCGTGGCCGAGTGGTTTCGCGCCGCGCGCTGCGGAGCGAGAGGTCGTAGGTTCGACGCTCGGCGACGGAACTTTTTCTCCTAATTTTTCTTTGATCTCAATATGTTAGTTTATATTTTACAACGTCATATCCGTGACGGAAATACGTCAGGGGAGCCGTGGTGGACCCTGGCATAAAACACTTTCGTGTTAAAAACTTAAATTGAGGAGGGCGAAGCGAGCAATGGAAAGGAAAATGGTAACCTTAAGAGACAACAGCGTTGCTTGTTGGGCGAGTTGCAACATGTCATTCATAATGGTATTGAGCGCTAACACTAGACAACGGACAAGCGAGAGGACGTAGACGCAGCGTATTCTTCCACCTAAAATTTATTCGAAAGGAGCACACATATATATATTGTGACGCACCGTTTAGAACCCTCAAGACTCTTCTTTATTGACTCGAGTATGAGCCCCACAACCAAAACCCAAGCGCTGATGATGAGCATGTACAGATGAGAAGATGAAGCACATAAATTATGCTCACAATATATATACGAAAAAAATAAACTCTCCAGCCACAATTCTTAATTTAGGTTTTTAATAATGAAATTAAAAACTGGCCGGACGTTTCGAGACCCGTTCAGTCTCTTCTTCACGGGGTGACTGTCCGGCCAGCTCCGAAGCTAGCGACTTTTCTTAGTGACTGTCCCTCTCTCTACCGTCGCTCCTCCCGCCGTACTTGTTGCGGGCATGCGGGCCGTGGGCAACGTTACTAGACTATGTTCAGTTTTCAAACTCTCCGCAGGCGCCATACATTGCGGGCGCCCCATTCCTTGGCTCGCCGCCAGATGGCGGGACCGCCGCAAGCAGCTCTACGCGAGTGAATCTCTCGTACTGTCGAACACGCTCGGGTCCCGAGACTTCGCTCGCGCAATCGCTACAGATGCTTTTCTCCGATTATGTTTTTAATATATTTATGGCCTCGTGTTTAGCATATCGACAGCAAAACTCGACCGATTGTGAAAATCGCCGCTGCGCTCTCCCGCAGTGCGCTGATGAAGTGCGTTTTCAAGAGCTCCAGCAGCCGTCCGCTAGGCTCTCTTAACGAGCTGTTGCAAATTCTCGTGCATTTAGTAACGAGGCATAGTGAAGATTCCCGTTACATTCCGATACCGCCATCAAGACGCCCGGCTCGTTTCAAAGCTAATTTCGCTTTTAACAGCAACGGTCTTGAAAACGCGCTACGCGTTCGTGCGACTCAAGTTAACTGTGTTTCGTAGGAAAAGTAGGGGTGTGCGAGTTTCGAATTCGAATCGAATAATACTTAATCGAATAATTCGATTTGATTTTCGAATAGCTAGTATTAGAAGTTTCGAATAATTCGACTGGACGAATATCTAAAGTGCGACAAAGCCCAATGGTGCAACTTGGTTAGAGTGGAGTGGCTGAAACTGACGCTAATGCCGTCACAGAAGGCCGTCCGTTAATACTTTCATCGATATACTGGTTCAAAAGTGAGTGCATGTTTATTTTAAAGGAGATTAAGTCACTTCCGCGCGTCGTACGTGGCTCCACAGAAAAGGTCAGAGAACAGTCTGGGAGAATGTCGAACTGCTAGCGTCAAAAAAGAGCTCATACCTGATAGTCAAGACGTTCAAAACTATTTTAATGAGCTCCTGACACCAAGAAAGGATGATCCTTTGAAATAGTGGAAAGCACACAGAATTGCACTTTATCCAGGTATTGCCAAAATTTTGCGATACCTTCACATCCCTGCTACTGAGACGCCTAGTGAGCGCTTGTTTTAAACTGCAGGAAACATCTTAGCATCACGACGAGAAAGTTTGAAACCAGGTCATGTGGAACAGCTTGTGTTTCTGCATGACAATTTGTAGTCGTTCGGTGGCAGTCACTCACCACGTTATGTGTTCGAGGACATGAGCAGATTGCATTTATTTGTTCTTTCTTTCTTTCAATTTTCAACAACATCTTTAGTATTCGATATTCGATTCCAATTCGACATTTTTGGCCACTATTCGTCACTATTCGATTCGAGATAAAATTTCACTATTCGCACACCCCTAAGGAAAAGCCTGTTAATCCTTTCTGGCCAACTATTCTTAATCGCGGAAGCAACCGTGAAGTAAAACCAGCATGTCAATATGTGTACATAATGTAAAGTGGCGTCAATAAATATAAGACACCTCATGATATATACACTCTCCCAGCACTTTATTTCGAAATGACAAGAAAATGAAGCCAGCACTGTTTTCGTCCATCAGAGCACCACATTCACAAGTGCAACGTTAAGATCTATATGTGCTTTGCTCGCTTGCGGGCAGACTTTACTTCCACATTTACGGCACGTTCTCGTTGCGGGAACCGCGCATAAAAATGCATTCGTGTCACCAAGTAAAATTTGATGATCCGGGCGGTGAACTCCTCAAAATGCACCGCACAACCAACACGCACAAGAGTATCCTGGCCTAAGTTCTGCCACAACTGCCCAAAACAGGTCTCCAAACACCTTGAAGGTAGGCACGTCAGGGCACTTGAAGGTTGCTGCAGGGCGCCGGGTACATATGACCGCATTTCGGTCAGAATTGCCGCTGGTGGAACATTGGAGGTGCCCGTGAGCGTGCCGAGACAGTCAGTACAGGTGGAGAATTTCCCTGCTTTTTTCACGACATACCCAGCGAGATAATATAAAACAGCATCTCTTGCGACCGGGTGATTGTAGTTGTGCTGAAATTCATCATCAGGTGCGTGCACGGCCGCGCACCTGATGCGCACCGCGTACCCACTCTTACCGCGTGCACAGCCGCTCGCGCCTCCGCCGCACTGGCCGATCAAGATGGAACAGCAGCGCCACGAGATGCGAGAACCGGTGGCCGGTCCACGCACTTACGGGAGTTTGAAAACTGAACCCAGTCTAGTAACGTTGGGCCGTGGGGGCATGCCCGCTTCTGCAAAGAGTGACACCAACAATGAAGCCACCCCCCACACAACCCGACCGGGTCACGATTCCATACATTCCGGGAATCAGCGAACAACTGGCTAGGGTATTGGGGAAGGAGGGTATCCGAGTAGCGCAAAAACCCGCTTCATCAATTGGGTGACTTCTGCCGCGGCCAAAACACCGGCTGCCAAAAGAAAGATTCCCCAGGCTAGTGTACGAGGTTCCGTGCACTGATTGCCATGCCACTTACATCAGCGAGGGAAAAAACTTTCCGGAAAGGATACGAAAACACCAAAATGACGTACGTAGCTTCAACGCTGCACGGTACGCGCTCGCGGAACACAGCGAAAAGAGGGACCATCGCATCAACTTCGACGACGCCCGGGTCATCGACACGGAGGGCAGCCGCACCAAAAGCAGTTCTTGGAGTCTTGGCATATCCAAACACCTGTACATATCAACCGATCAACTGGGACCCTGCCCAGTGTGTATGTACATGGTCTCCGGAACCAATGGAGAAAGCAGCACCCCAACAAGAACGGCGGGAGGAGCGACGGTAGAGAGAGGGACAGTCACTAAGAAAAGTCGCTAGCTTCGGAGCTGGCCGGACAGTCACCCCCTGATGAAGAGACCGAACGGGTCTCGAAACGTTGGGCCAGTTTTTAATCTCATTATTAAAAACTTAGAATAAGAATTGTGGCTGGAGAGTTTATTTTTTTCGTACAATTTTTACCCAGCCAGACCGATCTCTGTCGAGTATGTTTACATTTACATATATATACAGGCCAAAGGACCAAACAAAAAAAGAAAACCCCGGAGTGAAAAGAGAAAAGAAGATAAAACGTATGGCAGTTTCAGTACTGCGAAACCTGAGAATGTGCGTGAAAGCTGAGAAGTATCTCAGACGATCATAACTCCTCACAGCAGTTGCACAGCTCCTCACAGAGCTGTTGTGCTTTTCCGGTCATGCATAAACTAAGCGAAAGTGTGGCCTCTTTCACGGAGCCACCCTTCACATGTCCCGACCCGTTGAAAGTGCTGCAGGTAGGCGTCGAGATCGTCCCGTGCTTCGCTAAAGGCCGGTATTGGTTGTGAAGGCGCTGGCGACTTCCAGAGAAAGAGGACAACGAAAAGCTGGTCAGGCTTGGTGCGCTTGCGCTCGTCAGGACATTGGGCAGTTGGGTCCTGGGGCTTCACCGTGTGGCTTTACCTGGCTCCTTGCACCCCTCCCACAGTTGCGCCCGAAGTAATCCTCCCGGGACCCACAGATCCCGAGTGGGCCCGACTGCTCGAGATACTAGAGAGATTTAGTGCCGGGGAACCCATGCCGCTTGCGTACGCACGCTCTTGCGTTCCTTTGTACTCCCAGCTGCACACACGGAGAATACAAAGTAAAGCAAGCGCGTGCGTACGCAGGCCGGTTTGGGACCCCGGCACTAAAACTCTCTACTGAAACAGCTCGAACCAACGCTTCGCTTCAGGCCACGAGGGTCCCTACCTGCGGGCCATTGCTGAAGCGCAGTAACGCATCCGGCGCTGGTATCGACCAGAAGGCGGATGACGAGAACCGCGACAACGTCGCCGAGAAAGATTCCATGCCTCTTGAGACTGAGACCGCTGATACTTCCATGGTCAAGAATAGGGACGGCGATGCTGCCGCTGAGAACGTGAGTGACGAAGTATTGCTCGATGAGATCGTTGAGGACTAAGCCGCAAACTGCCATGACTGCCAAGAAGAGGCCTGCGAGTCTCGGCAGTGATGGCGAAGAGGAGGTCGTTGAGGAGGACGGAGACAAGGAGAACGCAGGAGGTCAAGACGGCGCTGAGAATACTGAAGGAGCAGTTGACGGCGAGGACAAAGAAGACGAGAGCGCGCAGAATGCAGGTGTTATCGACGAGAAAAGCCGCATATACGGACCCGAAGTGTGACGCATGGAGGTGAGGAAGAAAGCGAGGCGGGCAGTGAGGCGTCGACGGATGTGCTCCGGCCGACGATTTCGTTAGCCACGGCTTCGCCATGCAGCAACGTGAAAACGGCCGAGAGCGCAGGAGACGAGAAGAATGGAGACGCCCACCGCTTCGGCTGCATCCTCCATGCGTCCCAGGTTACGTCCAGGGCTGCTGGAAGGCACCGGACGTGGCGCCACGGCTTTCATGCCTCGCCGGGGCCAAGGCTCATGGGCAGCCACGGACACGGCAAATATCGCTCGCGAGGAGTGGAGGGCCGAATACACCTCTGTGTCGCACCCCTCCCCTCCGTTTTTAGAGGGGGAAGTGATAGTGTGGGGGGCGCTGGCGGCTGTCCTAAACTTCGGTGCCTCTGTTTTAGGACATTGCCATCGAGACGTATTTCATGCGGTTTGTAATTTTATCCAAGCCAGTAAACGTATTCCAATATAATGGCTCCTTTATTAAATACTCGCGAAGAAACTTTAAAATGTATTGAAATAACATACATTCCAACTTGATTGGGTAAGGTAAACACAGGCTGTCTGGTCTCCTCAAAATTTCAGAACTTTATTATTAAATTGGCAGGTTATTTCCTTTCTTTTTTTTTTCTCTCCCTCTTTGTAATGTTTTTGCTTGTTTTTGTTTTTACGTTTATTTATTTATTTTTTTCCCATTTCTAGTGATGTATTGGTAAGCTATCACCCATATAATACACTACGTTTTCTTGGCCAATCCCCCAGAGTGGCTATGTGCCATAGGATAGAGGCAACAAACAAACAAACAAGCTTGCGCTCAGTGAGACATCGGATTGTCGTGGCCATGGGCTTCACCATAAAAGGAGGTGTTTACTGCGATATATGGACACTCTTGGCGGGTTTCTGCCGTTCAGGGTTGCCAGATCTGGCTACTTTACGCCAAATTGGCTACTTTTAAAAGGCCGCGGCGACAAAAATTGACGTTGGCTACTTGGCTACTTTTTGGCTATTGTTCTCGCACTGGCATCAACAGCTAATATAAACTAATATAGGCGAAACCAGGGCTCATCGTCTGACGTGTGGCCACCACCTCAACGCAATGTTAACATCGCAACGCCCAAGGAAGAGGCGACGAATGCGAAGAGCCCAGCCGGTCTTGTTTTTCACTGACTCTGGCTGCAGACTGCAGAGCGCGTCATCTGTTTTGGGGCCGAACGCGATGAACGCTTTGAAAACCTTGCCAAAAGACGCATTTGGTCGCCCCGTGCACCGCATTAAGGAGCAAGTACGGCACTTTCGTCCAGTTGAGGATGTGAGTACATGCCAGCAATGGAATTCTGGATCAAAATGTACACCTACCGGGATGCTTGAAGTGCTACTTCCATGCAAGACACTGCAGACGGCGCAATGGAACTCCTTGTTCTCCCCATACCTAACGCAGAAGCAGAACGAGTGTTTTCTTAAGGAATTGGATGTCGCACGAACTTCTCCTCCCGATCATCAGGATCAAATTTGGACTACGTCTGAGAGGTGTTACACGCTCTAAATTTACAGTGTCGCGGGGCGTGCTGGCAAAAGTTAACTCTAATATGTACACTTGCTCTCGGTGCAGCATTAATGGCCAATCTCCGAATATGATTAGAAGTGTTTACGGAACACTACAGCGCAAAAAAATACACGACGGACGAAAGGAACACAAACGACGACGACACGCGTTTGTGTTCGCTTTCTGCGCTGTAGTATTCCGTAAATATATACCAACAAGCCCAACTCGCCACTTTAATGATTGTGCTTCCACTGGGGCTAGTTGGTATGGCATTGTGAATGAAACGATGCGCTGCATAGATGAAACGAGACAAAATGACACAGGAACACGAAGCGCAAGGTCCTTGTCCGTTTCGTGTTCCTGTGTCATTTTGTCTCGTTTCATGCAGCACATCGAATATGAATGCCTCCTCCAGGAAGTCCCGTGGTCTTTTTTTTTTTTACTCTATTGTGATGTGATAAACATTCCTATGATGTATATTTGTGTATTTTTTGTGTCAGAACATGGTGATAATTCAGCTAAACTGAAATCACGTATGGCTACTTTTCTGGCTCCAAAATAAAATAACGGCTGACATTTGGCTAATGTTTTGGCTACATTGCTGAATTTTGTGGCTCTTTTTCTCTTCGAGGATCTGGCAACCCTGCTGCCGTTGCAGTCATGTTCCGCTATGTATATATATATATATATATATATATATATATATATATATATATATATATATATATATATATATATATATATATATATATATATATATATATATATATATATATATATATATATATATATATATATATAAGCCATAAAGCAAAATACATGAGAAGAAAAAAATTGAAGCACTCGAACCTGTGACCTCTCGCTCCGCAGCACGCAGCGTTAGATAACTCTGCCACGCGCCATGCGTAGGCCAGTGTAATAACGGTGAGCTATTTATATGCACCATTTACCGCTGGCGGTACACTTAGTTCGGAGGTGTTTCAGCGTGTTCACTCGCGACAGGCTTGCTGTTGGTGGCCTACTTTGCGCCAAATTGGCTTCTTTACGACCCCGTCTGGGGACGTAAATTTCAGGTTGGCGCCCTGGCTACATTTTCGTTACCTTGAACTTCTATTTTGCCGCATTTAGTCGCCAATTTTCTTATTATTTGCAAATAAATTACCGAGCAAGACTAAAGAATATCCTTTGTTTCCAAGCTTTTCTGATGTGTCAGCCGACACATGCGTTTGTCCAACTCCGCAGCCAGCGGTCTGGTGCTCATCGAAGCACCTCAACGCACTCGCTTATACACCACGCCGCTTAGTTCCTGGTGTATAAGGTCAAATGCATGGACTGTGATGCCAGCTACATCGTTGAGACGGGGCGACGATGTCGTACTCGCCCCAAGTAGCGCGCAAGAGACGTTGCAAAAGTCACGCATTCAACATGTGCTAAAAAAGAATTAGTCGACGATTGTCTGACAACCGGACACGTGTTCGATTTCGATAATGTGACGACACTGGCACGGGAAGAACGATGGGGCCCAAGAAAATTTGTAGAATCATAGTTTATCCATCGTAATCCATCTGCATGCAATAGTAATTGTGGCCCCCCTTGCGGATGTTTACGGCAAGATTCTAGTAAGATGTAATCTTCATCATATCCTATTGGTGCACTGACGATGCAACCCGCTAAGGTGGCGAAACGTCTATATATTTTTTTTTTGTTGAATAAAGCCCGTGATCAAATACGTTCAGTATGAATTCCCCTGGCTATTGGAACATTTTTTCACATAAGTACAACAGTTATAGCTTAATACCCCACTGTCAAGTCGAGAAGTTTTGCATATCCTTAAGCGCGTCCAGTATAGTGACCCAGTCTGGTGGCTCAGGTTGGGCTTTAAACATCTCCCTCATTTGCACAACACTGTCAATGAAATCTTCTCACGAAGATTTTACATGTACATCAGCATGGCATACCTGCATTCGCGTTTTCCACAATCCATTGAGGCCCAGACTGTAATTGTGTCATATGGGCTTCTTTACGGGTACGCATCTTACGCCATCAGGATTCAGAGGCAGTTCTTTCTTTAGACTGCGCAAGAGCACGTCCCAGTAAAATACCGCATCCCCACAATCCAGAAAGGCGTGTTCGATATTCTCTGGTTTTTTGCATATAAGACAATCGGTTGTCCAAGGAACGAATAGACCTTTTTTTTCCTAAAGCCATGTTTATATAGGAAGTGTATTCCTATGTAAGTTGAAAACGAAGCTTCCGGCAGTTGGCGTTACTCGCGTTTTTTAACGCTTTCTAAAGGTGTCTTGTCCTGGGTATACGGCAAAAGGTACATAGGTACACTTCCACAAGACCTTTATAATGTATCTTTTAACACGAAAGTGTTTTATGCCAGGGGTCCACCACGGCTCCTCTGACGTATTTCCGTCACGGATATGACGTTGTAAAATATAAACTATCATAATGAGATCAAAGAATTAGAAGAAAAAAAAAAGCCCCCCACCTCCCCGAAGGGAATCGTGAGGAAATGCGAATGCATTTCTTGCGCCGACACCGACTTCTGCCATCGCCTTGAGAGGCGCCCAGCCAGCGAACGGTCGAGAGTGAGGCGCGAGCGGACGGGAGAGTGAGGGGCGCAGGGAGGAGAGAGCGAACGGCGAGAGAAGGAGCGGCGAAGCACTGCACCTACCCTCTCCTACACTCTCTCGCACCACATGCTCCGGTTGCTAGGGGCGAGGAGAAGCGCGCGCGCCCGCAGCTGTTGCTATGGGAGAGGGAGTGAGAGCGGAGAGATAACACCTGCCGGCGCGCGGACAACGCCGGATGCCTGACATAGCCCGACTAAGAAATGCATTCGCATTTAAAAGTTTCGCCGCCGGGCGTCGAACCAACGACCTCTCGCTCCGCAGCGCGCGGCGCGAAACCACTCGGCTACGGGAGGGTACGTCCCTCAGCTTGCTAACGGCAAGGTATTTATACACACCATATACCGTTGGCGGTCCTCAGAGCTCCTCGACTTCAGCGCGTTTTCGTCATCACTAGCGAGATGGCGCGAAGGTGTCACGGAGCGCGCGCTCTAAAGGTCGTCGCGCCTCTCGCTGGTATGAGCGTGCGCCTCCACGGGGCTTGGTCGCTGGTGCGCGCGCGCTTATCTCCTGATCGGGGCATTCGGGCGCTTCGCACGCCTCGTGTTTCCCCCGGAAGTTTGCTTTGAAGTTACAGTGGTTAAAGAGTGCACGAAGGTCGCTTCGTTCGCCGCAGCGGCCGCATTTACGAATGGAGCGCGCCGCTTACACACGAAGTAATAATTGTGGCAGTTGTTCGCGCTCGTCCTGTGTATGCTTGTTCGTTCGTTTCGCACGTCTTTGTGTTAGAGCAGCGTGCTTTAAAGGTCGAGCTGTGATAGTTAGTCCGTGTTCGTCTTGTTTATGCTCATTTCGTGCGTCCTTTCTGCTTGAGGTGCGCGCTGCATGTTTCGAGCTGCTTGCCGTTCTTTACGTCACATTACAATTTGTTGCTGCAGCATTCATTCCTTCTCCCATGTGGCGAAAGAATGCACAATAAACGCTCAACTACTTATGTGAATACACGTTTCACTTTCGTGTTATACCGATTCCTTTGATGGAGGGATCAGTCATGTTTTTTTAGAGGTCTTACTGTCATATAGAATGTTGGAAGTTAAGTTTTCTTCTGAGTACCTGAGTGATGTTATCACAGAGCCACGCCGATGCTTGAACTGCTTCGAAAAAAAATCACGCCATATCCACGAAGTGAATGATGATGAGTGTTTTCATCATGGCAGAATGATGATGAGTTTTCATCCATGGCAGAAAGAGAATGTGTGGTCTGGAACGCGCTTATACTTCATGGTCATCAGCGTTACCGTCATCGTTATCACGTGTAGTGGGTACATTCCACTTTACTGCGTCATCGTCATCTTTATCACGTGTAGTGTGTACATTCCACTATACTGGAACGCGCTTATACTTCATCGTTATCACGTGTAGTGGGTACATTCCACTATACTGCGTCATCTTTATCACGTGGAGTGGGTACATTGCACTACACGTGGCTACCTACCTACCTACTACTACTACTACTACTACTACAGAGGAGGGACAGACCCACACCCTACGGAGCTTCGCCCCTAAAAAACATTATCTGAATACCATGTACTGGAAGGAGTCTCCTTAATGGATGCAATACTGCGTGGCAGAAACATGGAATCGCGCCAGTCTTCCGAAAATGTGAATTCCGCAAAAAGAAAGTTGGTGTTTTAAAGGCCCACTCATTACAAAGCGTTCAGATGTATTTAATCCTCGTCATCTGCAAAAGCATCAACAAAGCAAGCAGCTGTGCAGGTTCGCGTGTTGCCTTACGGACGCGCAGTGGGCGCTCCGCTGATTAGCAAAAGGAAGAATTATGGCGTAGTGGGCACTTAACAACTCTACTGGCAGTAGGCATTCTAGGATAGTTCGAAATGGCCAATGTTACGCGCGAAGACGTTCGTTTGCTTGCGCCACAGTTTAGGCAACAGCCGAGAACCGAAGCCGGGCTAGAAATAGGGTAGACGATACGCAAGGGCCCGATTACGCCATCGCGTTCTACTCTCGAAGGCGAAGCTCAAGCGTCCTCAAAATTTTTCTCTTTCCATCATGATCATTTTCAGCGAGTCTACTGCAGGACGAAGGCCTCTCCCCATAATCTCCAGTTTACCCTATCCTGCTGATTCCATTTTATCCCTCACTCCATCTAACTCTCGGCCTTCCCATCCCTTGGTAACCATTCTCTTGCTCTTATCGTCCACCGGTTGTCTGTTCTACGCTTTACTTGGCCAGCACAGGTCTATTTGTCTCGCTTGATGTCAGCTAGGATACCTGCAACTTGTTCTCTTGCCCATTCTGGGCAAGAGAACCGGTGAACAGACAACCGATCTCTCAATGTTTTTCCTTGCATGCTGCGTGGTCCTCAGATTTTGCTCTAGTCGTTGTGCTATTCTCCATGTTTCAGCCCCATATGTCAGAACTGACAGTATGCAGTTGTTGTATACTTATCGCCTTTAGTCATAGTGGCAGATTGCCTGACATTATTTGGGAGTGCCTGCCGAATGCGCTCCAGCCTATTAATATTCCTCGGTGAATTTCTTTTTTGTGATTATGTTCTGCCGTGAGTAGTTGTCCTAGGTATATATATTCTTTCATACACTTTCGATCCTAAATTATTTCTCTTTCTCCTGGCCATTCAACATTATCTTTGTTTTCGCCATATTCATTTTGAGGCATACCTTAATACTTTCTCGGTTTAATTCCTCAATCGTTTTTTGCAATTCGTTGCTATCGTTTTCGAAAAGCATGATGTCGTCTGCAAATCGTAGGTTGTTAAGCCATTCTCCGCCAAACTTGATTCCTGTTTCCTCCCAGTCTAGCTTTTTAAACACTTCCTCCAAGCACGCGGTGAACAACATTGGGGATATAGTAACTCCTTGTCTTACTCCTTTGTTGATCGCAATTTTATCGCCTTTCTTGTGAAGAATGAAGGTAGCTGTAGAGTCTTTGTAGATGTGCGCTAAGGTATTGACATGAGATTTCGGCACTCCTTGTCGATTTAATGCTTTTAAAACTGAAGATATCTCTACTGAGTCGAATGCCTTTTTGTGGTCTATGAAGGCTAAGTAAAGGGGTTTGTTGTATGCAGCAGCTTTCTCATTACCTGATTTGTCACTTGAATGTGATCCATTGTAGAATAGCCTTTCCTGAACCCAGCTTGCTCTTTGGGTTGGTTGAAGTCAACTGCTTCTCTTATCCTGTTTGAGATTACTTTTGTAAATATTTTGTATATCACCGGAAAGTAAGCAGATGGGCCTAGAGTTCTTTAAGTCTTTGATGTCTCCTGTCTTATGTATTAGTATAATCATGGCATTTTTCCAGCTCGCTAGAACCGTTGCCGTCCTCATACACTGAGTATAAAGCGTAGCTAGTTTCTTCCAAGTAAATTGTCCTCCGTTCTTAATTAGATCGACTGTTATTCCGTCATCGCCAGCTGCTTTTCCGCGTGGCATATCCCGTATGACATTTCTAATCTCGTCGGTAGTTACCTATGGCACTTCCGTATGTTTCTCGTCGCTACATCCATTCGAGGTTGGATGTCTTATTTTCGAACTAATAGATCAGCGTGGAATTCATCTGCCACCTAAACTATGTCATTGAAAAATATTCCAAAAGGACTTCTTTTTGGGCGAGTTGGTGCTTAACTTGCTTAGGTACAGATGACTGAGGCGCAAAAAACATCTCGTGAAAAAGGGAGGAGCAGAAGAGAAGAAAGAGCAGCGCCGACTACCAACTGTTTAATGAGAGTCAAAGAAACGCACAGGATAAAAAGAAGACATTTCCACGCATGCGTGAACAGCCAACAGATGACGTACAGCGACATGGTCAAGACAACAAGCTATCAAGAAAGCGCATTTCTGTCGAATACAACATTATAGATGTGTCACTGATACAATTAGACCCTCTCTTTTTGATAAAGAATGCTTCCAAGAGCTCTCTAGCTGTTTGTTTGCTGCTCTTGCCGAGAGTCAACGCTTGCGCAAAGCATGGTTCACATCCGCAGGCGTTGCAGTGCGCAGGAAGATGCGCATGATCACTTTTGCCTAAGCTATTAGCATGCTCCCTCAGTATATCATTAATGCAACGTCCCGTTTGTCCGATGTAGGACTTGCCGCAGCTTAGGGGTATCTCATATACCACCCCTTGTGCGCAGCGCCTAAATGGTCTTGTGTGCTGCTTCTGGCAGCCCCTTGGCTCATCGCGTGCTATACGCGGGCACAATTGAGCCAACTTGTTGGGAGCTGAAAAAACGACCGGGACGCCGTAACGGGTAGCCACCTTATTGATGTTATGGCTCACACGGTGCACATAAGGGACCACCTCTGGCTTGACGCGCTCCCTTTCCTTCGCGTGCGCATTTGCGTTGGCAGCACTGCCTTTCAACCTCTGCAGCAGGGATTCAACCACGGAACTTACAACAGACTGGGGGAAGCCGGCCTTAGAAAGTCTTTGAAGCTGATTCGAAAAACTAGCCTGCATAACATGTTCACATGATCTGCGCAAGGCCAACTCCAAGCAAAGCATAGCGATTCCGCGCTTCACAGTCTTTGAGTGCGCTGAGTCGTACTGTAACAATTCTTTCTTACATCGTGGGAGGTATGCACAGCAAACATGATCACTCAAAAGCGTGAGGTTAAGGTCCAAAAACTGCAATGAGCTGTCTTTCGGAAGCTCATTAGTGAACGTGAGACCAGTAGCGTTTGCTCTAAAAACATCCAAAATCGTCTCAACCATCACAGGGCAAGGCAAAGGGCATCTATTGTCAATAACAATTAAAAAAAATCATCGACGTATCTGAAAACTTTAAGAACATTAGGATGAGATGAAGTAAAAGCACTTTGTAGTGCGTGGTCAAAGTACGACAAAAAGATGTCGCATAATATGGATGCTACTCGCGATCGAATGCAAATGCCCTTTTTCTGTAAAAACATGCCATGTTCAAAAGAAATGAAAGTGTGGTTGAGATAGGCCTCTAAGAGGGTAACAAAGTTCGCAGTCGACATCTCCGTTTTAGTCACAAAAGTGGCTTCGCCACTTTCATCGATACACTGCTTGCTTTGCGCAAGCGTTGACTCTCGGCAAGAGCAGCAAACAAACAGCTAGAGAGCTCTTGGAAGCATTCTTTATCAAAAAGAGAGGGTCTAATTGTATCAGTGACACATCTATAATGTTGTATTCGACAGAAATGCGCTTTCTTGATAGCTTGTTGTCTTGACCATGTCGCTGTACGTCATCTGTTGGCTGTTCACGCATGCGTGGAAATGTCTTCTTTTTATCCTGTGCGTTTCTTTGACTGCCATTAAACAGTTGGTAGTCGGCGCTGCTCTTTCTTCTCTTCTGCTCCTCCCTTTTTCACGAGATGTTTTTTGCGCCTCAGTCATCTGTACCTAAGCATGTCATTGAAGTTGTTGATAATATTTCCCTGCATGTCCTTGAGGGCGTGCATTTTGTTTCTTCATATACAAAGGTTATTTTTCGCAGCTTTAACGCTGGTGCCCATTTTTACTGCTGTTTCTATCGCTTTGACGTTGTATTTCCTTACTTCATGGACTTTCTTCTTGTTGATAAGCTTTGTCAGCTCAGCGAACTCCATTTTAGATAGTGAGTTAGTCTCCCTCACATGCTGCCGTTTCTCTATTAAGTCCTTAGTGGATTGGGAAAGCTTGCCTAGCTCTTCTCTCGGCGCTTTACTACAACTTCGATAGCTTCTTCAGAGATCAGTCTAGTTACTGTTTGGATAAATTAGAAAACTCGAACCAAAAATTTATTTTAGGAAAAAACCCGACGTTTCGAAGCCGGACCGGCTTCTTCTTCTTCAAGTTACTGTTTCGTTCATCCCTTCGATGTCAGCATTATCCTCTTCTCTTACAGCTGCGTATTTGTTTGCGATCGTAATCTTAAAAGCTGATTTTATTCTTACTACGTCTAGGTTGTGTTGTTGTTTCAGAGCTAATCTTACTCGAGATCTTCTCAAATTAAGCGCTGTTTTCGCCCGTACTAACCTATGGTCACTGCACTTCCCCTGGTTTATGACATCAATGTCATTTATTATGCCTGTGTTTATTTCGTTTTTTGTTTGTCTGTTAGGGCTTTGTCATGTCCACCTCTTACTCTTTCGGAAAAAGGTGTTCATTATGCGAAGCCTATTCCGGTCTGCGAATCCTAACATCTCTCCTCTGCTATTCCTAGAGTCAGTACCATATATTACCAACCGCCTCTTCCCCATTTTTTAAGTGCGAATGCACTTCTTAAGCGACCCCGAAAACTCCGCCGGCATCCGCGCTCCTCCTCCTCTCCCCTAGCAACGGCGCGAGGAGCGGAGAGGAGCGTCTGTAGCAACGGCGCAGCGACGTCACGCCCCACGTGACTGCGCGCGCTCCGCCCTCCGCTCCGTGGCTGCGCGCGCCCCGCGCCGGCTCCGCACCGCTCTCCGCGCCGTGACGTCACGGCGCGTTGTGCAGCTGTTCGTTCTTCGAACCACAACCACCATATATAAATGGAGTGAAGCGCGCGCGAAATGCATTCGCATTTCCTCACGATTCCCTTCGGGGAGGTGGGGGGCATTTTTTTTTGTTCCTACTTTTGCATTGAAGTCTCCCATGATTACGGTGTACTGTGTGCGCCCTTGTCTCATTGATAGTTCGATATCCTCGTGTAGCTGTTCTACTTCTCCGTCGTCATGACTGGATGTTGGGGCGTACACCTGCACTAATTTTAGTTTGTATCGCTTGTTCAGTTTGATAATGAGGCTCGCTACTCTTTCGTTGACACTAGAGAACTCTTCATGTTGCCTGCAAGGTCTTTGTGAATTAAAAATCCGACGCCACATTCTCTCCTGTCAGGAAGTCCTCAGTAACACACGGCCTGTCCGCTACTTAGTACGGTGCATGCTTCCCCAGTTCTTCTAACTTCGCTAAGGCAAATCATAACCCAGTTAATGTTCTCTAGCTCCTGAAGTAACGTGTCTAGCCCAGCTTCGCCTGGTAAGGTCCTGGTGTTAAACGTTCCAAGGTTCAGCTTTCAGGAACGGCCTGTTCGAGTCCAGAACTTTTTAGTACCCTCTGCAGCTTCACATGTCCGACCGCCGCCGTGGTCAGGTGTTCGGCAGCTGCTGGAGCCTGATCCCCGTATTCACAAATGCACCTCTACTCCAATTCCGTCCTTCACTTGACAGAGGTGAGCACTGCGCCGCTGATGATGATGATTTGCATGGTTTTGTGGCGCAAGGGCCATGGGTGGCCAAAGAGCGCCATGTCTTTGATGTGGTGTTTGCGATGGCCAATGATTATGATGACTGGGTGTATCACGGCTGTACTGAGGCCTAAAATCACGCGCTATATAGAAGCGTAGAAGCTGTGAATAGAGTATAAAAAAATATGGCGGCGATACGTGGTGTGATCTATGGATGTGGAATGGATTGCAAGTGAGTATGATATTTACAAATGAGAGACATGAAAACAGCACGAATGCCTTCTCAAGGCCTTTGAGGCCAAAGGCAGGGAGGCAAGTGCCTTTTTAATAGATCTGCCGCAGCAACAATCTCCTTTCAGAGGTTGTGCTACGGATTGCCAGAGTGTATAACATGAAAGCCTATTAATCTCTTTTTAAAAAATCCACGCATATCCACGAAGTGAATGATGATGAGTGGGCGAAGCACGGCGATTGTTCGGTAACCGTGAATCTCCCGTGACATTGCCCACTCGCTCATGGAAATGAGTGACAACGCGTGTATACGTTATATACAATTTTATTTTGGTCATAATTGGTATGTCGTATTGAGTTCTGGATTCCGCTTTCCTTTTCATTATCACCGCTTTGGGGTCCGTGAAATGCAGAGCCAATGGTTCTTCGATCGGATCTAACCTGAAGTTTTTTTAAGGACGATAGACTTTCTTGGGATACTTAAACGCAAAAAATTTGGTCTGTGTGTCCGTCTGTCTGTCTGTCGGTAACCCGATTCAGCTTCTCGGCCAAAGTTTAACTTCTTTCTGAACGCCCAGCCATCTTGAACTGGTGTTCGCGTTCATATTTGTGAACATATTCGATCAAAAAGCAAATACCACGCATTCCTGAGGCACAACATTAATATGTAAGTGTCAGGACGTGTGTTCTTTATTATAAAATACATAGGTGCGCAATTCTAAAGACCCTAGTGTTTTTTAGGCTGTCTCAGGCAAGGCAAAACATAGTAGTACGGCCGGCACAAGCTGTTTTACAAAGAGCTGTGCTGTGAGCACGGACAACGCCGCACGCCGACAAGGCTCGGTCTCAAGGTGCTTCGCCCCTAGAAAACGCCAACACAGACTGATGTTTAAAAGCCGGTTCGCTTCCTATGAGCATCGATGGATGGAGTGGTATTTGTTCTGGGAATGCTAATGGGAAGTACTTCTTTCTTATATGATCTAATTCAGTGCATTGGATAAGTATGTGCAGGACAGTGAGTGGTTCACCACACTTATCACACAAAGGTGGGTCACCACCGGACAAAAGGTATGAGTGTGTGCTGTGTCCTGTTCTTAATCTGGTGAGTGTTACCTCTGTGTAGCGTGACTTCGATACTGGCGGCCAATTCGCGAGATGTGGCTTGATGAGATGAAGTTTATTTTGCGTTTGCCTGTCCCATACACGCTGCCAATAGTCCCTGAGCTTTCGTTTGAGGAAAGGTTTAAAGTAAAGTGCAGGGACACACCTATGGATGAATGACACACCGCTGCTCGACTTGAAATGTCGCTGCGCTTCTCAAGAATCGCTGCAGATTATTGCTGATATGCAGTTACTTGCTCTGCCTAGAGACGGCGCTCCCATCGACTTTCTCAAGTCAAGGTGAAGCGTTGAATGAAGGAACGTTCTAGAATACGGGGGTGAGAGCCAGGGCGTAGTAAGGAGGCTCACTTGGGAGGTGCTGGCCAGTTACCACACCAGGGAGGCCAATTCCTGTTCTGGTGAGAGAGTGAGCGTTCTGCAAAAAGTATAAGGAGTGTATGCCAGTCTTTTATTGCTGATTCAAAATTATATTACTCATTGTTCAATAATAAAATCTCCTTTTATAACCGCGTTTCTTCCTTTGGCTACTAATTTGGCGTTAAGAATGAATGGCTTGACAACTTTGGCAACTTTTACCTTGAGTTATGGCTCCTTCTCGAATCTACCCAACAGCAACCCTCAGCGAGTTGACGCGAAGGGCACGCTTTAAAGGTCGTCACCCCCAGCGCTCGTAGATTTCCTTTCAGTCTGAGAACTGCCCTTGAGACGGGCACTAAGAAGTTGGTCATTTTGTACCCCCCTTGCGATGTGGAATGCCGAGCACTCAATACGTCGAACGCCACCGCGCGGCAGGAAAAACTTTATAACAACGCCTCCGCGCCTCTGGTTCCGACGTGCTTTGCGAATAGATGTTACACAAACCAGGCAGCGTACAGACACATAAGTAATTATATTACTGTCATGACACGTCACTCACGCTCGTCATACACTCATGTCGAGTTATGCGAAGTGCGATATACATAAAGCCGACCACACTGCCACGAGAGCACGGACACGCATGTGGCTAGATCATCGTTTACCTGACCTGCGTGTCACGATTTTCATGTTGTGACCTGTCATTTATGTTCGCCATACGGTAATGTCATGCCGCGCAAACTTTTGCTATGCATTAAGTTGACGAAATGGCTACGGCAGCGCAACGATTATGCTAATACGCCGTCCACCGCGGTGGTGCAGCAGTTACGGTGCTCGGCTGCTGACGCGAAGGTCACGGGATCGATCCCGGCGGTCGCATTTCGATGGAGGCGCAATGCTTATAGGCCTGTGTACTGTGCGATATCAGTGTACGTTAAACTAACACCAGATGGTACAAATTTCCTGAGCCCTCCACTACGGCGTCCATCATAACCATATCCTGGATTTGGGATGTAAGTTCACTCTCGTCCTGTGTATACCTGTGCGTTCTTTCCGAGCGTCCTCCTTTGTACTCGAGCAGCGCGCTGCAACTGTCAAGCTGTGACAGTTGTTCAGCGCTAATTCTCTGTGTGTTCTTTCCGTGCGTCGTTTGTGCTTTAGCGGCGCACTTAAAGTTTCGAGGTGTTTGCTGTTTTTCGTGTAACATTCATTTATGTTGATATTGCATTCATTTATTAGCCTTTGCGGCCCAACTGTGACTTTTTTATTTGGCTACATCTGTCTCCTTGCGCCCCTTTCACACAGTTTTAGTACTGCAGGCCGTTATACTTCTGGTTCCCATGCTATATCCTCCTAGCTCCTCAGCCTCAGTTGACTGCGACGTGCTCGTACTTTCCTGAAGTCGAAGCTTCAGCTCTAGGATCTTCAGCTCCTGTTCCAGTACTTCCTGTTGCAGCTCTAGCAGCTTCTGTTGACGCTATGTGTTTTCTATCGCGACCTCGCGTTCCCTAGCGCATTCATCGCGAGCTTCAGGGCGCCCTCTGTCTACCCACTCTCTCAGCTCAGTATTCTCAAGCGCTAGTTGTCGGCAAAATGCGAAAACATTTTGATGATCCCACGTACCGTGGGAATCGATGTTATGCAAAGCATGCGGAGGGAAGGTGAGTGTGGTGTAATTTTTGATTGAGCGAAACGTTACGAAATGACGCTAAATATATGTACAAACGTTGTACGCACAGATATATATTGAACAGTCGCATATGTTTTATGTGAACAGTTGTTTACAGTTGTGTAACGATGCCAACAGCAACATGGGCGCCAACATCGTAAGTGGTAAGCTGATATGTAGCGCTTGGGCTTGCGAGGATAGTAGCCCTGTATAGTGCTACGCAGACCAACTTCAGTGTATGGCGCTTAAGTATACAATTGACGTTAACCCGGCATGACCCCGGTGTCATAGGTACATATGTAATGCTTATAAAGTTAGATGGCCAGCACTACAACCGCAATTTACGTTTCACCAACATTACGCCTGCATAATAATAATATCTGGGGTTTGACGTCCCAAAACCACGATATGATTGTGAGTGACGCCGTAGTGGAGGGTTCCGGAAATTTAGACCATCTGGGGTTCTTTAACGTGCACCTAAATCTAAGTACACGGGCCTCAAGCATTTTGGCCTCCATCGAAAATGCAGCCGCCGCGGCCGGGATTCGATCCCGCGGCCTTCGGGTCAGCAGTCGAGCGCCATAACCACTAGACCACCGTGGCGGTTACGCCTGTATAGGGTCTTTTTCCAAAGCAGCATTGAGACCAGTCGTGGCTCTGTGGTAGAATACTTGATCGCCACGCAGAATGCTTAGGTTCGATTTGTGTTGTGACCCTGATAATTATTCGTTGCATTCGTTGGGTCAACGCCGTCGATGTCCGTTTTTCTTAAAGCTCTCGCATTTAAATTAACAATGCCTGTTCTCGCCGTTCCTGGGTAGATATAAACTGTCAATCACCTGTGGCGCATGCCTGCATACCGCAGCCCGTGGTATACAGGTATGTGCCACACGTGTCTGGAAGAAAGGGTTTGACGACGTACGAGACCAGACTCTCACGTTAGTCATGTCATGACCAGCCAAACCTCCCACACTAATTTTGGTCTACCCCACGTTAAGGAGGCGATCACTACAGCACCCAGACGTAGGAGGCTAGATAGATAGACAGACACGTAGATAGAAACGCTCAAAGTGCCTGCAGTTTGCTAAGAAATGCTTCGCATTTAAAAATTTGCCAATTTTTCATGACTCAGGCCATGCCTGAGCGAAGGCTTCCGATGTTAATGAGCCATCCTTGTAGGTTCGCCTGCTGCAGCGGTTCTTGGGTCCTCAGACACAGACAGCCAAATCAAGGACAAGAAAACATTCATCGACGACACGAAGGAACAGTTCAATGACCGAGCAATATAATGACTCTTCCTAGAATGCTTATCAAATCTAATCAAATAAAAAAAACCTTTATTCCGATGTATTCCAATACAACTGACGAGGCCTCAACTTCCAGCAGGTAGTTCAGGCAAATGTTGCAGCATGAATTTTACACAGGTGTTATACAGTGATGATGCAGTATTATACAGCGTTATACAACGTGTCAGTGAGACAGTGTATGAAGTCACTACATCGAATGAAAGCATGTGCCATGTTAAACGCAACAATAACAAATACAAAAAATACATCTCAACCAGTCAAAAATAACAGTAGTGTAAGACATCTGCTATGAATGCGCGGTAAATATTTATTTTATATAAAAGATCATAACAAGACTACCTAATCAAGAAGACAAGGCCATAATATTGGGTGCGTTTGCATTTCTGTTATTTATTTATTCATACCTTAAGTGCTTACAAGGAGCATTATAGAGCGAAGGGGCTAAAGTGCATTAATACACACTAAAATATGAATAGTACAAACAAGGGTAAAAAAAACAATATTATTTTAGAAATGTAATAATGAAAGTAAATGTGCACAGCTGGTAACAAAGCAAAATATATTTATACATCAGCTAACGAAAAAATAAGACGCGAGGTAAAAATACTACAGTGGTAACAGTGAATGACAGTGCATACTAAAACACAAGAATCAGATGATGTACTTTCGTGCATAAATACAGATACGAAAAATAATCATGGAGGAAGAGGAATGAAAACATAATTGCATCGAATAACTCGAATGACAAGAAAATGAGCACAAAGTAACAAATCAAACACGATTCAATGTTGACTAACGAAAAAAAGACGCACAATAAAAAATAAGCGGCAATCAAACAATAAATCGCAAATGTAGTGCTGAAGCAGCTGCGTGCAGGCTTATCATGCGTCTGTTGCGGAAACGATCTGTGTCTGTGATAGCGACTAGTGATGCAGGCAGGCGATTCCACTCGTGACATTTTCTCGGCAAGAAATAACATAAGTGTGAAGGTACATGAACTTTGAGAAGATGATCGACACGGTGTGATGTACCGGGAGTTGAGTTCGTGGCTATGATAGTAGATCTTGTGAAAGAGGGAAAGACTTCCCACGAGCAGGGGAATGTCCAAGTGTTTCTTTCATATTAGTGACGCTAGCAGTTCGATGGTAATCGTTAACGATGAATCGGGCCACTCGATTTTGCACGTTTTTGATTATGTTCGTTAGAGTAGCATCACTTGAGTCCCATTTTAGGCATGCGCATTTAAAGTTAGTTATAAGATAAGCGACGTAAAGTTGTTGTTTTAGTTTCGGTGGAGATAAAGAAAAGTTTCATATCAGATAAGCAAGCATGCGGTTAGCTTTCGACGTTATGCATTCGATGGTTCATTTTCATAAAAGGTTGTTAGTAATATGAACATCGAAGTATTTCTAAGATAGTACTTGATCAAGGGGAGTATCGTTAAGTAACTAGGGCAGGCTGATTGATAACGAGAAATTCACGTTGTTTCATTGTTTTGCATTTGGACGTGTTAAGTTCCGTTAGCAAGAGCTTACACAATGCTGAAATGTTCTTTGAATATGTTGGAGTGTTAACGCATCGTTAAATCTTTCAATCTTGCGATATATGACACAATCGTCGGCGAACAGGCAGATTGAAGTTGCGCCTTGGTTAGGATGATCATTAATGTAAAAAAAAAAATCTACAACAGAAAACACCGGGCCTGCGTGGAAAGCGCCGCGCAGCCACAGCGAAAGCTGGAACAGCGGCGTTTCTAGAACCAGTTGGAAACTCTCTTGGGAGTACTAATACAAGTACGCTTGCAAGGTCCCTACTACCCCATTAATCATAAATTTTGTCAAGTTGGGAAGCCCCCCACTGCGCCATTATTCGTCATTCTGCGGAGAAGCGAGGTACCCGCTACGCATTTGCAAGGCATTATGTGCAACAACTTGTGGGTTTTGGCGAGTCGGTTCATGATGCGAATAAATAGAAGCAGTGTTCCTTGTTGTCGTTCGTTTTTTCGCGCTGCTTCTATTTATTCGCATTATATGCACTTAGTAGATGCGGTGGCTGATGACGATGAAGAATCTTGGCTGAGCCCTTTGTAATGGGTTGGACGTATTCACCGACCCACTCGTTACGCTTTTCGTATTTTGTGACACCTGGTTGTTATTTTACTCTTCTAAAACGCTCTATTACAGATGTTAACGCGATTCTTTCCCCCGACATGAAGCCTCCTTAGGGTTTGTTTGGTAAGCATTTCCAAGCGCCGGTGTGGCTCTGTGGTAGAAAGCTGGGCTGCCTCTCAGAAGACCCGGTTTCAAAGTTCAGATAGAACCCCAGATATTTTGTTCTAATTTCATTGTTTTGTTTTTATTTATTTCGCGCCATAGCGGTTACGGACACCGGCGGCGGTGCCGGACTACCACGGCGCCAAGAACGGCCCTTGTGATCTCGTAACAACTTTCGCTGTAAAGCCTTAATAACGGTTGTTGGGGTTTAAAATGGAGGGCTTCGCAAATTTCGACACTTGGGGTTCTTTAACGTGCACCTAAATCTAAGCAAACGGGCCTCAAGCATTTTCGCGTCCATTGAAAATGCAGCCGCCGCGGCCGTGATTCGATCCCGCGACCTTCGGGTCAGCAGTCGAGCACCATAACCACAATACCACCGAGGTGGGGAAAACGGACGCCTTGAGGTATGCCTGAGGCAACCGGTACTTCATGGGAATCTTTATCATTAGTGCTCACATATTGCGTTCGGTTAGAAAGAAATTCGAATCCGATTGAAGACCAGGGTTTCTACGTTTACCTTGCTAAGTTTAGTAAGAGTAAGCAGTGGTTAACTGCGTCAAAAGTCTTTGAAAGTCTAAAAATATACGGTATACTGTAAAGCCACCTACAAACGCGTGAAGATCATTGCAAAATGTTAGTAATTGCGTTTCGCATAAGAAGGACTTACGAAACCCATGCTCACTGTAATAAAAAAAAAACACATTTGATTCCAATGAATTGACTACTCGAGAGAAAATGATGTGTTCAAAAAGCCACAGTTTCGCCGCAAGGGCGAAGCAATGAATGCGATAGCGAGAAATTGGAATGTCACACGAAGCACCAGATGCAGCTCGATACTCGCAGTGCACCGCTGAGGCACGAAGAAGGACGCTCGACAAGAATGCGCAGGTAGACACAGTACAAGCGTGAAGTAACAACTATAACAGTTGTTACGGCTTAATGTGTTTGAGCAACGCGCTGCAAGTGGCACTGTAAACCTTTGCACACCCATAGGGGTGTTTCGGTCACTAACACACCCTTCGCACACCCTTATTTTTTTGACAACCTTTTTTTTCAAAAGGTGTAAGTGCAACACAAACGCCCTTTCCACACTCTTATTTCAAATAAGGGCGCATGAACGGCATATGTTCGAATATTACACCCAAATGACTGGTAGAGCGTGGGGGGTGTTTCTTAAAATGTTACACCTTTACGTTTTTACAGCGAAAGCTGTTATGGGATCACAACAAGGGTCGTTTCTGCGCCGTAGTTGTCCGCCGCCGCCGCCGGTGTCCGTAACCAATATCGCACGAAAAAAGAAAAAAAGCTAAATAAATAAAAAACACCTATGACCGAATGGGAATCGAACCCGGGTTTTCTGCGTGGCAGCCCAGCACTCTACCACTGAGCTACGCCACTGCTTCAAACGGCGGTGCAAACTGACCCTATGCAAGCTTCATGTCGGGTAAGGAAAAGCGTTAACGTGTGTTGTTAAGCGTTTTAGAACAGTAAACTATGAACCGGGCGTCACACAAATCGAATTGCGTAACGAGTGGGTCGTTCAATGCTCCAACCCATTACAAAAGCTTCAGGCAAAATTCTTCATCGTCTTCAGCCACAGCATCAACAAAGTGCACATAATGCGTTACAAGAGCGTAGCGGGCACCGCGCTTTTCTGAACAATGACAAATAATGGCATAGTAGACGCTTCCCCACTACACAAAAATTATGATGATTTATATCGTAGTGGGTACTATGCAAGTAAGGTTGTTGTAGTTGCCCCATGAATGTTTAAAAAAGGCTCTAAAAAGGCCGCTCTCCCAGCTTTCGCTGTGGCTGTGCTGCGAGTTCCGCGCAGGCCTGTAGTTTTTTTGAAGACGTTTCGGTATGTTCTCCTACAAAAATAGGCATTGACTGTTTTTAAACGTCTTTCCAACGATCAACCAACTATAATGACGGCCTATGGACTTTTACGTTATTTTAAGATACGGTTGAAAGAAAGTTGCTTTACTTTAGTCTGAAGACAATTTCTCTGAAGAAAGGTAAAAAAAACCGGCAGATCCCACGCACTGTGGGAATTGACGTCATGCGAAGCAGCCAGCAAGCAGCAAATCGTGCTCTACATAATATGAATGTGATGATTTACATGTTAGGACCTGTCATTTATGTTCGTCATACAGTCCCGTCCTGCAATACTAATTTTGGTGTATATCAAGCTAGCGAACTGGACGCAAGCGCACCATGAGCGTGGCATGTAAATGGCGTTGTAGATGACATGCATGCCAAGATTTTCATGTTACCACCTGCCACTTGAAAAAATCCGTAAACAGGGCTTGTGTGCTCGAGCCGACGTTTCGACAAGTGTACTTCTCTTCTTCAAGGCTAGAACTGATTTCCTTAGCGCTACCGTGCATGTGTTCCGTACCCTCTCCTCCATCCTAACAAAGGAGGGGGGAGAGGGCGACTGTGGATACGGGGGTGCGGGAGTATGTGTGCGTGGGGGGGGGGGGGGGGGGGGTCCCGAGACGAATTGTGTGACTTATTCACAAGTTCAATACCCTCCAGCCAGCAGGTATAAACGTTTCTAAAGGGGCTCTTGAATCCATTCGATACGGTACACACACAAAGATGTAGTGTTTCTTTTCCGCTCGACCGCGGTGGTTTGTCAGGCAGACTGAACAAAGCAGGAGAAACCGTGGTAATAATACTTTATCTGACAATATGTGTGCTTAAACGACCACTACGTTATTTGTTTTATTATTAAACAAAAATTGATGAAGTCTGCAAAAAGAGCGCGCGGTTTCAGTTTGCGACTTTCATCGGCACTACAGTCGTCATCGCCTCCACCAACCAGTGTTGTGGGCATTCATCCCACCAATGGAAGAGGACCGAATGCAGATCGCAAAATTCTGTTTTAAAAATTTCTACTCACTTTCCAGAGAAACCGCTGCAAGGTTCGGCACTTCAGACGGTACGCTTTTTTATTGCGATACAAAACATAAAAGTGATGAACGACGGTAGACAGTCCCTTTAAGTGTTCCTTCCTTGTGTTGTCCTTTTCTATTTTAGCGCAAATTTTCCTGCATATAATGAACCAACTAGCCCCTCAAGGACGTCCTGATCTCTCCTGTCCAACGCTCACCCCCTTTCTCTCCTCTAGCAATCCACTAGTTGAAGTTGAAGTTGAAGTTTATTCATAAGTCTTGTGATATATACATTTTTTTTTTGCATGGCGATTGAACAATCGGAGGTCCCAAAGTAAGAACTGTCGGGGGGACCTCCTAACAAAAAGTAAACAGTGGATTAGTTATCAGTCAGCAAACAGTGGCGAGATAGCAGTAAAATATACAGAAAAAAAAAAGTCAGGCGATACAGGGAATAATGACAAGTTGTTTGAAACAAAGAATTCAAATAAACACATTAAACAGACAAACCATTTAACAAATGAATTTTAAGGCGTTGGCAAAATGAACTCATTGTGCATAATTATGGTCGAATGACGGCAAGATTTTTGTGTGTAGCGCTGTGGAACACGCTACCTTTTGATTTAAAATCATTGTGCATGATTTTAAATCAAAAGGTAGCGTGTTCCACAGCGCTACACACAAAAATCTTGCCGTCATTCGACCATAATTTATACTACTGTACGGAGCGGCGCCCGCGTCCTACACCCCTCCAAAGCATGCGTGTCCCCTCTCTCTCCTCTCCTACTCTCACCCCCTTTCTCTCCTTTAGGAATCCTCTACTCTACGGAGCGGCGTCCGCGTTCCACATCCCCACAGCGGATGTGCGTCCTCTCCTCCTCTAGGAATCCTCTACGGAGCCATATAAGAACCCCTATCCCTCCACTTCACCGACCATAAAGCCGTTATAATGAAGGGGGACCGGAAGCCACGTCTAGCTACCATTCAAGAGTAAATAAAATTTCTTGTATATATACACACAGTGTTTGTCACGTCTTTGATGATGCACTGGAAGAAAATTCACGGTTTACCGATGAACCTCCAGAGCTTCGCCCACTCATCATCATTCACTCCGTGGATACGCTGTGATTTTTTTTTGTATGTTGGCGACTTTTTTATTGTTTTAGACAAGAGAGAGAATGAATATAGGAAAGGTAGGGAGGTTAACTAGACTACGTCCAGTTTGCTACCCTACACGTGGGGAGAGGGGAATATGGGAGTAAAAGAGGAAGAGAGAAAGACAATATGTGCCGTGTGCCTTACCATGAAATGGTAGACTTTATTTCAGATGCCTTTAGGACAAATGCGAAAGAACTAACTTTCACTCATGAGTTTCCCACCGACAATCATTAGCAGTTTTCAAATATTAAGGTGGCTGTGAAAAATGATCATGTTTGTTGCGCTTACTTGCCTCGAGTAAGCAGCGCTATTACCATACGGTCTTGTGCGTTCCAAGACTGTTAAGGGTGGCAGCGCTCTGCATTGCCTTCGATCTGCGCTGCGCAGATCGTGCTTGCACATGATGAGCCTTTGCGCTCGGATTGACTGACTCGAAAAGGCTGGCTTGCCTCGGATGGTCTTGAATGGCGTTGCCGAATCCTTGCTAGGGAAAGTGAAGATCAGTACTCAGGAAGAGCACTTGAGAGAACGGGAGCGTGCAAAACCACAGCTGGTGCCATACGTGCACAAGGTGAGCCATAACCTGAAGAAGGTGGCCACTGGTATGGAATTACTGTTGTGTTTCCCTCTCCGAATGAACTGGTGCAGCTGTCATAGCGAATCTCTCGTGCTAAGCAGCAAGGGTACCAAAAGAGGCATGTGAAACCTTTCAGGCGTTGTGCCGAAGGTGTCGTCTACGAGATTCTCCTGAGCTGTGGCAAGTCCTACATAGGACTAACGGGACGGTGTATTAACGACCGCCTGAAGGAGCATGCCAATAGCATTGGAAAAAGTGATGTTGGGCATCTTCCGGCGCATGTTAGGTCATGGTCATGTGTGGCACGTTTCGCGCAACTTTATACCATTGGTAAAAGCAGCGATCTAACGGCCTAATGGCGAGAGCGCTCTACAGTGGACGGAAGGGGTATGCCAGTGTCAGTGACACATCAATTCTGCTATATGGATTTGTGAATGACGCTGTTTTTATAGACCAGATTATTTTTACTCTCGCACCCACGTTTAGAGCAAGCATACTTAATCTTGACCCCAGTTGTCATCTGTCGGCGAGGCCAGCGCAGGGGCTGCGGAATGGTTACGTCACAGCTGATGGTGAGCGAACACTGGCAGCAATGATGTGATAAGAACAGGCTGAATGCTAGCGTAGTCGTCCGTTCCACGTAATCAGCAGCCCCCCAGCAAAGATGGCTGCCTCCGGCAAGCAATGAAAATTCTGGTCTATAGACAGCTTTCGTGATGACGTCACTATTTCCCGCATCTACGCATGCTCGGAAGTTTTCTTGGTTTACGGCCTTTGCTGTCAATATTTTGGAAAGCTTTGATGTAGCGCAAAACGACACACGGACACGAGAAGGCACATATGGACACCACACAGCGCTACTAGCAACAACATGTTTCTTTTCAAAATCAAATTGCTTTTAAACCATAATCGCCAAGCAGACAGTTCAGCACGTGGGATCACTCAAATCTATGCGCGACAAGTCACTCTATCATAACAGATATTATCGTGTATCACCGCTTACGCAGGAAACCTAACAACTTAGGCGACAATGCTATTGAAGGCATGCTAATGCACAAATCGACAAATCGCTAATGCGCAAATCGCCAAGCTTATCCAGGCCTTTCTTCATGTTTCGAGCTTTGCACCAGAAATAACACGTTTAGCAAACTAAAGCCGCATTGAATTGAGCGTCGTCGACGGGTTCCTGGTGGAGGTACTGAGATCAATACCCAGCACTTCCACTAAATGTCACGTGGTCGGGGCGTTGACGAAGGCAGCAGCCGCCGTGTGCAAGACTAAACATTTCATTTGGGTGAACTTGTTCCCCGGAAATGAAAAGTCAAGGTACAAGCAGTACACGTTGTAGACTGATAGCGGCAAGCACTGTCGTCGGTAATCTGCTCTGCGCTTAGGCGCGTCGTGTCGCTGAGTTATAGTTGTCGGAAGAAAGTACCACTTAGAATTGGTAAGTTAGAAATTCCTAGGAGAAAGCCTTAACACTTATCGGTTTCCGTTATGTATGTACCATATCACATGGACTCAAGCGCACCTTTTGAAACGTTTATACCTGCTTCAGCCAGCACGTTGGCCGGCTCGCGCGCTAGCTGTCACTGTCTTCGTCATGTTGTCCCACTGCCTTGTGATGGTTGTTTCCGAATTACTCAACGGCGTCGGCCGTGTGTGCGCGTTGCGTGTTGCCAGCTTGACTGTGTCCTCGACGCTGGACGTTAACGGCACTTTATGACGGCTGCAGAACATGCCGTTCTGCGAGTGCGTTCGTTTCGCGAGAGGTCTCGAGCGAGCCTGCCGCTGCCACTACCAAGCAGGATGATGTGCATGCTCGGCACAATCCGAAGACCGAACAGCAAGGATAGTGCTTCTGTTGTCTGTTTGCTCGTCCGTATCGTCACTCAGGCAGCTGCAGGTATCGTTGTGCACTGTGTGTCGCGGGGAAAGCAAACTGTCGTCTTTAATGAAAAGGAACGCTCGAGTGCGGGGCCTGCTCTCTGCGGCGGCTTCCTACAGCGCCGTCAACCGGCAGCTAAAGAGTGCACGTCCGCTCTTGGCGTCATCAATAGGTAAACAAAATAACGAGTCATGGCTTCTGAACAAGCGCTCTTAGATGACCCTCCGCTCGCGCAACGGGGCGATGTCTGCAGCGCATCGTCTCCAGCCAACAAGCGAGCGTGGGGCGCGAGCATGGTCGAAACGGTCAGTGATACACCTTCGAAAAAGTAAACCCCAACCAAGCCTTTACCTGCTCTAAATCAGGTGAAGTGCAACTCGCGTAAGCCGAGAGACAGAGCTTCTACATTTCGATCGTGCTCGCGCAGCAGGCTCGATTCATTGGCAGCAGACGACGCGCTGTAGGCATCGCCCGTTGCGGGAGCGTAACCTCGCAGCGCTTGTCCACCGGCCATGACTCGTCGTTTTGTTTCCCAATAGATGAGGCCAAAAGCGGGCTTACTTCCTTTAGCTGTCTGTTGATGGCGCTGTAGGCAGCCACCGCACAGCGAAGGTCACACGTGTTCCGTTCGTAAACTACGGTGTACAATAAAGAGCAAAATAAAAAAGAAAGAAGGGTATTAGGCGAACATAGAAAGCATACGAGGTGCCTGACGCGTGCGTGAAAAGTGCTATGAAAACAATACATGATTCGTCAATGAACATGCTAAGCATACATGCTTGCCCTCAGTGAAGCTGTTTTTGAACGAATTTCAATGAATGCGTGTCAATGAGTACGCGAGTGCGCCTTGTTAAGGATATTTTGAGCGATATGATTGCTTCGCGCAGAATTCTGGTTTGAGCTACTTGGTACTGCACTCTAAGCCGAAATCCGGCAAATTTGGACTAACTGCAGTCGTTAAACCAACGGATAAACGGTTGGTCCAACAGGGAGTAAATGCGTGACAGTGCGTGTCGTGCGCAAACGCCCGGCAATGAAGGGACCAACGGGGAGAGTAACTGCGCGCCGATCGCCTGCTGCCGCGCTGCACTGCTCGGCCCTGTCGGCCAGCACGAAGACGAGTTATATCGGTTGTACGCCAGAGTGAAAGCGAAGCACTATTCAACGAATCGAAGCTTTTATAAGAGGCAAGTTCAACTCGCGCCGGCGCACACAGCGAGCGGATGAGTTCCGGCACGTTTCTTCCCTATCGAGCTGCCGGCACTGCCGGGCCCAAACAAGTGCAAGCCTCCGAGCCCGGACACCGCGGATAATACGTTTCAATGTGCCGAATTAGGAAGAACTACGAAGAACACCGACAGCGCTAAGAAAAGTAAGCTGTTCGTCAGCGGTCGTGTTCCCGCCGAGTGACTTGCCACAACTTTGAAGCGATATACGGAGTAGGCTTCGCACGTCATCGGCACCGAGCCGGCTGGCCGGGCCGGCGGCCGGTGTGAGTGCGTTGCGGCACAGGTGGAAGAAACATCGCACAGAATTTGTTTCGCAGAAAATAATGTCTTCTGGATTAAAGTCCACTTCAAACTCTGTCTTTCTCTCCATGCGACAATCATCGTCAAACATTTAACATGAAGGCGAGTGCCGATACAAATTATCGTGCGGCCGGCGGTGTGCACAGTAAACAACCGTGCTTGCGAGCGGTCTCGTCATTGTAGTTATGCATGTATATATATATACATCACTGCGTAATACGCCGCGGACAGTGAACACCCACCTATTTTTCCTTTGTGTCTAAAATAACGACGACGAAAATTGCTCAGGAAACGCATGCTGTGATCGCCGGGGGGTCGTAAGTACAGCCGTGCTCCTCGTAAGCCTAGTGACGTTATCGGCAAGTAGACGACAGCGGCATCGACGGGCGCCTCACTGCTTCGCCGGCATTCCTGCATAAGCGCGGCTGCTATGTTTGTGTGTGTGGAGTTGTGCACCAGCACTGCTAACGCTGGTTCTGCCGACACGATCGAGTGCCAGCTGATAATTCGAATTCACTGACTGAAGGGGCGTTCGAAATTACGCGGATTCAGATTAAAAGATCGCTGTGCTTCGGTGCTACGAATAAGCCACGTAAGTTTAGACGTACTGCGCTGTCAATGTTTATTGTTTTATTACGCCGAACAGAAGTCTCCCACCGGCACTACATGGGAGGTCAAAACACTGTGCCTATATATATCCGATGGCTGGTTTTCGGCTGTGTAGCGCGGCCGGGCGGGGTTTGCGGTGTTTCACTTTGGGATGTCATTGTGTGTGTATATATATATATATATATATGTTTGTGCGCTTGTCCCAATAACTACGGTCTCCAATGCTGATTAAGTTGGAATTACCATGAACTATACCGACTAGTGCAAGGGCGCCATTTTTTTTTTTCGATTCGTCCAGACGGTTCAACTGTTAGTCTCCCTGGAGCATTCTACGAGGACCAACATTTAAACCAAGTGGAGTAAATGCTAGGGGGTAACAGTTGAACCGCTGTAGTTACTCCCGCAGTTGGTCCAAAAATGGTTCAAAATCTGTGGCAGCCCAGTTAGTCCCCTGAAGGACCAATGTCATACCCCCCTTTTGGTCCTTTTCGGCTTAGAGTGTGGTTAATAACTCAGGATACTTTTGGCGCAATTAAAACGAGGACACCTGTTCTGTTGTGTCCTGTTCTTTTGTGTTGTGTGTCCTCGTTTGAATTGCGCCAAAAGTATCCTCAGTTATGATTGCTTCGCTTCCAATGAAGCAGGATGCTTTCAAGAAACACTCACTGAAGCGAAAGGCCATGTTTATCGCGCTTTCATTTGGTCATATGCGCATTAAGGCCTACTGTGCTTTCATTTTACTCAGTTTTCATACTTTATTTGTTTGTGTTTATCCTAAGTGTCGACATGCGCTCATAATTATCGCGTGGCATGACCGCTCGCGCTCGTTTTCCAGCGTTTACAGAAGTGAACTACCCTGGGCATCCTTGTTCCGCCGCCGTGCAACTGTAAAAATTAATCGACGCACAGAATATCAATAAGCTTCTTGATAACAATTTTGCGTTCTGCTTTTTGTCCGTATTCAAGACAAAAAAAAATGAAATAGCATACAGCGTCGTGTATTCATGCTTCTTTTTGCTGGATGTAAATATTTAGTTTAGTACAACATCAGAAAGCAGTAAAGGCACACGAGTCACTAGATGGCCTTGTCGCAAATTGGCAGAGCGTAGGCTGCCATATGGACCTCGCCCTTCTGTAGCATGCTTTGTTTTCAGCTCTGTGATTATCATGGCACCTGGCAAACAGTTACATTCGAAGCCGCTCGAATGATGTGTATTTGCTGAGGAGTGAGCTTGAAACTGCGAATGTTTTTTCGGCGGCTTCATTGACGAAGGCAGCGCATATTTGGTCGGCTGTAGCGTGAAGGTTATCAGTGTTTGTGCAGTTGGCAATACTAATACTGCTGAACTTCATGTGCGTATTTTCAAGAGTTAACTCAATTAATCAATATCTGGGGTTTAACGTCCCAAAACCACATGATTATGAGAGACGCCGTAGTGGAGGGCTCCGGAAATTTCGACCATCTGGTGTTCTTTAACGTGCACTGACATCACACAGTACACGGGCCTCTAAAGAGTTAACTCAATCTTAGACCAAAATTTGAAAAAAAGATAGAAGAAAGAAAGAAATAGATATAAGAAAAGACAGGTTACAAGACGGCTGGCTGTGCGAGGGAAGGAGGTAAGATCGATGAATGTTAATGAAAGAGAAACATTACAAAATAAGTAAATAAAAGGAAGGATGAGTGCCTCACTACTTACAGTCTGTTTCCAGCATGAGTTATACACAAGAAGTGCAACAACGCTGTCATTGCTAGCATGAAAGGCGGCAGACTGCAGAGCAGGAGTAGCAATGAGGAAAAGCTAACAGCTGTGAAAGCTGCTTTCCTGTAGCAAAAAATACTTGACCAATTTGTGTTTCGCGTGCGAAATAATGGTTAAAAAGTCAAGTCTCTGTTGCTCAAGAGCCTTAGGACAATAAATTTAAGTGTTATAAAGTGATTCAGACACGGACATCAAACCGAATTTATGCCACTTATCGCTGCTGAGTTCTGATGTACTTCACAGCCGATCAGTTCAGCGTGATTTACTCAGTCGCATACACATTTTAATTTGCAGATGTGGCTCAGGATGGCACGTGCATCGCTATGGAGCTATGAGCAACTGCGGCTCGCTTCGAACTGATGCAGCTCATCTGGTTGCTTCAAAAGATCTCGGCTGGCGCTAGTTTTTGTTAGGATAGTGCAATAAAATTATATCATTGCTTATTTCTGCAGCAAAACAAATTATTTCGATGAAGGAAGTCATTGCTATTATAAAAAATTCGGCAGATTTCACGTACCTTGGGAATCGATGTTATGCGAAGCATGCGGAGGGAAGGTGACTGTGTTGTAATGTTTTATTGAACGAAACGTTACGAAATTACGCTAAAGATATGTACAAATGTTGTACGCACAGACATATGTTCCACAGCCGCATATGTTTTGCATAACAAGTTGTTTACAGTTGCGTAACGATGCCAACCGCAACATGGGCAGTAGCAACACCAGAAGCGGTAAACTGATATGTAGCGCTTGTGCTCGCCAGGATGGTAGCCCTGGACACTGCAACATATATCAACTTCAGTGGATGACGCTTTACTATAATTAATGTTAATCCGGCGTGACGGCTGTATCATCGGAGTACATATGTAATGTTTATAAAATTGGATAGCCAGCACTGCAACGACAATTGACGTTTCACGAACATTAGGGTCTATTCGGAAAGCAGTTTCTAGACCTGGCGTGGCTCTGTGGTAGAATGCTTGATTGCCACGCAGAATGCTTGGGTTCGATTCCTGTTGGGACCCTGACATTTATTATTTGCATTCGTCCGGTCAACGCTGCTGATGACGTCAGCTTTTTAACGCCCTGGCGTTAAAAGTACCAATGTTTGTCTCGCCGTTCCTGGGTAGTCTAAACTGTCAATCACCTGTGGCAAACATTGGTACTTTTAACGCCCTGGCGTTAAAAGTACCAATGTTTGTCTCGCCGTTCCTGGGTAGTCTAAACTGTCAATCACCTGTGGCACATACCCGCATACCTGTGGCACATACCCGCCCCATGGTATGTGCCACAGGGTTTGCCACAAAGAGTTTGACGACGTACGCGACGGGATTGTCATTATTCATGTCACGACCAGCGAGTCATATTCGGCAAACCATCTTATTCTCACATACAAATTTTGGTCTAGTCCAAGTTAAAGGGGTAATCACGAGATCACCCAGACGTAGGCGGCTAGATAGATAGATAGATACGCAGATAGAAACGCTAAAAGTGCCTGCAGTACGCAAAGAAATGCTTCGCATTTAAAACCTTTACCACAAGTTAGAGCACATTTTTAGAGCCAGAATCTGCACCTGCACTGTACCTCACCTACAAGACTATTGATATTACAGTCAAGTGCTTCTATAACCGACACATCTAGCATGAAGTGGACCGTACTATAAACGATTGCTGGCTAAACGGTCGGTGTTGTGGTGCATGACCGAACGAAGAGGCGTGTACAGCGAAGTACTTTGAAGCTCTCTCGCCTATTGTTATTATGGCGTTTAGCTTTATCTTCGTGTCCTATACTCTCGAAACCGTTCACAAACTTCAGACAGAAGCGTTCGTCCAGCAGGGAGTGTTCAAATTCAGGCCCGAGATTCAGAACACAAAACCTAGTAGCATGATTTCATAGACTGTGACCAAAGAAATTTCTTACTATTTCGCCTAAAAGAAACCTTGTCTTTAGAAAATCAATTTTAAATATAGTGCGCTGCATTCATACTTTGATTTCTATCTTGAAATATCAAGGTTGAACTTGCCGGTTGGTTGAACTAGCTAGCGCCAAGCAAGTAAATGTGCTTAACAGAGGCGAACAGTAAAAAGCATGGGCTGCATGCACCTCGCCATGTGTGTTGTCTCTGTTAGAAAATTTTGTACATTCATGTAAACTTAAATAGTCATGTTGATTGCACGTTCAGCAAGGGGGCGTTAGGGGTAATGTCAAGTAGTGATGAGCATAAAAATTGGCTGGACATATTCGTTTCATAACTGACGAAAGCAGAGTGGCTCAAGGCTTAAAGGCGCGTTTTAAGCACACGTTCAGAGGTTTAGCCAGAATGGAGTGAAGTACTAACAAGAAGAACTAGGTTGTGCTTTGGCATTAGCAGATCATTAGATTTAAATGCACAAAAAAGCACCAAAACTCTCCACTGTGACATGCTTCAACTTTTTAGCATATCTTTGTTTCGTCATATCCAGCCCCAGCTTTAATTAATTTATTTGGCAGAACTTGCGGTTACTCCTGAGGATGGATGAAATACTCTTCTTTTAACAGCACCCTTGAAAAAACAATGATCAACAGCACACACTAGCCATCGTACCTAGTTCTTTTGCTTTTAAGGCGTGGTAAACACATGTATAAGCTAACCCGAACTGTTTTTCTGAGCTATATTTTCCCCATATTAAAGGAATAGCAGTGTACACACAGCTTCTCAGACTAAGTGAACAGCTAAGAATGAAATACTCATCAAGCAGCATCTGAACTTTGCTTTTATAATGTGGTTTTTGATAAAGTCCGCAGTGAAAGAAGTCGAGCCAAAGTCTTCAGTAAAACATGGAATTTTATGAATGCAGAAAGCATAATGAACTTCTTTATTTGATACCCTTTTCAGGAAGCCACTTCTGACGAAATTGGAAGAGGTACTGGCCTACCGGTTTTCTACAAGGTGGTCTATAGTGGGAACACTTGTTTGTGCTTTACAGCATATCTGTTGAGGATCTCGTACATCCCGTAGCATTTGGGCGAACACTAGGACTAGTGCAGTGTGTTATGCAACAGATGTTACTGTTTTGATTGCAATAACACCCTACAATCAGCATTTCTTATATCAACTGTTAATAATAATAATAATAATAATAATAATAATAATAATAATAATAACAATAATAATAATAATAATAATAATAATAATATCTGAAGTTTCACGTCCCAAAACCACGATATGACTATGAGCGACGCCGTAGTGGAGGGCTCCGGCAATTTTCGACCATCTGGTGTTTTCGACCAACGTGCACTGAATCGCACAGTACACAGGCCTCTCCCATTTCGCCTCCATCAAAATGAGACCTCTGCGGCCGGGATCAAACCTGCGACCTGCCCGTCAGCAGCCAAGCACCATAGCCACTGTTCCATCGAGGCGGACTTGTATCACTTGTTGAGGTGACACGTTTGTTATGCATTAAAAAAAATCCACGCATATCCACGAAGTGAATGATGATGAGTGGGCGAAGCACGGCGATTGTTCGGTAACCGTGAATCTCCCGTGACATTGCCCACTCGCTCATGGAAATGAGTGACAACGCGTGTATACGTTATATACAATTTTATTTTGGTCATAATTGGTATGTCGTATTGAGTTCTGGATTCCACTTTCCTTTCATTATCACCGCTTTGTGGTCCGTGAAATGTAGAGCCAATGGTTCTTCGATCGGATCTAACCTGAAGTTTTTTTAAAGACGATAGTCTTTCTTGGAATACTTAAACGCAAAAGTTTTGGTCTGTATGTCCGTCTGTCTGTCTGTCGGTAACCCGATTCAGCTTCTCGGCCAAAGTTTAACTTCTTTCTGAACGCCCAGCCATCTTGAACTGGTGTTCACTTTCATATTTGTGAACATATTCGATCAAAAAGCAGATACTACGCATTCCTGAGGCACAACATTAATATGTAAGTGTCAGGACGTGTGTTCTTTATTAGAAAATACATAGGTACGCAATTCTAAAGACCCTAGTGTTTTTTAGGCTGTCTCAGGCTAGGCAAAACATAGTAGTACGGCCGGCACAAGCTGTTTTACAAAGAGCTGTGCTGTGAGCACGGACAACGCCGCACGCCGACAAGGCTCGGTCTTAACCCTCTATTGCATGAATTATGAGAAAATCAATTGAAAAGTTATTTGATCATTTTTTATCATTAACTACATGAAGAATAACATGTACAAAAATTTTCAGATTTATTGTGACTGTATTAATGAAGATAAAGGTTTGTGCCAAATATGGCACACATGCAAGTGGGCGAGCAAAATTGCTGTCATGGCTGAAAAACAAAATCTCACTGATTGCGGTCTCTTTAACTTGATTTGTGGCATAAAGCAAAGCAATTGCTTCCTGTGTTCAGGCATAATAGAACATTCTGGTTAGTGCATCTGACTGCCGACATCTACGTGCAAGATGGCCGCTTACACGTTTGGCTCTTCGCATGGTGCCGCCTTGCTGTACTTTTCTGCCCGAATTTCCAACCGTTGACTTGTGGTTGTGAGCGTCAGTTGCCGACAAATCGTAAAAGCTAAATATCGCCATGCACTGGTTAGAGTTCACATAATTTTTTCGTGCTCCCACGCCAAATAATGTAACAAAAAAATTGCCAGGTACTTTTGCTGACACTCAATATTTTCGTGAAGCATCTCAAAACCTACCACCATCACTGAAATCTGGCGAAAAACGAGCTGTGCTGCATGATCTCAGATGATTTCTTTTTGTTTGTATTTGCACTGTGCAACAAAACATAGATGGCATCATATTGCACATTTCATCACTGACATGCATACTGTGCCAAATATGGCACAAACCAATTTCCGACTATATACCGTATGGAAAACGAAATTGAGAAGAGCCTTAATGAGCATGAATTTTCAAAGCCACGAATACGCCAAAATAATTTTTTCTTGCTTCTGCATCGAGAAAATGGTTGCAAGAAAAATATAGCAGTCACTGTTGTTCATGATCCGAGCTTGCACGTGCACCGTAAAATCTATTTCATGTCTAGATTTCATACTGCGCTAGGGATGGCAGCGCTTTTTTTATATTTAGTGCACGTAACTATATATAAGGATTACTCTAACTGTGTCACATTCTCCACTCGTCCTCTTGCGCCCGCTATAAAAAATGTTAATCGGTATGTGCCAAATATGGGACGCCATGCAATAGAGGGTTAAGGTGCTTCGCCCCTAAAAGTACTTGTGTATGCAGACCAAAGTGCTGGAACGCTGACCTATGCTCGTGTTCTACAAAACAAGTTGAACAGATTATATCTGCAGAACCTTGTGCAAAAGCAACGAGCGCAACGCGATCAATAGAAAGTGATCAATACTGGTCGAATATATGTGGGTCGGTTTTTTCAGCATCGAGTACAGGTGCACAAGGCAGCAGGAGAGCATACGCTACCGACTTTTTCACCTTTCTGAATATATGCTGCAGTTCTCGTATTCCAGCGTCGTATGTGTGACGTTGAATCACAAACTATCCAGCCTGTGTACGGCTGTTGCAACAATCTTCGACGAATAATAAAGAAACCTTGTTTTCTGAAGAACAGCTGTTTCACTGAGGCACACACTAACAATAAAGATTTTTAAATTCGTACTGCGACACCTCTAGAAGAGCAGTCCCAACTGCACGCAGACTTTCACAACAGAGAAGTGCAAAAGAGCCAACTATTTATTTTGAGGGAGGCCTCTGCCTCGCAAACTTGTGGACGTTAAGCCTGACCTTAGTGGACGCCTTCGACATTCACTTGAACGGCGGTGCGATGGTGAATAAAGGTAAGAGGGTAGCTAGTCCCCACATACAAGATCATTTAAGTACGAAATATGAGTAATTAAGAACCACTGTATGTCGCGCCATAGCGCAAATAAGTGCTTATTGTGGAAATACATGATCATCGTCGTCGAACTGCTGAAAAGGTGGCGCTGCCCCTGCGTGCAGCTCGCGACAGTACACGCAGTATACGAGCACTAAGTGCACATTTTGGTGGAGGCACGTCAAAATATTCTTGTAGCTCTAACACCTACATGTGTAACGTTAATATGGGAAAGCACATGGTCTCCGAACAGCTTAGAACGCGTTGCTGTCGCTTGCTGCATTCAGACGACAGGTCGAATCCGGATTCTTGGACGGCGCGTCACGTGGCCTCACATGAGCGATTGAGCCGAACCAGTTTTTCACATCTGCAGATTGAGTGGCCAAACAAGCGGTAACCACTACACTTTTCGTCTGTTCGAGCCGTCTTCGCAGTTGATTTCAGCTCTGTGGCCACTTAGTTCAACTTATTTCTGGGGCCGTATTCAAAGACGATCACCTTTGAGATATATATCACTTTTAATGCGCGCTGATTGGCAGGTTGAATAATATCGGGTAAGTTGTCGCTTTAATCATTACCCATGCAGGATTCTACAGCAGGCAAAGTACGTGGTGATGTCGCCGAACGCGGTAGTCTCAGGACATGGGCCTTGTTTAAAAACCGAGCTTAAGGTCACGATGCAAACCAAGAGAAGGAAACACAATGTGCACTGCTGGTACCTCTTATCCGCAAAGGGCAAAAAGAAAAAAAGAGACTGCTGATATCGACGCGTGACAGCAGCGCGAGGTTAGTCTTCAGCAGCAATAAAGCAGATTTTTCTTTCCATTCAGCCATTCCGCCAACAACACCGTTTTCACCGAAACACAAATTACAGTCCTCGACAAAGCTCGGCGAGGTTCGCGTTCTGTCGGCCTCCATGTTGTTGAATACTCTCAAACCTGGCAGCGGGTGCAGGTGAGCGCAGAGGCCGAGAGTGAACCGGCTGTTCTCTCCTAGGACACCGTCGCGTGAATGCGTCTGCAGGCGGATCATCCGCGGATAAGTCTGCATCCACGACAAATCCGGATTCGGTCCGTCGTCTGAATGCACCATAAGACGCGTGTAGCTCGCGGCACAAATAGCCGAAATTACTCACAGTACACGCCCATGGAACCAACATACGAGAGTTTCGAGGCCTAAAGATAACCTCGTAACGCTGGTATTATTGAAGTGAGCGAAACATTCATGATTTGTGGAGAAGCACTCAAAAGGACACAAGTCAATCGTTCTTGCGGCGCGGCACACGAAGAACCGAAGTCGGAGCCGAAGGTGTTCATCACGAGTTCGTGACGCCCCGCAAACCACAGGTATTTGCTGACCTAATCCACGCTCGAACATACGTATATGACTCAAGAACACAAGTGCAAAGTTCAGCGGACTGTTTGCAAAGCACTTGGTAGATGCACAGGCCTGCGAAAAAGCAAGCGCTTGGTGGCTTGTAGTGGTTATTGTATCTGCTTTCGGTGCTTGTGGTCACCTCTTCAATTCCTGTGTCGTGTGTATTTTCGGTGTTGACGTGACACTCGTTTAAATGCATTAATGTTCATCTTTTGATTACCCTTGAGATAAACAGTGCTGTAAAGTGGACGTAAAACGCACTAACAGTGTCAAAAACGTATTTCTTATTCCGCTGCCGCTCCACAGCCGCCTACAGACAGGACGCCACGCGTAAACGGAGGCCATAGCTAGCCAGAAAAAATTTCTCCTGCAATCACGGCCAAGCTTCGTCACGGATATTTTAAAGGCCACTCGGAACAGGGCTGCTTCCTCTGCGAGACGCTCACAGAGCCACGTTATGAACTGAACAGCAGCGGCCGCTCGTCTTTCGAGCATGTGCGTCGGTATCAAAACTTTAGCACGAAGTACACGTCTCTGCGCAGGACAGTGTGTGCACAGTGACTCATTGTACTATACCATAGTCCCTTATCTTTATCCCTTCCTCTTCCCCTTACCTTCGTGAGCAGTAGCAGGCTAAAAATCGCGTCGGGGCCGACTACTCCTCCTTTCACATCTTTCTGATAGCATTTCCTGTCTGCCGCCGTGTATTCTAACCACGATTTGACTTACAGTGCACATGGCATTCGTATGGAGTTTTTTTTTTTTTTGCAGTTTCAAGCACTGGCGTGCCTGTTTGGTCAGAAACCTGCTTGCTACACCGATATCCTGGATTCGGTATCCACTCGAACCGATGTTATTGTTTTTTCATTTATATGCATCTGTCTCGAATTTTCGCTCGTGGAAACGCTGATTTTCCGCTCACTACCGACGAAGCCGATGCCGACACAGAATATCTGCGAAACGATCTCTTTTACGTTATCGCGTTAAAAAGAAAAAGGAAAATATTGTGATCGCGGTCAGCGCATGTGAGAACGTAATGGTTATGACGCAAGTCAGCGTACAGTTTATCAATTCAGTTCATGTCCTCATTTTTCAGCGTTTCAGAAGGTGACAGACTGATTTTTCAGCGTCTAAAAGATTTTAATCGTGTAAACGTGTCCATTTTTTTTATTTTATTGCAAAGATGTGATCAAGCTTTTCCAGCCACTGTGAGCTGGCTTCTCAGCCTTTTTAGTAAATGTTGGAATTATTTAAAATTGGCGCATGACGCTGCAGAATATGGTGTTTTACTGTTTCTCGATTTCAAACTTACGCTCACTCAGGAACATGTGTGCTGGGAACATCATCCACGCGCATGTAAATCGCTGGTACTTTATCATTCATCACCCCATTCAAAACTTATTAAAAGAGCAATCGCTGGACAGTGCTTAGACAACGCCCTTAAAATATTGCGTGTTCATTCCCTGGCAGCTAGTTTCGGAAAGCAAGTTGAACGTCTAAAGACCGCAGGCTATCCAGAAGGCGTTCTGGTATCTGTAGCTGAGAAGCTGAAAAAACAACCAAGTAATGACAAGCGTTCTCAAGCCCGCCGCGGTGATCTAGTGGTTATGGTGCTCGACTGCTGACCCGCAGGTCGCGGGATCGAATCCCGGCCGCGGCGGCCACATTTTCAACGGAGGTGAAAATGCTTGAGGCCCGTGTACTTATATTTAGGTGCACGTTAAAGAACCCCAGGTGATCGAAACTTCCGGAGCCCTCCACTACGGCGTCTCTCATAATCAGATCGTGGGACGTTAAACCCCAACAACTATTATAAAAGCGTTCTCAAGAAGGAAATGGAATCCGCACCTTAGTGCTTCCGTACGTGCGTAACACGTCGCACTCAGATTGGCAAGCGGAACAAAAACCAGAGTGGTGCCCCCGGGAAAGTAGAAAAACTTTGCCAATCGATTCAAGAAAACTAAAGAGCCACGTAGTATCAAGCACCGGGATCCATGTGTGTCGTGCGTAGCTGGAATAGTATATGCGTCTCAGAACAGGGCCTTTTAGGTCACGCAGTTTCTGCCAGACAGGCCTCAACCAAAGACTAATGGAAGACAAGTGTCGGGACGGCAATCTTTCTGTACATTGTGATGAGTGCGGGTTAAAGAACGGAAAGCCTCGTGAGCCGTTGTTTGATTTGTGCAAGGTGGTAGCGAGAAATAAGAGCCAAGATATAAGGGAGAAGCTGAGGCGGGTCAGTTACGTGTCCGCGCACCTTCCATTATTTTATCATCCAAATAATGCTACACTGACATCGGCCTTACGGTCTTGTGACGTCATGAGAGCAAGTGCTCATATTACGCAGTTTTGCGAATAAATGATTAGTTAAAAGTGAGCGCTTGCGTTGTTATCACCTCCCTCCATCGTTGAGTGCGCGTGCTTATCTGCTATGCAAAACCAATTCGCCTAAAAACCGGTGCTCTGGATATCGCTGGGCAGTGGATGGACCGATCCAATTTTTTATAGGAATGCACATGCTGCGTGGTGATTTTTGCCGGCGCATAGAGGACCCCTGAGCAACCATATAGAAAATACAAACAAGGAACGCGCTATTCTCTCGTTGCATCTTTCGGGCGCAATTCATGACACATCATTCTGATCACATGACGTCATGGGGAAACAGACTCTCGATTGGTCCGTGTGGGATGGATATCAGTTCTGCATTGTCTCCCACCCTGCTTTGTCACGCAGTCGTAGTCCAGCTCTGCTTTTTGTCGTGCGCAGCCAACTGATTTGACTTCGTTTTGCGCGTTTCCGACTGCGGAGATAGCAGCGTGTAGCCGCAAAGCGCGAAATCCTGATAGAGTCGACGTTTGCTGCTGACAATGTCCACGTGCTTTAGGAAGAAATAGGTGGCGAGGAGGTAGGGCCTGCAGGAAGCGTTATGAAAGCGACGAAGATACCCGTCTTTGCAGTCGCATCGGATTTGCGGATCATCCTCTAAATACGAAAAAAAAAAACCATGTGACTGCGCTCATGCACAACCGTGCGGCAGCGCTCTCAAACGTACCTCAAGCCAAAAACCGGCGAGCGGGCCTCGGCGAAATGAGCGGTCACGCATTGTGTCAGCATTTCTGAAGGCCGCACACGGCAAGCGAGCGCCGTCGCCCCTGAACAGGGATAGGTTGGCAGTCCGCGCGCAGGTTGTTTCACTCGAAGCACGGCTGAGAGTGCTGCAGTACGCTAGTGCGAGAACGCTGTCACGAGGTTTTCTAAACCACCTGCCTCCTCCAGGCGGTTTATCTGCTTGCCGAAACTCTCCGCTACACGATGGGGACAGGATTTCTTGAATTCTGCACAGAATTTCTTGAATCCTGTCCCCATCGGGTAGCGGACAGTTTTGGCAAGCAGATAAACCGCGTGGAGGAGGCAGGCTCTACGCTGTACTGGTTTGTACTGGTTTCTGTCGCTGAAACATTCTTGAAAAAATTGCGAACCCGCAAAGTGGACCAAGAGCCAGCTCGTGTAAAAGAAAAGGTAGCTGTGATACTGTATGTTCATCGCGTGTCTCATAACTTGAAGATTGCTAAGCGCGCAGATGTAAAGGTGATCTTCTCTGCACCTTTGAAAATGTCTAAACTGTGCACAATGACAAATCCTTGCCTCCGAAACGCACCAGCCTGTACCGTAAACCACGGAAATAAATACGTCGAATGCCAGGTTAGTGTGGTCTACGCTATTCCCCTGTCATGTGGCAAGAAGTATGTCGGCCAAACTCAGCAGTGCTTGAACGACAGACTCAGAGAGCATTGCAACAATGTTAGTAATGACAGAGAGGGTCACCTGGCAATATATTGCAGAGATTGCAAGTGTGCACCAGATTTTCGCGCATGCTCCGTGATTGCGAAGGGTCGAGACAAGTGGAACAGATTAATAATTGAGGAGATTATTGAAGCCGGTGATCGTTGCGTGAGTGTGGCTTCCGTTTCTTTATCTCAGAAGGAATTGCGATTTCTCAATGCTACTGCGCAGCTATGAACTTCGACAACACTGTGCGCATAAATAGCAGCCGTTTTTTCTTGTAATAAGCATAGTTGGATGTGGCGCCCTGTGTCCATTTTCGTCCGTCGTCTATTTTGCGCCTTCTACTTGGAATCGTATAAGAAGCTGATACAAACGACAATGCCACCCTCAATAGTTAGCGTGCGTTGTTGAATAGCATTGGGCCCCATAAAGGGTTAAACGCCGGAAATATTCCCCACGCCGCATGTAAGTTGACAAAAAAAAAGTAAAATTCCATCGTTTGTTTAGAATTGTCCTTTACAACGCAACGATATGCATATGGTCATAAAGTGAATCTTTTAAATTTTGCATAGCTAAATAAATTTTATTTCCCACTTTACAACACAGATGGATAGGTTGTAGGTAAAAGCTGCTTAAGAGCAGTTTCACGAGCCAACTTACCTACAGTTCAGCAGGGAGGCAGTGGCAGAACTAATACAATTGAAAACGCAGGCATTACATAATTACGGAAAGATGAGCAAAGAATTTGCAAATCACAATATATACATATAAGTAAACTTATACTGAAGCCATGTTATTTAAATGCTTAGTATGAAGTTCTCTGCGAGTACAGGAGAACAAATCAAAATTAGTAAGAGCTTAACTATTAACGAGTGACGATGAATGCGTTGTTTTCCAAGGTTAAGTCGAGGTGTGCATTCCTCGCCATGCCTCGTTGGAGAGCCCACTGCTTTGTTCCTTAGCACCTGATTATATTATTTATGATTTGCCATTTAAAGAGGACGCTAAGGCGATATTTACAAATGTTATGTACTTTAATCACTCTCATAACTTGTACACCTCATCTGTCTAAAACAAGTGTACTGATTAATTTTCATGAGTTACTTTATGCTTTGTTATCGTTCTGCTGTGTGGGTGGCACGGCCCAGTGAGGCAATGTTTGCCTTTAGCCGCGTCTCCTAGGACAATTTCAATATGGTTGTAAATAAACCAATAAAGAAAGAAAGAAAGCACAGAGCTCTGAAATAACGATTCGAGCTCTGAAGGACCGTGCTGCTTGCTTTGAGTGCCTGCATTGATGTCGTGAAGACAAGGCGGCGGGCATTCAAATACGTGATTCTGGAACTCGCTACAAATCTTTCAAAATCGTTTTCAGAAAAGCAGCTAAACGACTTGCAGCCGTTCTGACGCGCAGACTGACGCTCAGCACATGTTTCGCACTGAAACATGACGCGTTTTATTAAAGCAGCAAGATTGAATTTAAGTATAAGCAGCTGACCAAACGGGCAAGCCGCGTGAACTGCAGCAGTCTTTTTCACAGCGATGTTCTTTGTCGATATAAAGGGCGTTGAAACAAATGCGGCCGAGATTATACAATCGTTTCTTGTTCTTGAAACAAAAGTTATAGCAAAATGTCAGCTCTACTGTCGTCCAGTCATCATTTTGCGCTGTGTCAAAATTTCGCGCTGTTTCCCCTCCTCCTGCAGCTACGAACCAACTTTCTCGAGCTTTAATTTGAGCAACCCCTACATTAACATTTTGTCAGTATGCACTGTAACTACAGGCTGTTTTATATATTTAAAGTTTCGAAAATCGCTAATGACTTCCACATATAGCAAAAATTTTGTCATGCTGCTTTTATGCCGCGAAAAAGCGTGCAACAGCCGCAATAATTTATCCGTCAGTTCATATAGTCAAAAAGTCTGAAGGGAGCTAGCGTGCTAACCAAAAGACAATGCGACCATGAGCACTCGATAGCATGTCATTCATGAGCTAGCAAACTTTTAAGCAACACTTCTAGTTATCCCAGCCATGCGCTAAAATTAAGTGCACGGCAGGAGCAACGCACTCAAAAATACGTGCACTCACGTGTGAAAAAAAAAACAAAAAAACAAAAATAAAAACGTAACAGAATGTTGTACAACAAACGGCGTTAAATACCTGGTATTATTGTGACAGACTTGTTTATTTGTATTACATTATAGGAGATGGCCGAGTGGGAACCGATTAGCTAAAAAGAGCTTAGCGCAAAGCCGAGTTTCTCAGCCATGAAGTTCTTATTATGCATCCTGCAGATTTTCCCACAACAAGTTCTTCATTACCATAAATCACTCAGTGCATCCGCCTAGAAAGTGCGGTCGCAATAGAACAGCGCCTAAAATGTATTATGACCACGCAGCTGTCAATGAAAATTTCACAAGAACATACTCTGCCATGGAATAAATGGTGTCCGATCAATATGTCGCACGGTTCTCAGAAATTATGACAAGAATGAGTTGTTCTTGAAAGTTCATGAAGAATAATGGTTTCAGACTCAATGGCTCTGCGTTAGTGGTCGTACCGGGCAATGCAATGCACCCTGGTACATAATGCTAAATCAATAATTAAACCAGTCGTATTCCAACCACCGACTTGCATGCTGACAATCAGCGGCCGCAGAAAAAGCCCGTTTTGAGGTTTATCAATTCTCCCTGCAAAAACGCTGTCAGGCTACTAAACATGAGACTATCATCAACAAACGCATACGGTAAAAGGCGGCAAATACAGCGTGGTTTCACATTCTCGGTTCGATCTCTCATTCATGCACACACAATAAGCGTTAACGACAGACGACATAGAACAATGTACTTGTGCTATATTTACAAAGACGAGCAAGTGTGGCGAACACTTTTATTCGTTGCTGAAATATTGTGCACTTAGCTTGTTTGACATCAAATTCGTGCGAATGGAAAACAAAATTGCACGAATCAAGAAATATAAAACAGGCACGCAGTGGTTATGAATGACGTCAACTTTCGTTGCGCAACACTTGCGTCGCTTTTAGTCGTTAACCACATTTATGCTGCGAAATATTGGCTTAAATAGCTGAAATCCATTGACACATATTATCGCCATGGAACATCTGTTAAATTTTGTGAACATGCCCTGGCACGAGGGTTTAGGTTAGGTTTCACGCTTAACTTTGGATTCCCACGTGTCTGCATCGCGAATACTGCACAGTTGATTACTTTCTTTTTAGAACGGAGACTGAAGTACTGGGTATATATATATATTTTTTTTTACAATTGATAATTACATATGTATGAATTCAATCGGCAAGCACCATTCTACCTCAATGGACTCGTGCAAACTGTTCTTATGAACATGACGAATTTTTTTACGCGCAGAACCTGCTGCGTATTGCCACGAACTCGTTAGAAATACCTAACCTTCATAAAGTGGCCTCGAACCAGGCTTTATGCGCACTCACAAAACATGTTCAGCAAGAAATTTGAGAACATATGGCCCATCCCGATAGCGCTAAATTAGCGATATTGTTCGAGCAATCATCTTGCCGCGGGAACGCTGACAAGAAGCAGGCAGGGTAGGTGTGCGTCATAATTCACTGGGCAACACTAAAAAAAAAAACAAAAACAAAAGAAACAACAACAGCAAGAGGCGAAAACAACTCGAGCGCGAAAAGGTGTGACTGTGACGATGGTGTGTCGTTCTCGTTTCTAATAAAGCGATTGTGAGTACTGTGTTGTTTCGGTCTCGTCTTCGTCCTTCCCTAGTGTTGCGCAGTGAGTGATGAATCAGTACCAACTCGTCCAACGGTCAGTTCGAGTGGAGCTATGATTCGGCCTACATTCATTATTTACGCGTGAACATACAGTCCTAATCAGCCGGACGAACGCCACCGCAGCGGAATCTCACAAGCAAACGTTCAAGTACAGAAACACAACAAAAGAAGTCTCCGTTCATAATATGCGAGCGGCGCCACAATCACGTGAACCCGTCAGATAGGTTGAATAATATCGCCGATAGAGAGGCAGAATTTTATTTGTGTTCATGCCGCTTTCGAAGGTGCAAAAAGAAAAAAAAATGTACGCAAGCAGAATGGAGCATTCCCATTTATTGAATGTCCTTTTTATTTTCTAGGGTGATATTGGGGAGAACTGTTTTGGCAGCCATATCGAGTGACATAACGAGCGTGAGGAGCGCGAATTGCGTAGCTACAAGGTTTTAGCCAAGTCACGTGGCATGTGGCTCACCCTGTTGCGTTGGGCTTCACGTCGTCTTGAGCGCGGCGCGTGCGTCGTAGCCGGCGGCGCGCGCCGTCCACGTGAGACGCCGCCGCTCATGTCCCTCGCGGTGGCAAAACGAAGCTCGCTCCGCAGGGCGCGCACCGGCTGAGTGGGGCCGGCCCACCGGCTTCGGCATAACAATATAACTCAATACTTGATTATGTCGGAGGAGACGCTGCCTCTCTTTTTCGGCGAGAAGGCGTGCGTGGGAGAAGGGTGCCCAATCAGAGAGCGCCGTCTGCGCCTCCTACCGGCCGGGGGGCGCAAGCTGCTTTCTCCTTTTCGTTTTTTTTTATTTTCCGGCGCGGAGGCGGGTAAGGGCAAAATGAACGGAGGCAAAAAAAGGAAAGGCCAGGGAGGAAGAGGGCAGCAGCGCCGACTGGTGGCGCCTCCCGTGTGCAACCTGGAAACTTCCTGCTTGATGGCGCGGCCGGGAGCGTTGCGCGTTGATGCTTCTCAGTGAACCGATCTTTTTTTTCATTTGAGGATTCGCAGCCGCATTACGAATCTCGCCCGCATCATAAGCGTCGCAGCACCATTCGTATATTCTGCGCCCTTGGCCGAATGTCCTGTTGCGTATTCTAGCGGTGCATCCCGAAATTTTTTTTCCCGGAGGAAAGGGTGGGAGGTGGGGTTAGGTCGCATCTATTCTTCACATTTACGTTACAATTACTTCTAATAACGTGTCCTATACTTTCCTTGGAATCATTGTCTCTTAGTTCTCGTTAATGATGTGTTTAATAAAGCAAAACGAGCCCTTAAGTTCACACTTCTTTCCTTTATATATATATATATATATATATATATATATATATATATATATATATATGGTCGACGTTGTTATGTGAGCTGTGGCGTGGTTTGCTACTGTTCATTGCTGTTATTTCCTCGTAACAGCTTTAGTTGAGGTGCGGTGTAATTTTATTTTTGACGATGGAGCTCCGGGAGCTCCTCAGTGGAAGTCTCCTTAAAAGGGTCGTGCAACGTTTTCCGAAAATTTTCAACTACGTGTGTATTCAGAATCTTGGCCATCCATTCCTTGACTCATTTCATAGTCCGGGTTCATTTAATAGCTATACATGCACAGTTTCGATTCCCCGTTCGCGTTCCCCTCAACTGTACAGCTGATGTCACTTTAAGTCAGCCAACGAAAAGTCTCTGTCGTCGAGAAAGCACGGCGACGCACCGATGTTTGCTGAGCTGAGGTTCCTAGCATCATACCGTCTCGATCGCGGCGCTGTAAAGCCGTCACGGAGGTTGTTTGCACTTTGATAAATTGCGCGGCAGTGTCTGACAACGCACACGGTAGGCATAGCGAGGACTTAGCCACCAAAAACACGCCGTAAAAGACAACCTAACGCAACCAGTAAGAAAAACACTGGGACGCTGAGCCCTGCGAGCGAAGGCAACAGGTGACGGAGCCCGGATGTACTTGAAAGCAGATCACTCGCTTTACTTCCACAGTATAGGCACCGGGCGCGGGGACTGGTAGCGCTTCTTTCGGTGGCAACGGAGAACTAATGGCATGTGGGCGCCGGAACGGGCGCAGGCGCTTGCTGCGGGGGGCGCGGGCTGGATGTTGGTTTCACTTCATTGTGCTGTCGTCGCTTGTGTCGTGCGCTGCCGAAATCTACGTGTGCACGAAGACTGAAGATTACGACATCTTAAGGGTCGGCGAAGGATCGAAAATAAATGGAAAACATAACAGGAACGGGGGGCGTGCAAAACTACAACTGAGGAACAAGTGCAATCGGCGAAGCATCCAGTAAAGACGAAAAGGGAATGGGAGACGTACGCTCTATTTTTGTAATGTTAGGGGACAATGTTAACGTATAGACAGAATAACAAAGTATTAGGAAAAATTCGACAGATCCCACGTATTGTGGGAACCGATTTTATGCGAATCAGCGAGTCTATGCTGCATTTTTTTAGCTTTAAGTCAAGCGTAACGAGGTGGATCGACGTGTTTTTGTAGATGGAGTAGCGTGCACATAGTGTACTTACTAAGCATGCCGACTACACTGACGTTTAAAGGCTAACTTGTGGTCTGACGTAATGTTAGCGCTCATGTTAGAGAACAGACGTCAGTGTTATTGAAACGAAGCGCACGCTACGGTGTGATTCACATTTCGTGCCGATGCTGTGAATATCGTACGCGTAGCGTTGGTCAGAGTATTGTTCCGGGTCGAGCAAAGCTTGAATATAGCTTGCAGAGTCATAGGAGCACATATGTAATGTTTATCTGACGGTTATAAAAGTGGAGCCAACATTGAAATCAAAGGGGTACATAGTAGCACAAACTTAGAAAATAAAGACACGAGAAAACAAGTACGAGGGAGCGCCCGACCTTTCTGCTCCCTCCTACTTCCTTTCTCGCGTCTATTTTCTGAGTTTGCGCTACTATGTACCCCTTTGATGTTAACCAACTCGCCCAACAAGAAGTCTTATTAAAACCAAGATTGGCGTTAAGCCGACGTAACGTCTGTTTCATATGAGTACATGAGTAACGTTTATTACCTTGTCATGAAATTAGATAGTCAGCACTGCAACCACAATTGATGTTGGTTGCACCGACATTTTTCTTGCGCATAGGATCTTTTCAAAAGTAATTTCAAGTCCTGGCTTGGCTCTGTGGTAGAATATTTGATATCCGCTCAGAGTACCTGGTTTCGACTCCTGCTGGGATCCGGATTTCTATTCTTTGCATACTTCGGGTTCACGTGGCTGATGCCGGATTTTTTGGACATGCACCCCTTAAATTATCAATGTATGTTCTCGCCCTTCCTGGGTAGATCCACTGTGAATCACCTGTGCCTCATACCAGCATCCCGCGGCCCGTGGTATACGCCCGGTATGTGCCGCACGTGACTGGAAAGATTTTCGCGCTACTCATACCACCATATCACAACCAGACAGCCATATTCGTCGGAGTGCTCCACTCCGACGAAGGCCAGTCCCGCGGCCGAAACGTCATTCCTTCCCAGAACAATTTTTCCTACGTGCTTGATATACTTTTTGAACTATATATATATATACACATATATATATATATATATATATATATATATATATATATATATATATATATATATATATATATATATATATAATACGTAGATTATGAAGAGTCTGGCTTCGGTTGCCGTAGAACAAAATAGGAAAAATATATATACGCTTCTAAAAAACTGTTTATTGGTGACGTTTCGATCGGTCTCCGATCAAAACGTCACCAATAAACAGTTTTTTCGAAGCGTATATATATATGTATATATATATATATGTATATATATTGAATGAACACATCGAAAAGGACAAGGATTTTACGAACGTTCCGGCCCTGTCGGATATTCCCTTCAAGTCGTATATATATATATATATATATATATATATATATATATATATATATATATATATATATATATATATATATATATATATATATATATATATATATATATATATATATATGTATAAGAAAAAAACGGGTGCACGTACGAGAAAGCAATACTTTTATGCCTTACGTTTCGGCCGTCACATTCTCTGACGAAGGCCGTGCCACGGCCGAAACGTAAGGCATAAAAGTATTGCTTTCTCGTACGTGCACCCGTTTTTTTCTTACACAGACCGAACCCACTGAACTTTCCTGCTGAATATATATATATATATATATATATATATATATATATATATATATATATATATATATATATTCTGGTCGAACTGCGCAGTGGGACGAGACACGAAGAGAAGGCGAGACAGAGAAGCGCAGTTTGTTCTAGAAATATGAGTAAGCAGCGTGGAGAGTTGGGCGAGTTAGCACGAGTTCATTCTGGTCTCGTAGAATGAACTCGTACCAACTCGCCCAACTCTCCACGCTGCTTGCTCATACATATATCTATATATATATATATATATATATATATATATATATATATATATATATATATATATATATATATATATATATATATATATATATATATATATATATATATATATATATATATATATATATATATATATATATATAGAACAGTTCGTCTGGTGGATAAGATTTTGCGCAAGAAACAATGAGTTTTTTTTATACACACGCGATACATGAGATAGTTTTCTGCATGATATCGCTAACAAGACCAACAACTTAAATGAAGGTGACACCGGGGAAGCGAATGATGCGAGTGAGGTGATAAATAAGTAGTAGCTACTACACAGCTGATATGGATTCAAGCACACATTCCGTGCACGTGGCATTATAGCCACATTTGAAATATTACAGTGTAGAAAAATAAAAAGAGAGAGAAAAAAACAACGAATTGGACTGTAGCCTTACGCCGTACCAGCCAAAACTCAATGCCGGAACTTGGTTTTCTGTGCAATGTTACGCAAACAGCTCTAGGTAACAATGAACCAATAAAGGGGGAGGGGCTGACACGGTACATGACACATGATATCCACAACTAACTTGCTGCGATCGAGCTCATCATGTATGACCGGAACTTTTATTGGCCCGTGTACAATTAAATGTAGTTTGTCAGATAGACTACGACCAACAGTGGCAGAAATCAACCTAACCGCACAAGAGAAACGAGGTCTATTCAGAGCGAAACAGCGCATAATGGCACCTCTAGAAAGACGCGGTTATGGTTAGCAAAGCTTAGTGGGAAATCTAGGAAATGTTCGTGTGCTTTCGTCAATACCACCGTGTTCAACTGATAGACTCAGGGATTACATCAGGCACATGGAAAGACGAGGGCGAAGTACATTGTAAAAAATATGATGGTCCTCGAAAGAAACTTTTACCAAAAATAAATTATTTGGATGAACGACTCTCGTCAATAGCAAAAGTCTTGGGCCCATGATCAAGAGGAAATTACAAAACAATGCTGCGCGCGCAGTAGTTCATTTTTCGGAGGATCACAAATATCACAAACGTACTAAATCTCAAAACGCACAAAACTGGGCTACTTGTTATGTATTCATCGTCATCGGAGAGCGCGCACTGACGACGGAGCCAAAAAGAGAAGAACACGACACAAGCGCTCAAAATCTGAAAAAAAAAAAATTGTTAACGTTATTGTTAACCGGTATGCTTGGCTACAATATTCTTGTGGTTTCATTTAAACAGAGAAGTCTTTGTGAAAACCTAATTGTTCCACTTACAGTGCAGCATTTAAGAGACAATTCCCAAAAGACATGATCGGCTTTAACAACATTTCAGTGAACTTTTATGTTTTGTGTGGACATATCTATTGCCTGAATACTGGTGTTTTGTCAACTTTTGTGCTGCGTGGACAGGGTTTCGCACTTTCGTTTGTTTTCTACTTTGAGACGACAACTGTTGTGCAAGAGAAGCGGATTAGCCGGCGGCACGCATTGGCACAAACCCCTCCTTACATAGATTTAGTAAAAACACACACAGACACACAGCGCCTGTGTGTCTGTGTATTTACACGCGCTACATGCTTCATGACATCAAAACAATAATCCCAAAACGCTACGTTACTTCACGGGAATCACGATCGTGATAAGAATGGAAGCCCACCTCAAGCATAGTGACCCTGATGTTTTCGAAAGAATGTTAAGGTAGCAGAATTTCTTTGGACAACGGTAAGGTCAGGATGCGCACTAGCATGAGATCTATGGTTGTTGAAGCGTATGCGTAATGAAGTTTCTCTTTGATCAACATACTGCTTTTTGCAAACGGTGCATTCAAGCATATACATGATGTTGGAGCTATCGCACTTGATTGATCCTCGAATTTGAATGGGGAAGTTGGAAAACGTGCTGTGGCTTTCCGTGTCGTTTCTATACAAGCTCACACCTTGAAACGCGCTTTGTTGCAAGATGAACACTCGCGTTTCGGCTCTCAGTTAATTTTCATGATCCCAATAAATCGCGGTGATTCTTAAAACATGGATAAAGAAGGCGAGGTGGCTAGGAAACATATTTTTGGGCAAGGGCATTGTGATGGCATTTAATACCACACGTACTTTTGGCGCTGATGATCTGTTTTATTTCTACGCATCCACACGGCGTCGTTCACTTAAAGCTGGTGGATATTGCCGTTTAGTGAGATAGCTTTCAAATTCGCGATTATATATAGATATAAATTCTCCGCGTTCGGATCACAGTATCTTAAACCAGAGAGCTTACAGAGAATGGTGGTCTTACAATGTCTCACATATATAGGGTGCCCCAGCTGTCTTTAGCCAGAGTTGAAAAAAGCTACGCATCTCCACGAAGTGAATCATGACGAGTGGGCGAAGCACTGGGGATCGTTCGTACCGTTAATCACCCGTGACATTGCCCACTCGCGCATGGAAATGATTGACAACGCGTGTGTACAGTATATACGAGTACATTGTGTTTTTGCCGTTGAGCCACCACTTCCCACGCCCTCAACCCCGGAGTAGCAGCCTGTTGTCGGCGTTGCCGTATTGCCGCTTCTTCCCGAGCTCTCCCCTTGGGGGTAGCTTGCTGTCTGCGTAGACGTTGAGCCGCCGCATGCCGCGCTCTCGCTTCCGGAGCAGCAGCTTGTTGTCGGCGTTGCCGCTTTGCCTTTCTCGGGCGAGAGCGCTTTCACGATCATTTTCATCCATGGCAGAAAAAGAATGTGTGGTCTGGAACGCGCTTATTCTTCATCGTCATCAGCGTGATCGTCCTCGTCATGACGTATAGTAAGCACCTTGCATGTGCTGTGCCACGATGCCAGAAAGAGAATGTGTGGTCTGGAACGCGCTTATTCTTCATCGTCATCAGCGTCATCGTCCTCGTCATGACGTATAGTAAGCACCTTGCATGTGCTGTGCCATGATGCCAGAAAGAGAATGTGTGGTCTGGAACGCGCTTATTCTTCATCGTCATCAGCGTCATCGTCCTCGTCATGACGTATAGTAAGCACCTTGCATGTGCTGTGCCATGATGCCAGAAAGAGAATGTGTGGTCTGGAACGCGCTTATTCTTCATCGTCATCAGCGCCATCGTCCTCGTCATGACGTATAGTAAGCACCTTGCATGTGCTGTGCCATGATGCCAGAAAGAGAATGTGTGGTCTGGAACGCGCTTATTCTTCATCGTCATCAGCGCCATCGTCCTCGTCATGACGTATAGTAAGCACCTTGCATGTGCTGTGCCATGATGCCAGAAAGAGAATGTGTGGTCTGGAACGCGCTTATTCTTCATCGTCATCAGCGCCATCGTCCTCGTCATGACGTATAGTAAGCACCTTGTATGTGCTGTGCCATGATGCCAGAAAGAGAATGTGTGGTCTGGAACGCGCTTATTCTTCATCGTCATCAGCGCCATCGTCCTCGTCATGACGTATAGTAAGCACCTTGCATGTGCTGTGCCATGATGCCAGAAAGAGAATGTGTGGTCTGGAACGCGCTTATTCTTCATCGTCATCAGCGCCATCGTCCTCGTCATGACGTATAGTAAGCACCTTGCATGTGCTGTGCCATGATGCCAGAAAGAGAATGTGTGGTCTGGAACGCGCTTATTCTTCATCGTCATCAGCGCCATCGTCCTCGTCATGACGTATAGTAAGCACCTTGCATGTGCTGTGCCATGATGCCAGAAAGAGAATGTGTGGTCTGGAACGCACTTATTCTTCATCGTCATCAGCGTCATCGTCATCGCCGGACAACGGACAAGCCTAGACCCTAAGGTGCTTCGCCCCTAAAATGTGTTGACGCACTCTATGACGATGCGGCCACACGCGTGCCGCTTACTGTCGTCTGGAGCACGTTCCACTATTTTAGATGCGAAGCATCTTATGCTCGGGGCTATGTCCGTCCCTCCCGCGTCCCGCGTCCGGCCACTTTCATGAAGTAGGGAAGCACCCACTACGCGAACCAAAACACTAGTAATATGAAGGCCGTCAACCACTACCACAGTCATCAGAGTCAAGGCCGAGAGCACAGAGAGGCTGCTTAGCAATGGCTAGGCAGGTGGTGTCTATCGCCCAGGTTGACCCCATTCCTGGATCTTGCTTGCATGTGTTTGGAGGAGGCTTAGTCCGTCCCTCCTCCCCGCGTCCCGCACCACCACAGAGCATGCGCGTCCCCTCCCCCCTCTCTCTCTTCTCACCTACGCTTACCCCCCCTTCTCTCCTCTGGGAATCTCCTACTCTACGGAGCAGCCCCGGCGTCCCACACCCCCCCACAGCGCATGCGCGTCCTCTCCCCCCTATCCTCTCCTACGCTCACCCCCTTTCTCTACTCTAGGAATCATCTACACCAAGGAGCGGCGCCCGCGTCCCACAGCGCATGCGCGTCCTCTCCCCCCTCTCTCCTCTAGGAATCCTCTACTCTACGGAGCGCCTCCGGCGACCCACATCCCCACAGCGCATGCGCGTCCTCTCCCCCCTCTCTCCTCTAGGAATCCTCTACTCTACGGAGCGGCTCCCGCGTCCCACATCCCCCAGCGCATGCACGTCCCCTTCCCCTCTCTCTCCTCTCCTACGGTTCCCCCCCCGTTCTCTCCTCGAGGAATCCTCTACGGAGCGGCGCGCACGACAGTTGGTGCGACAGCTGCATACTCCGCTGGGGGGCGCCACGGTAGTTCCGCGGTATGAAAATGACGGAGGGCGCGCGCCTGATTCTCTCTTCTGTGCAGCGCTGCGATGAGCGCCCGGACCGCTGCCGTGAAACGAGAGCGGCGACGTTCCTCCCGCTCAAGCTAATTATCTCCCCGCTGCTTCGCATCCACACATGGTTCCCCTTAGCGGGAGATGGGGAAGTTTTTTGTCTTGTTCTTAATTGCCTTATTAGCCCAATAACGTCTCCTGTCGGGCCAGTCGCTGCATAGCTTGGACGGAATTCGTAGGCGCAGAAATAAGAATGAAGAAGACATGGACAAGCGCGCACTCGCTACTGACTTTCATTGAACCGATGCTTAGCTTCCAAACCCTCAGGCATTGGTACACTTACAAAAAGAAAAAAAGAAACGCAACAACAAATAAATTGCGCCAAGACCTATCAGCTAGGAAAGAAAACTCATTCTCAAACAAAGACAAGGACAAAACGCTGATGTATTGGTCTCCAGTTTGCTTAATATACATCGCCTCCGCTATTTCACGTGCTACCTTGTTTTTGCTTCTTCGTAAAATGCACGTGCTGTTCAGCAAAGCTTCACACGAGCACTCCTTGCAATGGTGCAGCAGATGATGACACGGACAAGATGATGATTTTTCGATCACAAACAACGACATCAACACCGGCATTTCTGCGAAACGAGCTCTTTAGCGCTCTCGCGATAATACGTGTACGACCTTATCTTTAGGCAGTGGGAGGGGGGGGGGGGGGCAAGACCTACTTAAAGCCAATTGTAAGCTGGTACTCACAATGGATATTTTCACTACTTTATAATGGGCAAAATGAAACGGTAAACATTTCGTTCTGTGCACGAGGGTGATACATCCAACACACATGGTTTTCGTCAAGCGTAAGATGAAGATCTAAAAACTGCAGCTTGTCATTAGCAGAAAACTTGAGCCCTGGTCCAAGTAATTTTAGCATCTAAAACATCCGTCACACATGCATAGGAGGCCTTATCTTGCTCCTTTGTCAAGATAACCAAAAAATCATCGACATATCTAAAAAAAATTAGGGGACCCTTAAGCTTCGCCTTTAAGAGTTGAACGCGGTAGCGATATCTTGTCCCCAGCGCGTACTTCAACCACTTAGTACATACTTTTAACGCGATAGCGTTAAAGAGCTCGTTTTGCACAAATGGTCGGCGTCGTTGGTTGTGAGCGAAAAATCATCATCTTGTCCGTGAGCGAAAAATCGAGAAAAATGCAAATAAAATAAAAATTGCCGGGTCCGAGTGAGCATCGAACCCGTGCCGACTGCGTGGCAAGCAGGTGTTCTAGCACACAGCCACGCCTCTGCTTGGAAATACAGTGAAGATAACTTCCTCTGCTTGGTGATGCAGTGAAAGTAACCTTCATGCTTCTAAACGCAAGCGTGTTTCGATCGCCTGTATGCCGGTGTTTTGACGTTCTTGTTACCTGTATTTGTCGCATGTTCCGAGGCTTTCCACCCTGAGCAATGTATGTATGGGTCGGGGGGGCCTTTGTCAGGCAGTCGCATCTGCCTTTAGCCCCCCTCAATCCCAGACAATGACTGTCTGAATAAAGTTCAAATTCAAATTCAAATACCAAGGGCCGCGTTATGCGGGTATGCGCCACAGGTGTTTGACAATTTTGATCTACCCAGGAACGGCGAGGACAGACATTGGTAATTGAAATACGAGAGCGTTAAGAAAAAATCCACGCATATCCACGGAGTGAATGATGATGAGTGGGCGAAGCTCCGGAGGTTCATCGGTAAAAACCGTGAATCTTTTGGGAATCTTGCCCAGTACATCCTCAAAGACGTGACAAACACTGTGTGTATACATTAAAAAATTTTATTTATTCGTGAACCGTGATTTTCCGTTTTCGCACTGGAGCCGTGTTTTCTTCGTTGGTCGTGAGCCGTGGTGGTTACCGTTTACATAAGCCGTGGCTTCCGTTCCGCCTTCATTATAACGGGTTTATGGTCGGTGAAGTGGAAGGATAGGGGTTCTTGGATGGGTCGTAGTGGGAAGTTTGCAAAGACGTGATCGATGTTGTGGGTTGCATGTGGTAAATCACTAGATGGCACCGCAGCGCCATCTAGTGATCATTCTCAGACCTAGGGGCGGCTACGACGCTTATTCTTCATCGTCATCAGCGTCATCGTTGTGACGCATAGTGCGCAGCACATTCCATGTGCTGTGCCATGATGGCAGCGTCATCGTCATCGTCATGGTGGCTACTACGACGACAACGACGCGGGACAAGCCGACGCCCTAAGGAGCTTCGGCCCTAAAACTGACGTCGGCAGCGTTGACCCGACGAATGCAAATAATAAATATCAGAAGAGTGGCTTGTTGGGCGAGTTGGTTAAGCATCATAATAGAAAAGCGCAAAAAAACAGGGACGAAGAAAGAACCGCACGTGTGGTTCTTTCTTCGTCCCTGTTTTTTGCGCTTATTCTATTATAATAAATATCAGGGTGCCAGCAGGAGTCGAACCCAAGCAATCAGCGTAATAATAATAATATGTGGGGTTTTACGTCCCAAGACCACGATATGATTATGAGAGACGCCGTAGTGGAGGGCTCCGGAAATTTTGACCATCTGGTGTTCTTTAACGTGCACTGACATCGCACAGTACACGGGCCTCTACCATTTCGCCTCCATCGAAATGCGACCGCCACGGCCGGGATCGAACCCGCGACCTTCGGGTCAGCAGCCGAGCACCGTAGCCACTGTTCCACCGAGGCGGACAAGCAATCAGCGTGGCAATCAAGTATTCTACCACAGAGCCACGCCAGGTCTCGGAACTGTTGTGAAAAAGGAACCGATGCAGGCGTAATGTTGGTGAAACATCTATTGTGGTTGCAGTGCTGGTTATCTAATTTTATAAGCATTACAAATGTACTCCTATGAAGCAGACATCATGTCGGATTAACGTCAATTGTATACTTAAGCGCCATCCACTGTACTTGGTCCACGAAGCACTACGCACGGCTGCCATCCTCGCAAGCACAAGTGCTACATATAAGCTTACCGCTTGTGATGTTGGTTGTACCCATGTTTCTATTGGCCTGGTTACGCAACTGTAAAAAACTGGCTATACGAAACATATGCAACTGTTCAACATATGTGTTCATAAAATATTCGTGGCGCAACTGAGACAAGCAAGGAAAAAGAGAAGACAGGATAGGGCGCCAGACTTTCAACTAGATTAGTTTCCTCACATCACCCAAATATATATGCTTCAAGATATGCGCACAAAGATGGGGCGCAGCACAAGCGACTATCACATAAGCACAAAGAAAAAAAAAACAGAAAAACCTATTGCACAGCGCTATCTAAAAAACTATGGCATAGCTCTATCTAAAAATGCCCCCCACCTCCCCGAAGGGAATCGTGAGGAAATGCGAATGCATTTCTTGCGCCGACACCGACTTCTGCCATCGCCTTGAGAGGCGCCCAGCCAGCGAACGGTCGAGAGCACGGTGTAAGAAACACACACACAACACGTGACGGCGGAGCGAAACACGCCAGGCGGTTGGAGAGGGGGTGAGCGGTGGGGAGAGTACGCACACGAGGGGCTGTTACCGGGCGAGGAGGGAGCTGTCAGGCGAGGGAGAGCGCGCGTCGAGGGTGAGTGCAAACCTAACGGGGGGGGAGAGGCGCGCCAGCTGCATGGCGCCGTGACGTCACGGCGCGGAGAGGGTGCGAGGAGCCGGCGCGGCGCGCGCAGCCACGGCGCGAGGCGCCAGCTGCACAGCGCGCCGTGACGTCACGCCGCGGAGAGCGGTGCGGGGAGCGGCGCGCGCTCGCGCAAACCGCGGTGAGGAGGCGGAGCGCGTGCAGTCACGTGGGGTGTGACGTCGCTGCGCCGTTGCTACAGACGCTCCTCTCCGCTCCTCGTGCCGTTGCTAGGGGAGAGGAGGAGGAGCGCGGATGACGGCGGATTCAGGGTCGCTTATAAAGTGCATTCGCACTTAAAATAGGCATTCCTTCTTGTACAAAGTGATCGCCGGGACCACGGTGTAAGAATATTCAGGTGTTGACACTGCGCGCGCCTGAGCGGCCAGATAACGTTCGGTCTCGCGGGCGCACACTGCTGCGAGCCGTCAGATGGCGCCGCGGCCAACGTACCCAGCGAAGCGGGGCTCGCGAATTGAAATTGCTCTGCCTCCCCAACATTTTCGTCCGAACCGGTGTGAGTAATTCGATGTCACCTTCATCGATAAAAGAGCACAACACGCACGCGAACAAAAAAAGCGTGGCTTCAAAACAGCGCGGACGCTCATGCCAGCAAAAAGAACCATGAATCAGCAGCATGCGCGTTTCTGCCGAGTGTGCTGCCGAGACGGCTGACCCCGCTCGTCATCGCGCCATCTACGAAGGCACCGATTGCTTAATCGGTGCCTTCGTAGATGGCGCTACGACGAACGGGGTCAGCCGTCTCGATAAGTGATAACGGCCCGAACATTATCTGGACGCGCGGGGATTGCGCTTTTCAACGCGTTGCGGGGAGAGTGTCAGCACCTGTCTATGTATATTCTTACACCGTGGCCGGGACACTGACGCATTCATTCCCCTTCCTCTGTATGTGATATGCCTCAAGTACTTCACGTGCTAACGTTTCCCTGCTTCGTCCTATAACACGAGTTTCTCCGAACAGAGCGACGCAGGAATGAATGCGTCAGTGTCCCGTCGATCACTTTGTACAAGAAGGAATGCCTATTTTTAGATAGCGCTATGCGATAGTTTTTTAGATAGCGCTGTGCAATAGTTTTTTACTGTGTGTTTTTTTTGTTTGTGCTATGTGATAGTCGCTTGTGCTGCGCCCCATCTTTGTGCGCATATCTGGAAGAATATATATTTGGGTGATGTGAGGAAAATAATCTAGTTGAAAGTCTGGCGCCCTATCCTGTCTTCTCTTTTAAATGCGAAGCATTTCTTAGCGAACTTCGGCGACTTTGAGCGTATCTATCTATCTATCTAGCCGCCTACGACTTTGTGCTCTCCTGGCCGCATCGTTAATGGGATTTATACCAAAATTGGTATGGAATAATATGACTGTATGACAAACAGGAGTGACTGGTCATATCGTGAAAATCATGACTAACTTCTCATGAAAACTATGATTTACGCGCCATGGCCATAGTGCTCCTGGGGCAGTTTTCTTAACTTGATATATCCAAAAATTCGTACGATGAGACATTTCTGCATGACCAACATAAATGACAGGTGGTAATATGAAAATCATGACCTGCATGTTATGTACACCATGATTTACATGCCACGCTCATGGCGCGCTGACGGCCGTTTCGCTAGCTTGATATACACCAAATTTGGTACTGCGTGACGTGACTGTATGACGAACATAAATGACAAGTGGTAATATGGAAACCATGACATGTCCTGTGCAACATGACTTGCATGCCACGCTCATGACACTCTCGTAGCCGTTTCGCTAGCTTGATATGCACCAAATTTTGTATTGAGCGACGTGATTGTATGACGAGGATAAATGACAAGTGGTAATATGCAAATCATGACATGTCATGTGCAACATGACTTGCATGCCACGCTCATGACACTCTTGTGGCCATTTCGCCAGCTTGATATACACCAAATTTTAAGGCGAAAGCCTTTAATGTCTCATGCTCACGTCCGCCCGTCCGTCTGGTCATCCGTCCGTCCGTCCGTCCCCCCAGCCGTGCCCTGGCATAGTCCCAGGTGGGCGCCGCGGTTGGCAAATGGACGCCAGTCGCGTTGGACTCTACAGCGCTCGCGCTTTGCTTGCGTAGCGTCGCTGTGCCCAGCGTCTCTAATCATGCAAGGAGGGATACGCGTGCATCACGTTCCATTCTGACCGACCCCGTCTCAGTGGGCACAGGCGTTCGAGGAACGCACTTTGGAATTGGCAAAGTGTCCGTCAATTTAAACGCTGGAACGCGGATGGCGTCTGCACGATGCGCAGAGCGCGAGAATACGAACGCATGCGAAACGGAGGCAGATTGGTCTCGCGTCTCGCTGTGATTCGAGGTAAAAAATTAAGCGAACATAAGTGGCAGGCGGTAACACGAAAATCTTGGCATGCATGTCATCTACAATGCCATTTACATGCCACGCTTATGGTGCGCTTGCGTCCAGTTCGCTAGCTTCATATACACCAAAATTTGCATTGCGCGACGTGACTGTATGACGAACACAAATGACAGGTCCTAACATGTAAATAATGACATGCATATTATGTACTGCATGATTTGCTCCTTGCTGGCTGCTTCGCATCACATCGACTCCCACAGTGCGTGGGATCTGCCGGTTTTTTCCTTGCTTGCCTCAGTTGCGCCACAAATATTTTATTAAGCTATGCACCAACTCGCCCAACGTCACACTCTGCTACAACATATGTCTGTGCGCATAATCGTGCGCAGGGTTCCCCTTCAGGGGGGGGAGGGGGGCGAAGGTTCGTCGCAGCGCCCCCCCTCCTTATCATGTGAATGTATGGGGCTGACTTTGCGCTCCCCCCTCTCGCTACCTCTGCCCCCCTCCCCCCCCCCCCCCCTGTCCGCACGCCTATGTATGTGCGTACAACATTTGCACATATCTTTAGCGTCATTTCGTAATGTTTCTCTCAATAAAAAAAATTACAAACCAGTCATCTTGCCTCTGCATGCTTCGCATAACATCGATTCCCATGGTACTTGGGATCTGCCAAAGTTTTTTATTTTATTTGCATCTTTCTCGATTTTTCGGTCACGGACAAGATGATGATTTTTCGATCACAAACAACGACACCAACACCGGCATTTCTGCGAAACGAGCTCTTTAGCGCTCTCGCGATAATACGTGTACGACCTTATCTTTAGGCAAAGCTGTTTGCAGCTGTTGGTCAGCGTGTGCCAGGCAGAAATCGCACAACACAGGTGCGACACAGGAACCTATACAAATACCTTCATTTTGTACAAACAACTCATCTTGAAAAGAAATGAACACTCCTGCAAGATAAAATTGCAGCAGAGCCAGAAAGCTATCCACCGGAACTTCGGCTTTGTTAATGAAGGAGACAGCCCCATTCTTATCTATGCATGACCGCAGACTCACAAGTAGCGCCAGGTGTGGTACAGAATAAAAAAGGTTATTCTACACCAAAATAGAAAAAAAAATGCTCTATGGCGGGATTGTTTTCAAGAAACGTAATGATGTCACAGGAGTTATTCGCCGAGATCATCATAGGGCACCCGGACTAGGGTTCCCTCCCACAAGCCGGATGGATGTATTTTAATAAAATGTTTTCTCTCTCGTCACAGCAAACGGGTCATCCAAAACAAGAGTGTTAAGTTCTTTCAGCAGGTATCGACTGACCAATAACTGCCATGTATTATTTTCGCTGACAATGGTCCTAAATGGCATGTCCGGATTGTGAGTTTTAACATTAAAAAACACGGACCCATTATCTCTTTTACACTCACTAACGCTTTTCGCTAGCCCAATCAAACCGTGACCATGGCAAATAACAACAGCCTGAGATTTTACATTAGGGGTAGAAACCCTCACAATTCTGAAGTTCTTCCGTAGAGCCTTGGTGGCCTTGACGTCGAAGAGCCCTTTCTTCATGAGCACAAATCCACCTTCCTTGTCCGACACTAGCAAGCTCAAATCATTCTTTCTCAGATAGCGCACAACACCGTCCACAGAATCACGCCCACTCCGACTTTCGGAACCATCCTCAACAAACTGTCAGTTCCGTCCAGAACACACCTCTCGAGGTGTTCAGCCTGTGGAAGTCACGCTCATCGCACGGCTGGCGCGACACGTGCTGCGCACCAGCGTTACGCGTGGCACCGCCATGGGCTTCCAAAGGAGCTGCCAACGCGCCGGCCGCACAGTCAGCGACGGACCGGCGTGCACACGCGCGGTGTGCCCCCCGCCGGGGCATAGGTTAGTGGGCAGTGCCGTGGCCCACGAGTTGCGGCGTTTTCTTTAATGTTTCTATTAATGTTTCTATTAGAATAAATCTTTGAGTATTTTTCATCGGCTGCTGCATTTCATCGGGGTAGACGGCCCGAAATCTTCGAGCCTTAGCCCTGCTGGCCAGGGGTCTATTCAAGGAAAGCAGCTCATGCGCAGGGATGATAGGCCAGCGCGGATCTGGGGGGTGCAACTAGCGCTCCTCGACCAGGGGCCGCTCAAGCCAGTGGAGCCCTGGAATAGGGGCCCCACCCACCCTCTCCCCGCACTTTTTCCCCCGAAAACGTTTTGATATATATATATATATATATATATATATATATATATATATATATATATATATATATATATATATATATATATATATATATATATATATATATATATATATATTGTCATGACCAAGAACGACGCTGGAGCTCTGGCGCGCGGGCAGCTAGCGCGTAGGAGAAAGAGAAAGACGAGGCAGATAAAGAACAGCCTGCCCGTAGCAAGGGCGTTGTTTCTTGTCTGATTGCTTACAGTGGCGCAGTCTACGAAACCTGGACCGTCCGGCTGTAGCCATCTGCCTTCGTGGGTCATCGGCAGCAGGGTCTCTCCATCTCAGGAACGCCGTCCACGCTTCCTCGCTCATGGACACCAGAGCCGTACGACTGCCAGTAGGACCTACGCCACCATCCCAGAACGGCGTTCAAGCCTCCTCGGTGACCAAAAGGCACGTTTATCCCGCCTTCGTCAAGACAGCGCCTTCGTCAAGACAGCGCAGTCTCCTGTTGCCCGGGAACGCTGTTCACGCTTCCCGTCGCGACAACCTCTCGCTCAGGACTTCACCGACATCTGAGCTGCCGAGGGGTGCTGTACAAGCTCCCGTCTTACAAGCAACCCGCAACCGCAAGCACAACCACCGCATCACGCGGAACCTCGGACAGCACCGCGCAGCTGCGGCATACCATCGCGCGAATCCGCGGCATGGTGAACGCTTTGACAGCGTCGAGCTCTGCGCTGTTTCCTGCCTTTATGCCGGCATTGAGCGCCGCCAACGCCACGCTGGATGTAGCCTCCTCACATGACCTGGAGGCCACCTCTCCCCAGCAACGCAGAGAGCTTAGGTGTGCCCTCATGCAGCTCTCACACCAGCTGGGCTGTTTCGCGTTGGCGCTCTCTAGATTTTCGCCTGCGATCGTACCATCACAAGCCGCCAGCGATATACCGGAGTTCCACGGCTTCGATAACGACGCCGACCACTGGCTGGCGACCGTGAACGCTCTCGCAGCTCGCAATGCGTGGACGGAGCAGCAGAAGTGGAGTGTGGCCATAGCCGCCTTCGAAATGGTGCCGCGGCGTGGCATAGATACGAAGGCGTCCGGCAGCAATCCTGGGCGGAGTGGAGATTCAAGCTCATTGCTGCTTTTGGCCGGACTCCCTCCCACATTTCTGCTACCACCCAGACCAACCAGACCGCAACCGAGGATGGAACCAAGGAGGGGTCCTCCTCGAGGCTGCAGTTGAGCACTGCAGTTTACCCCTTCAGACCCCTGACTCTGTGTCGGGATACGGCGTAAATCCATCACAGCCAGAAACCAAATTACATCTCCACTACTCAAGTTCAGAATCATGGGGACATACTGAAATCCCGACTCCGCTGGTACTTGACTCACCGCCATACCAGGAATCCGACCTGCCCGCGGAGATAAAAAACGAGATCTCTCTTGACCCGTCGAGCAACATCCTCGGCTATCAGAGCAGTCACCACATGAACGAGGAGCCAGTGACCTACTACAGAACAAGAAAAGTAAAGTGGCACGTGTAATTATCATGGAAGACTTGCCCGTACAGCCCAAGTCTCTCTCCAAAGCCATAGTTGCTGAGCAGGATGGCTCTCCTGTGCGCATCAGTCCCTCAGCATTTACCGGTTCAAACCCCACATGTATGCCTACGAGGGCAGCTACGTATTTGAAACGTCGCAAACGAAAGCCGAGGCTCGCCCCGTCGTCGCGGTCCATCAGTGCGACCAGGGTTGTTCGCCACGTCTTCCGCGCCATCTGCACCCCGAAGAAGTTGAAACCGAAACGCATGAGTGGAAGAGGCCATCGAACATGCATCCGACCACTCCTCAGACCTGCCTCGCTGCTGTCGCAGGCCTTCAGTGTCGGTACTAGTCGCGGCATCACGACGGAACCAGCGCCTGCCTGTCTTGCGACCACGCAAGAACAGCCAATTTCGTCCACCAGGGACAAATGCGCCAGCTTCCCATGCATTGTCGCAGCATGCCCGGGACCGCTGTTCAAAGACAGCATCGACGAAGTTTCAGGCCAAGTCCCAGTGTGGCCGAGACTGGCCGCAGCAATTCAGCCAGTGTCGCCCACCGGAGGCACTTCAGGCAGGTCTCCAGGACCGACCGCTCCGATGTAGCCAACACCGCCCACCAGTAAACACAGAGCCAGATCCCCAAACACAGTCGCAGCGTGGCCGGGACCGGCCGCTGCGATGCAGTCAGTGCCGCCCACCAGAAGCATCGTCGACCGCTGCGCGCTCTCGCAGTCATGGCCGAGTGTCATGACCAAGAACGACGCTGGAGCTCTGGCGCGCGGGCAGCTAGCGCGTAGGAGAAAGAGAAAGACGAGGCAGATAAAGAACAGCCTGCCCGTAGCAAGGGCGTTGACTCTTGTCTGATGCCTTACTATATATATATATATATATATATATATATATATAAGTATAAAAATAGATGCGCCTTTACATAACAACTGTTTATTCTGCCGACGTTTCGACGGGAACCCCGTCTTTTTCAAGGCATAACAATATTTACAACGTGTCTCTTTTATATACCGTGTTAGGACAGGAGGGAAGAAGACGGAAAGGGAAAGAGGAAATTGAAAAAAAAACGAGCACGAAAGAAGAAGGACCGGCATGACAAAAGGGTAAGCAAGAAAGAATCGTATATTTATATATATATATATATATATATATATATATATATATATATATATATATATATATATATATATATATATATATATATATATATATATATATATATATATATATACACCGTACGGACAGGCAGTCTTCTTTCCGCGCCTAGGTAGCACCTGCAGACAACGTTGCCACTGGAAATCCGTCGTTCGACTAGCCAATTTCTGGAAACGATGAAGTTCCGTCTGCGCCACCCAGGAAGGTTCCTTGGAAAGGCAGCGTACTTTGAACCAGTCATACAACAACCGCTGTTGCCGCCAGGGTTGCCGTTGGGTAGACTTGAAAAGGAGCCCTAATTCAGGCTAAAAGTAGCCAAAGTAGCCATGCCATTTCACTTTATCGCCAGATTTGTAGCCAAATAGAAGAAAAGCTGTATTATGGCTGGAGTTTTTACTATTATCTGGTAAACATGATTTGAATATGGAAAAACATTAGAAAAGAGCGTATTTTTCCCCTTTTCATGGTCTTCAAGGCGCAGGTGAGTTGTAAAGACTGATTTATTTATTTATTTATTTGTATATTTATTTATTTATTTATTTGTATATTTATTTATTTATGTATTTATTTCCCGCAAGACCAGGAGAATTACAGAGCACAGTGCATAAAACACAAACAAAATAGGTAACAGGACTGAGTGAATAACAATGAACAGACTTCGAGGGACTAGTGCTTGTGCAATGGTTGTGACTGTCCCAGGAAAACGATTATTATTACCACTTGATCGGTAAGGAATGTAATTCCACAGCCTTTCTGCACACGACAGAAAAGCTCCAGCTCTTACACAATAGAATACCTACCTCATAGCGATGAGTAAGGTTATCAAATGTGTGATGAAGGACGCTACGACGGTATATTTAATGAAATAAATTTAAGCAGCAAGGAAGGAAAACAAGCGAGAGGAAAGGCAGGGATGTTAACCAGTTTGGCATAACCGGTATGCTACCCTGCACAGGGGGGAAGGGATGGGGGAGATTGAAAGAAGATCAAAGAAAAAGAGAAAGAGGAGGAGCACACACATAACATCACAGCGGCGAGCGGCAGTGTGCGGCATCAGTAAGAGTCGACAGCCGCTCATGCAAACAGCAAAAATTTCGTTGCGCTGTTAGACACAGAGAAGAAAGGCTGGATTTCGTGACTCCTATGCTTTTGCTTTAAAGGAGCACTGACATCAAATTTCAAAGTCGAGATGTGTCCTTCATTCGATTGCTCGGTATGCATAGGTCGTCTTGGCCAAATTTGAATGCCGTCCGTCGCGTGGAAGTTATTTTATTTCGAGGGCAAACCAGGCAAACAGCGTATGAACGCTCAACGGAAAACTGGATGCCCTGCGACATAGACACTAGTGCAACGTGTGAGGTGTGATAGAACACGTGATAGAATCACACCTATGACGTACGCTAGTGATACGCTAGTAACAATGACGTCGACGGTCTGAGTGTGTTTATTGTGGCGCCGACGCCCGGCGTGGTCTCAGTAGTGGCTCTTCTTGCTGCGTTGATCTGTGCGTGCGGTACATCGTGTCGCATCGACTGATTTGTCGTGCGCGAGTGCGATCATTCGGAGCGACACAGTACGTGCCAGGATGTCGGGGAACCGCTGCGTAGTGCGAACCTGCCCGTCGAGGCGCAGAAAAAGCGGAAAGTGCGTGTCCTTTCATGCATTTCCGAGCCTCGAACCTCAACGCAGCCAGTGGGTTGACTTCGTTCGGCGCGCCGTTGGACCGAGGGACTGGACGCCTGTGAACAGCAGCCGCATTTGCTCGCTTCACTTTGACGCGGGCTGCTACACGATGAATCCTGTATTGGCGAAGCAGTTCGGTCTCTCGTTTGATACGAGACCCAGTCTCCAGGCCGGGGCTATTCCCACCGTATACGTGTGCCCTACTGCAGCTGAAAGCAGTGATTCACTCGCCAAACGTCCGCGACATGAGGTGCGTAGTTGGTGTTCCTGTGCTCCGGCAGTACGGCCGAGGTTGATAAATACATTGCTTCTAACGCAGGATCGCGAGCCTGCCGCTCCTAGCAGACGAAATGTCAGCGATGTCAGCTGGACGTGACGTCACCTTTTTTTGTGGCAGCGGGATCAGCTGGGGAGCGGCCCCGACGTGGCCGCGAGGTAGCGCTACCAGCACTACAATTTGGCGGGTTTTCCTCCCGTTTTGAATCGCGTTCGATACCGGATATATTTATCAACATTACTGGTACTTATTCGTCCCTCCGCTGCATTTTGAGTCGAGAATCGTTACTTGGGGGGTCGATAGCTACTCGCGGATGCAAAAAAATCTCCATGCGTAAATTTGATGTCAGGGCTCCTTTAAACATGAATGTTCACCAACCAGCACATCTCGCCGTCTTGCTGATATGCTAGCAGTGTGACTTTCATTAAAAAGAATAGTGCGTTCTTGTTTATATGACGGGATATGAACATACATATAAGCATTGATTACAAGTCAACGGTTCCAAAGCAACGCTGTTCAACAGCTAAATAGGCAGATTGTTAGTGTTTCGGATGACATGAATAACCTGGCATTTTCTGACCTTACATCCATAAATAATGTCGTGCACCAGGTGGCACAGCCATCATATCTGATTTTTTAGTATAGATCCAGTGTGCCTGTAAATACTTATGCCGGATAGGGAGAGAAATTCTGGAACATGCTAGCCAACCAACAGGTCAGTGGGAACATCAGTGGGGAACATCAACAGGTCAGTGGGGGGGCACGACACCGCATCGGCAATGGAGCGCTTACCGTTCGTACTGTCCCAGGTTGCCCTTCTTGTTGGCTCATAGCCGCCTTCGTCGGCAACGGACAAGGTCTTCCCCTGTCCTCTACAAAATGCTGGCCAACCCGTGGATTGGACGCATCAGCCGTACCGACAGGATCAACCGAGTGAAAACCAGTTCTTCGGCTGGCAACTGCGGCCATTCACCACCACCGATACCGCTATCAGCACCGGTCATACGGAATATAAGCTGCTGCCCGTAAACGCCCCTCTGGGGCACGACACCGCATCGGCAATGGAGCGCTTACCATTCGTACTGTTCCAGGTTAGTTACCTTGATTATTGTACTTGCCTAAAAAGCAACAATCGCTGCCTTCTTTTGCTGTTGCCCCAGACAGTGTTTATTTGCTATAGAAACTTGTCAAGAAAGTGTTCAATGTTATTTAGAAGGCCTGCTTCTAATGCTTTCCGGGGATGTGGAAACAAATCCCGGACCAAATTCTAACGACGTACTTGCAAAGGTACTGGAGACCGTACAAAGGATAGAATCAGGCCAAGACGGCGTTAGAAGTGATTTACGGGAGTTGAAGCAATGGCAGGCGTCTGTAGACGTTGAACTGAAGCAACTATCTTCTAGGATTCGTGCAGTTGAAGTCGACATTACCGACTTAAACAGCTGCCACGCTTCATCGTCAGCTGATTCTCCAGGTACGGATTCCAGCGGTTTCTCTGTTCAGCTCAGATCAATTGCATCACGTTGTAACGATACGGAAAACCGGCTGCGACGCTGTAATTTAGTGTTTTTTGGCATTCCCGATAATGTTTCCGAGACGTGGTCAAGTGCTGAAACAAAGGTCATCGAATACTGCAAGGATAAGTTAGACATTGTAATTGATTCATCCAAAATAGAACGAGCACACAGGATCGGAAAATACGACTCTTCAAAATGCAGGCCAGTGATAGCTAAATTCACGTTTTTTAAAGACAAGCAACGTGTAATTGAAAATGGTCCTAAGCTCAAAGGAACAGATTTTGCGGTCCGCGAAGATTATTCATTCCAGACAAGGCTAGCCAGGAAGAAGCTGATAGAATTTGCAAAATCGAAAAATGTGCCGTGCAAACTTAATGTCGATAAGCTAAGAATAAACGACAATATTTACGTGTATGACGCCGCCAGTGACGTTGTAATGGTATCTTCAGCATAGCACAGGTCTAACACAGCACCACGTGTCCTCAGACATAACTTGATGCCTTCTTGTAAAAACACCGCACACTCCGAGCTATCTATATGCTTCACTAATATACGCAGCATCCTTCCCAAACGCACCGAACTCTTCTCATATCTCGATAATCATGAGTCTGACATTTTAGTTTTAACCGAAACCATGGCTGCGTGATGAGATTAGAAATGACGAAATACTGCCTGATCTGAATAATTTCGCCATCTACCGTAACGATAGAAACGAAAGAAGAGGCGGAGGAGTACTGATCGCCGTGAAACAACAGATAACTTCCTTTCCGGTAGACGTTCACAGTGACTTAGAGATTATGTGGGTTTGCATCACTTCGTCGTCTTCCAAGCATATTTTTGGCGTTTGTCACAGACCACCAGATAGTCCACAATCATTCGTCCCCAATTTGCATGATAACCTCGCCAAAGTAAAAGTTAAGTTCCCAAAAGCAAGCGTCTGCTTACTTGGTGATTTCAACTATCCCGACATTGATTGGCATAGCTTATGTTCGCAAACTCGTGACGGAACTAATTTTCTTCAGTTAACCCTCGATTACTCCTTGGTACAACTAGTCCACCAGCCTACTCGAGGAAACAGCACGCTCGACCTCGTATTTGCGTCGGACCCTGACAGTATCGGCGCTATTTTCTATTCGGAGGGCATTAGTGACCATGCGTTACTTAATTTTAAGATTTTCATTCCTTCATGCACGCGTGAATTTACAGATAAACGTATTTTTGATTATAACCATGCAGACTAAAACGCTATTAACCTCGGCTTGCAGGGTTTTTGTGACACGTTCCTTCAGACTTTTTCACAGCGTTCGGTCAATGACAATTGGATCCTGTTTAAAGAGGCTTTAGTTAAATTAATGGAAACTCACATACCACTACGTTCATTTCGCATGAACCCAACTAAACCTTGGTTTAACAAGACGCTGCGTGCACTAAAGAAGAAAAAAAAAGAGACTTTTAAAAGTGGCAAAACGCCTTAACACTCCAGCTTCGTGGCAGAAACACAAAACCGCTGATAAAAAATTTTGCAATGGCATCCGCAAAGCCAAGTATAAGTATTATTGTCACGATCTTCAATCGCTTATGACACACAACCCCAAAAAATTCTGGAAAACTAGATCACCCGCCAACTCGTCGGCTCACATCTCTTTGTTAAATGACACTGGTGCTCCAATAAATGAAGAATGCCCCCCTTATTTTTAATAACTTCTTTACTTCAGTGTTCACACGAGAAGACCATTCCACTATTCCATCATTAGTAGATGCTGATTACCCATACATGAGCCCCATAGAAATTAGCGTGACCGGTATTGCCTCATGCATAAACAATCACAATATATCCACATCCGCCGGTGTCGATAACATTAATACAAAAATTCTAAAGAACACTGTCACTCATCCAAAGCACCATTCTTTTTCATATTTTTGGTCAGTCACTCACAACAGGAGAAATTCCAGCAGACTGGAAAATTGGCAAAGTGACCCCCCATTTTCAAATCAGGCGACAAAACTAACGCACGCAATTACCGACCCATATCATTGACATCAGTGCCATGCAAGATCCTAGAACACATAATCGCGTCAAACGTTGCGCAGCATCTCGACACTAACAAGTTCTTTTTTACTAACCAGCATGGTTTTAGGAAAGGTTTCTTGTGCGAAACACAATTACTAGAATTTACTCACGAACTACTGCAGAATATGGACGAGAACATTCAGACAGATTGCATGTTTTTAGATTTTTCCAAGGCATTTGACCGTGTCGCTCACTCACGTCTAATAACTAAAATCACTTCCCTTAAACTCGACTCATTAACAAAGAAATTTTTTGTCATGTCGTAAACAATTCACAGTCGTTAACGGTCACTCATCTCCATTAAGTGATGTAGTATCCGGCGTACCACAAGGTAGTGTCTTGGGCCCCTTGTTGTTCCTCATTTACATTAATGACCTGCCATCAAACATTTCATCAACCATCAGATTGTTCGCTGATGACTGCATCATCTACCGCAAAATCCGTTCACCTGCAGATCACCTAGCACTTCAAATGGATCTCGATGAAGTAACCGCTTGGTGTACATCTTGGCAAATGTCACTTAACACCGATAAGTGTACGAATATCGAAAAATTGTACGAATATCGTTTATCTGTAGCCTACAAGCGCGAAATAACCCTGAAGACATCCTTTTTGCGACAAGTTTCTAATTTATCAAAACGCGAACGCACCCACACAACTCGGCAAACTGATGAATGGCTTATTCCAACATATAAAAAACAATATGGTTGGCAATTATTAGAAAATGAATTGCCACGACTTTTAAATAATTTACGCAGAAAGAACATCGTTTTAGAACAAACCACAAAAAAAAGCTATTTTTGAACACTTTCTTTCCCAAGATGCCTAATTTACTACATAAATACACTGTTTTCTTGTTTGAATAAAACATTAACCTAATGTGGTTACGTTGTACTTTGTAACATGTTGACCATGAACTCTAATTGTATTGTACCTGATGTTTTATTTTACTGTCTTTCATTTTGTATCCGTGACATAAATCGCGGAGTTGCACTGTAACGCTCATCGTCTACTGCGCCCTGATGCATTTTTATTGTTTAGCTCTGTTTTACTATGTATTACTGCTTTCTGTGATGTGTGATGTTTTTTTGCCTTTTTTCATGCGGCTGCGATACCGCCAAGGTGTTTGTTTGTTGTAGGTGTCCACGGCGTTGTCAAGCTATCGAACGATAGCTTTTACCGCGGGCTCCTCGGCTATCACGTTTTTGTTTTTGATGGCGAAATAAACCAATTCAATGAAGTGTAAATTAATGACATTCAGCCGCAAGAAGACCAACTACTCTTTCCATTACTCACTGAGTAACACCTTGGTGTCCCATGCCTCTTCCTACAAGCAACCGAACACATACCTCGGTGTTCATTTCTCCAATAATCTCTCCTGGTCCACCCATATACAGAAAGTAGCAGCTAAAGCATCTCGCACATTAGGCTATCTTAAAAGGAATCTCCATGGAACTCCTGCAACTACCCGTAAGCTCGCATATCAAACATTCGTTCGCCCGCAATTAGAGTACGCATCACCCATTTGGTCACCCCATCAGGCTTAATTAATTCCCTTGAAGTTATTCAAAATCGTGCCGCACGTTTCATTTCCAGGAACTACAACTATCACTCCAGCGTAACAAACATTAAATCATCACTCTCTCTTTCTACCTTGCAATCACGCAGACTAATTGCCTTGCTTTGTCTATTTCATAAGATCGTCTATAGTACCAATCACTCATCCTTGCCTCTTGTAAAACCTTTTCGCACCTCACGTCGTTTGAATAACCCATTAAGCTTCCAACGCATTTCAAGTAGAACCACTGCCTTTAATTCATCCGCTTTGCCACAGGCAATTAATCATTGGAATGGTCTTCCGGAGCACATCGTGAACATTAGAAATGCAACCAATTTTAGGGCCGAAGTAACGGCCATCTTTTCTAACTGAGGTGATATTTAACTATTGTATGAAGATGTTTCTTGTTTTTTTTTGTTTTTTCTTTCTTTTTTTCCCACTGTTTCTGTACTAACAGTCAATAAGCATTGTATAATGTAGTTCCCATGCTCCAGTTACTGTTACCCCTACTATGTAACCCCCCCCCCCCCCCTCACACAATACTCCAATGTAGGAGCCTGTGAGGTAATTTAAATAAATAAATAAATAAATAAATAAATAAGCATTCAAGCAGTTTTTCCTTAAAGCCGCAGACCGAAATTGATTACTAGATTGACCAAAATAACAGACCAGCTTCTTTTTGGTACAAATCTTTACTTGTTGTCAAGTCCGCACGAGATAACGCGATGTGCTATCAAAATTACAGACTGACGTCTGAATAGACAGCTGGCAGCGCGCTAGCCACGCGTTCGCCAACATGGACGCAACTTCATCACTCCGTCTTTGCAGGCGCGCAGCAGCCTGCGGCTGCTGCTGCGAAGACACGCACGCGCATAGGCTGACACAACAGAAAAGATTGTAAACAGTGGGCGGTCTTTAGGCTCTCTTGCTCATTTACCTGCAGATAATAAGAAAGTTGGCTTCTTAATGCGCCAAAACGGAAGTTCAATGTAGCCAAAAGGTAGCCATGGTGCCAACCTGAAATTTTCGTAGCCAGACGGGGTCCTAAAGTAGCCAATTTGGCGCAAACTAGCCACCAACAGCAAAGCTGCTTGCCGCCAAAGCTCCGAGCGCAATATCTTAGACACGCGCTGCGCATGTCCCAAAGACACCTTCAGGCAACCAAACAAGTTCACATCTTCCCCGGGAAGGAAGCCATTGTTCAGACAATAAGTGATTGTGCTTGCTCTGTATGAAGTTGTAGCGATGAGGGTCACAAGAAGAGAAGCTTCCGGAAGAAGCGAACCACAATAAGAAGAGCCCGCTGTACAAGATAGATTAAACATGCCTCATTAGGCATATTTAATTACCTAACTTTTGAAGCAACAAACTTAGCCAAAACTTCTACGGAGAAATATTGTAGATCGGTTCGAAAGCATCGAATTAGACAGTTTCTACCTTCATATCTGTTAATTTTTAGTGTTTTCCTACTTATTGCAGAGGCCCGCGAAATACAAAAAAGTCATCTCTTCTGTCCATCTTGAGTGGCTTCATGTGGAAAGGCACAACATGAAGGACAGAAGAAAGAAAAATCCACGCATCTCCACGAAGTGAATCATGAATTGTGGGTGAAGCTCTGGGTATCGTATCGGTGAGTAACCGTACGTTACCCGAGCGTTGCCCCATATAATGTAAATTGAGTGACATCAAGTGTATAAAGGGTTAGTGCATGTAGGTGTTTTATATTTTTTTCGTCACAATTATGATTGATGCTCGTCACTTGTACACCTTTATTTGATTCGCATACGCACACATGTTTCGACTATAACAACGGGTTCCTATATAGCGACAGCGGACTGCGATAGTCGACGAGAAAGCTAGGTCCTAAGATCCCTAATGTCTACGTTGAAGCCACCGACTAGTATAAATGGTTTGCGCTTGTAGGTGTTTTATATTATTTCGTCACAATTATGATTGATATTAGTCTTTTGTAAAACCTTTTTTTTTGTGTGTCTCACACATGTTTAAGGAGCTTCGCCCCTAAAATAGCACGTGACATGTCCACTTGAGCACCGTATCGCAGCGCTCCTAAACATTCCGTGCGAGAAAACCAGCAGACCCCACGCATTGTGGGAATCGATGTAATGCGAAGCAGCCATCCTTTATGAAAGGGAACACGCGAGCGCGTGGCCCGCGCTCTGAGGTGGCTGCCTATAGCTCCATCAACCGACGGCTAAGGAAAACACGTCTGGGTTTTGGCGACATGCATTGGCGAACGAGATAACGAGTCATGGCCGGTATACAAGCGCTGCAAGATTACGTTCGCACAACGAATATGCCTGCAGCTTGCACCGCGCTCGCGCACCACGCTCGATTTGTTGGCCGCAGACGACGCGCTGCAGACATCGCCCGTTGCGTGAGCAGAGAGGGAGCTTGATCTAACAACGCTCGTCTGCATAATAATAACTAACAGCGCGGAAAGAACGGGAGACAAAAGGAGGAGAACTACACAGAACAAGCGCTGAGTAGTTCTCTTCCTTTTGTCTGCCGTTCTTTTCGCGCTGTTGATTATTACTATGCATCCATACCAACTAGCCCAGCTGACCACTCTTTTGAACGCTTGTCTACCAGACATGACTCGGTATCTTGTTCGCCAATAGAAGACGCCAAAAGCGGACGTGTTTTACTTAGCTGTCGGTTTATGGTGCGCTAGCAGCCGCCGCAGAGCGCAGGCCACGCACTCGCGTGTTCCCTTTTCATAAAGGACGACAGTGTACATAAGATGCATGCCATGATTTACTTGTTGGAACCTGTCATTTATGTTCGTCATACAGTCACGTCACCCAATACCAATTTTGGTGAATATCAAGCTAGCGAACTGGACGCAAGTGCAACATGAACGTGGCATGTAAATGGCATTGTACATTACATGTATGTCATGATTTTCATGTTACCACCTGTCAGTTATGTTCGTCATACGGTCACGTCACCAAATACCAAATTCGGTGTATATCAAGCTAGCGAAACAGCCGCGAGCGCGCCATGAGCGTGGCATGCATATCATGTTGCAGATGACATATCATGATTTCCATATTACCACTTGTCATTTATGTTCGTCATACAGTCACGTTATACCAACGTTCGGGTATATAAAGCAAGCGAAACGGCCGCGAGCGTGCCATGAGCGTGGCATGCAAATCATGTACATGACATGAACGTCATGATTTTCATATTACCACCTGTTATTTATGTTCGTCATGCAGAAATGTCTCATCATACCAATTTTATTGCGATAGCCATTATATGGACACTCGGCTGTTTTCGCCGTCAGCGTCATGTGCCGTATATGTATCTATATATTTATAAAAGTCGCAAAAAAAAATAATTCAGAAAAATGTTTCCGACGAGCGGCATCGAACGAGGGACCTCTCGCTCTGCAGCGCGCGGCGCTAACCGCCGAGCCACGAAAGCGCACGTCCTTCAACGTTCAAACGGCGAGCTATTTATACACAGCGTTTCAGCGTGTTTCAGCATTACCAGCGAGATGGCGCAAAGATCGCGCTCGGCGGGGCTCGGCGGGTCAGGAGATCCCAAAGTCGTAGGTGGCTAGATAGATAGATACATAGATAGATAGATAGATAGATAGATAGATAGATAGATAGATAGATAGATAGATAGATAGATAGATAGATAGATAGATAGATAGATAGATAGATAGATAGATAGATAGATAGATAGATACGCTCTAAGTCACCGAAGTTCGCTAAGAAATGCTTGGCATTTATAAGACCACAGTATTTGACCGGGTGGGCTGCCTCGGCCGGGCGGCGATGATGGTTGTGGGTGTGCGGTTACGCACGTCTTGCTAACGGCAACACAAGCATAACCTCTGCGTCTGCTTATCGGTTTCATGAAGTCGCGGGGGAAGCATATCGTTTCTACGCTGCACTCATGGCGCGCCTAAGCGCGCATGAAGGCATGTCACGTAGCATTTTTGGTATTTCGCGGGCGTCTGCAGTAAGTAGAAAAATAGTAAGAACTCAGAGATATAAAGCTATATACTTCAGAAGAGTGGCTTGTTGGGCGAGTTGGTTAAGCATCATAATAGCAAAGCGCAAAAAACAGGGACGCAGAAAGAACCACACGAACCAGCGCAACGTGTCGCGCTGGTTCGTGTGGTTCTTTCTTCGTCCCTGTTTTTTGCGCTTTGCTATTATGATGATAAAGTTATAATAATATCTTCGCTTCAACGTCCCAAATCCAGCACATGATTATGAGAGACGCCGTAGTGGAGGGCTCCGGAAATTTCGACCACATGGGGTTCTTTAACCGTGCACCTAAAACTAAGTACACGGGCCTCAAGCATTTTCGCCCCCCATCGAAAATGCAGCCGCCGTGGCCGGGATTCGATCCCGCGACCTGCGGATCAGTGGATGAGCACCATAACCACTAGACCACCATGGCGGGTCAGAGACATAAAGTTAGAAACTGTCTAATAAGACGATTCGCGAACCAATCTACAATTTTCCACATATAATTCTTAGCTAGCTTCTTGTTTTAAAAAGTTAGTTGATTAATCATGCCTAATTAGGCAAATAAGCGGGAAAAACAAAACAAAAAATCACCGCCCAAGCCCTCAGTACAGATAACTAACCAGCGAAGCTGAAACTTGCGGCCACAGGCGGTTGGCCAGAGTAATGCAAAAAAAATATGATGGATCGTGAAGTAGACCTTGCAAAAGAACTTGCTTAAATACATGGAAAGCTCAACGTACTGCTCACAGTCAAAGAGAAAGTTGACGCACTTGAAGGCATTGTTGCCACAGTTGATGGCATTGAAAAGTCTGTACAAGCAATGTCCGACAAGTACGATGAGGTAATGGCTCAAATGAAGAAACAAGGTACAGATATAGACTGCTTAAAGACGCGGTTGAGAAAGCTTGAAGAACGCATGGAAGAGCAGGAAATCGACAAGCTTAAACAAGAGATGAACGATCTAGACCAATACAGCAGACGACTAAATCTGGAAATACAGGGGCTTCCGCAACAAACGAACGAAAATGTTCTCGAAAGATTGAACATACTGGCAAATGACTTGAAGCTGCCTAGGCTGTTAGAATCAGACATAGAAGCCGCCCACAGGCTTCCGAAAAGAGCAGGGCAATACGAGGCTGATAAGCCCGCCGCTATCTTGGTACTCTTCTCATCTTGAGTGACGCGAGATAACTGGCTTAAGCATCGACAAGAACTACGGAAATCAAAATCCCAGATCTTCTTCAATGAAAATCTAACTGCGGAGAACAAAAAAGTTGTTCTGGCAGATGAGGTGTAAAGCCCGCGAACTGAATTATCAGTTTTCCTGGGTTAAAAATGGTAAAATGTGTATGCGACGAAGCTCACGTCATCAAATTGTTAGAATAAGAACAACTGAAGGTCTTGAAGGGTTGCGATAACTCATGAAGTGGCCTTTTTTTCTGTTCACTTGGCCGACCTAACTCATGGCTTCATTCACACAATCGCATAACTATTATGATGCTTGTTCTTTTCGGCAATTAAAACCTACACGAAATGCAAAACACCTATCTTTGTTAAATCTAAATGCGCGGAGCCTAAGGCATAAACAAGAGTCTGTAAGCCTTTTCTCGATACACTCGATCATAATTTCTACATTTTAACGTTCACAGAGACTTGGTTTTCTGGTGATGGCCCTGATGTATATTTCCCTGGATACAAATGTATTTCGATATCGCGGCAAAGCAGAAGGGCAGGTGGTCTGGCTATTTATATTAAAAATTCACTCGAATATGACACTACCTCGGAATATGCAAAAATTGATTTTCACTACGAATGTCTAATGATCAAATGCATGGGCGCAATTATTGTCCTTATGTACAGACCCCCCGTCTGGTTCTGTTACAGCGTTTCTTACTTATCTTGAAAATGTTCTAGAATATTTCTGTCAGTCTGGTCTGCCAGCAATTTTCTGTGGTAACTTTAGCATCGACTTGTTATCAGGTACATCCAACAAGCAAAACCTCATTGACAGTTTCTGCTCTTTTGGATATCAAAATGTAATTAGCACGTACGCCAACAAGAATTACGGATATATCTGAAACTCTGCTCGACTTATGTTTTACAAACTATCAACCACGAGAATGTGATGCAGGTGTACTGATAGCAGATTTAAGTGGCCTTTCTTTATCTTTTTCACGCCACACTTATTCAGACAAAATCAAACTACACAGAACACATCCAACACATGCAGGATAATATCTGCCAAAAAGATTGTAGTCTTTCAACATTTAGTAGAAGGTACTAACTGGAACCACGTAATGGAGATCAAAGATCCCGCGGCTTCAAACCACCTATTTCTAGGCATTATCAAACGTCTGTACGACATTGCATTTCCTATGGTAGATATTAGAAAACACCATCGGTCTAGAAAGCCATGAATAGATTCAGGCCTTTTAAAAAGAATAAAAGAGCGTGATAAGCTATTTAGTCTATTTATCAAAACAAAAGACTTAGATATATTAGCTGTATAAAAAAAGTTAGAAATAAACTTGGATCTGATATTAAACACGCGTGTATCGCGTATTACGAAAATATGTTTGCTGGCATATCGAATGATAGAGGGTGAACCATGTTCGGGTGCACCCCTTGCTAATAAGTTCAACGAACACTTCCTTAGAGTTGGCGATTCTGGGGCCTTTGTCAATGAGATTAGCAACTATAATTCTTACGCAACTAACAACATTGTATCCTCTGTTTTCATGTTCCCCACATCTGAATATGAAATATACAAACTATTGCAAAAATTTAAAATAACTGTGCATGTAGCGTGGACGACTTAAAACCCCAGCCTATTAAAGCAGTTGCCCATATTATAAGCCGCTATCGCATATCGCTAACTCAATTCTTAGTACAGGTATTTTTCCTGATGAACTAAAAATAGCAAAGGTGTCTGTCTGTCATCTTTAAAGGAGGTAATGAGAATGATCTTAATAACTATAGGCCTATCTCATTATTGCCTATTTTCTCTAAAATTTTCGAGAAGGTTATAAACTTACGTCTTTCTAATTACTTATCACAAGAAAATGTGATCGTAGAACAACACTATGGCTTTCAAAAGAAAAAAAATCTACTGAAATAGCTCTGCTGGATATTAAAGAAAAAATACTTGACAATTTTGAACGTAAATTACTGATCTGAGGAATTTTTCTCCACTTCAAGAAAGCCTTCGACTCAGTCAAGCACCATATTTTACTACTGAAACTACCTCCATATGGCATTAGAGGAAAGGCTCTAGAACTTATAAAAAGTTATTTAAGTAATCGGCAACAGTACACTGGTCTCGGTGACACTAAATCTCACATAGGTAAAATCACTTGCGGCGTTCCACAAGGATCAATTTTAGGGCCTTTGGTTTTCTTGCGTTATATTAACGATCTTCCGAACATACCATTAACACCCGACATAGTTCTATACGCTGATGACACCAATGTATTCTTCGCTGGTAACTCCCTCAATCACCTTGAACAACAGGCAAACCTTTGGCTGACACATCTATCTGACTGGCTAAACTGTAACAGACTGGAACTTAACGCTAAAAAAACAATATATGTTTTATTCCGTCCACGCAATAAAACAATCGCAAGTGAACCTACGATAACATTCGAAAGGCATAAAATTGAACGCGTCACAGCGCATAAGTTCCTAGGGATACTTTTTCAAGAACACTTAGACTGGTCTTTACACACCGATCACGTCCATACCAAGATTTCCAGATCCACAGGCATCATCTGCAAATTACGACAAGTGCTCCCTCTGTGGCTAAAAAAACAACTATATTGCACACTTGGTCACTCGCATCTCCATTATTGTCTTCTTGTATGGGGGGAATACGACTGAAACAAACACTGATAAAATTTATATCTTACAAAAGAAAGCTATTCGACTAATATCAGGGGTATCATTCGAGCATCACACTGCGCCTCTCTTTAAGAAACATGAAATACTAACAATGATCAACGTCATGAAACACAAATTGGCAATGCTTATCTATCAACAGGTACGATCTGATCGGGCAGGGTTTTACCAAAGATATCTTTCGAGTGACCACCGTCACAACCTACGGCATAGGGCGTATAGAAAAGAAAAACCACGCACAAATTACGGCACACAAAAACTATTGTATCAGATTCCGCATTTTCTGAACGAACATCCTACTGTAGCTACTTTGATTGAGGATATAGACTCATACTGCATTTTTAAGAGGATGATACAGTCACACTTACTATCTGCACAAACATAATGACCATCATAATAACCATTGTTTTGTATTCCCAAAAGTATTTGTTGTTCTGAATTTTTGAAACGTTATGTACTGAATATCATCTTTTCGTCATGAAAATAACATTAACGTTTGGTGATATTTTTCAAACTCTTTTCATTTGTTAGTCACGTGAGCCACCTATTGATGACATTGCCTGGGCCAATTCGGTCACTTTTTTTTCCTTTTATATACGTATGACTTGTATGTAGGAATTCTCACTTATTCTTTGTTCTTTGTTCACTGTTAATCCTACTCTGAGCAATTGTGTCATTTTGGGGGGGGATTTTGGGTTTACAGGGGGCAGGCGCCTCGTCAGGCTTTTATGCCTTTTCGCCGGTCCCCTTGGCAAATTGTACTTTTTTGCGTTTTGCCTGAAAATAAAATTTCAATTTCAAGTTGGAGACGTCGCAGCCGAAGCCACTCGAGAAACTCCCACCGAAAGCGGGCGTCGGCCCCGGCGAACGCGTTTCCGTCATTGCCTCGTTGACGCTGCTCTGCGTAGTGTCGTCGAAATCTTTAACTATCGTGCACGAGCCGCAGTTCTTTCTGTGTATCTTCGCCATATGACTGCATTAAGTTCCAAAATGGGTGAGGGCAAGTGCATGCCCACAAAGCCCATGCGCACAAAACAACGTTTGGCAACTTCGTGCCATCATATAGCGCTGACAGACAGAAAAGTCGACCGTTGCGCAGGATAGTTAGGCTGTACAACGCCGTTTCCTCTAGAGCTGTGCGCCGCCGCGCCGCGCCGCCACCGCCGCCTGTTTTTGCTCACGCCGCTCGCGCCGCCGCCGAAGTTTGGACAGGGACCACGCCGCCGCCGCCGCCGCGCAAAAATTGCGGCGCGCCGCCGTTAGTCTTTTATTTTAACTCGACAGCGGAATCTGGACATAAAATACATCACTTCACCGGGGCAGTTTTTCTCGATGTGCCCATTTCAGCCGCCACGGACTCTCCCTTTCAGCCGCCGCTGATTGGCGGGAGCTCGGCCAGCAGCGCGTCCTCTCTTTCGGTTCTTCCTCTTCAACGTCATTTCGATGTCACCAAGTTTTCACAACTCTCGATTCAAATTAGGGCGACGGAATGCACTTGAACCACAAAAAAAAAATAAATAAAAGAAATATAGAAGAGAGCGCGCCCTAGCCAACACCTTCTAGAGAGGGTGTTGACCTAGCATCTATAAGCCAACCTCCTCTGAAGCTGCTACCTCCTCGGGCTGTGTCTCAATTCCCACCATGCGGTTGTTTCTTTTCCTTCTTCTTGGTGAGCCCACGAGAAAAAAATATTTACGAGCGCGCGCTTAGCGTCCACAAACCAACCTCTTCCGACGCCGCTCCCCCCCTCGTGCTCCATGATCTGGTCACAGTTCCCAGCACGCTCCTGTTTCATTTTTTTATGGCTGGGGAGTTATTCTCGGTGTGTCCCCGTAGTGGACTCTACATATCGGCCGCGGCTGATTGGTTGGAGTACGGCGACCAGCGCGCCCCCTGTTTCCGGTTCTTCTTTCACAACGTCATTTTGATGTCACGAAGCTTTCACAACTTTTGACACTAACGAGAGGGACAGAGTGCCCTTCAACGCAACGAACGCTGCGCCCAGATATCTGCTTTTCGGCGTACATCTTGGAGGCCGTGCATAAATTGTGATCGCATAAACCATTGAATTAGGTTTAATGCGGCCGCTTGTCTAACGCACCTGTGAAGGTCAGTAGGCATTCCTTACATCATTCAGAAACAACTGAAACACACTGATATGCACGTTCAGACTTGACAAGTTCCCGTTTCTGTAAATTTAGTCCACTTAATTTCTTCTTACGCTGGGAATGTGCTGGCGGGTTCGGTGCATCGACGTGGTCAAGAGGAAATATCAAGGCTCACCGCTTTTTCGAGTAACTAAATGCGCTGTGCCGAAATGGACTGTCGACATCTCCTTTAGATAGACACATCGAGAACAGCTACCCGGAAGCTGTATCTTCCTATCCTCCAGTAGTCTCAAGAGTATTGCCTGACCTCAACACTCCGGCGTCTTCCAGCCTTAAAAGCCGACGACTCAACTCGCTGGATAGCATATTCATGGAGTCTTGGACATACTACATTTTGCATAGACAAATAAAATAGATAATCAATGTATATCGATGGGTTAATGCGCTTTTAGGGGTGAAGCACCTTAAGGGCGAGGCTTTTCCATCCACGCGGTGTCCGGTTGTCACTGCTAATCGAAACATGTGAGACCCAAAAAAAGGTTTACCAATAGACTAATATCAATCATAATTGTGACAGAGCAATATAAAACACCTACAAGCACAAACCATTTATACTAGTCGGCGACTTCAACGTAGTTATTACGGACCTTAGGACCTAGCTTTGTCGGCTCACTCTGACTGTCCGCTGTCATGGTATATAGAAAACCGTTGCTATACTCGAAACATATGTGTGTATGTGAATTAAAAAGGTTTACAATAGACGAACATCAATCATAATTGTGACGAAATATAAAACACCTACAAGCACAAACCCTTTATAGTAGTCGGCGACTTCAACGTAGATATTATAGAAATTAGGACCTAGCTTTGTCGTCGACTCATGTCACTTTATGTCACTCAATTTACGTTATATGGGGCAACGCTCGGGCAACGTACGGTTACTCACCCATACGATACCTAGAGCTTCGCCCACTCGTCACGATTCCCTTCGTGGAGATGCGTGGATTTTTTCCCTTTCATTTTTACTGGAGTAAGTCAATAAATAGAGATGTAAAGGCAATGAAAAAACTGGAATATCTGATAGCAGCGCTAGTTGGTAGGTATTCGTGTTAAAACGACACGGCGTGAAAACACAGACACAAGAGTGAAGTCAAGAGGGTAAACAGTTATCTCTCAGGTAGACCATCACGCGCAAATGACACAGAGGTATCGACTGTCACCTGGGAATGCGTAGATATGTATTTTAAATACGCAGGATTTTAGGGGCCCAGGCTGTCGTACGCTTTCATCGTACGCTATGATCATATGCTGTCGTAGCGTGGTGCAACGCAGACAAAACCACGCATAGCATAGCCTCTGTAGCATATTGAGCGCGCTCGCGCCAAGGGGAAGTCTTCTTCCTCTTCGAGCGCCTTCGTGATATTAAGTGCGCAGCACTTTAGGGGCGTAATATAGGCAAGGCACGTATAAAAATTGGAAACAAAGAGGAAGCAAACAAAAAATAGAAAGAGCGAAAACAAGGAAAAAGAAATTGGAAGAAAAATAGAAAGAGCAAGAAAGAGATAAAGAGAAATGAAGAAATCAATAGATATAAAGAGAAAAAAAAGTCAGAAAAGACGGAAACAGCGAAAAAGAAAGAAAGCGAGGAGGAAAGAACCAGAAAACTGAAGAGAAACAAAGAAGGCTGCCCAGCTCCGCACTTCCTTCAGCTTTGGTACCATAGACTAGTGCGAATCTGCATTAATTTTTTTCTCTGCCTTCTTTTGCGCCGCTGTACAATTTTTCAGGTAGCGGCGTTTGCAGTGTCTTGACAACTCTCTTGTGTCCGTGTTTGAACACCCTCTCTAAGGGCCCCAGAACAGCCTCTGAATATTACAACACCTCCCGCTTAAGAGAACCATGTGTGGATGCGAAGCAGCGGGAGCTTGCCGCCGTTCACGTTTCCTTTCGGCTTCGTGAGCCCGAAGTTAGGGATCGCCTCGTCGCCACTCCCGTTTCGCGGCAGTGGCCCGAACGCTCATCGCGGCGCTGCACAGGAGAGAATAGGGGCTTTTAGCTTGTACGTATACTTTTTTACGTTACCGTGTTACCGGTTACCGGATTGCGTTTACCGTTTTACCGGAACGCATGTTTTAGAAACGTTTTAGCACACCATACGTAAACGTTTACGTACTTACGTAAACGTATACCTTTACGTTTGCACAAACCACCAAATTGCGATAACTGCATTTAAACTATATTTAATTTAGATAAGATTGAATCACTACTGCGGCAAAATCATCAAAAAGGTTTGTTAGCGTGTAAGGTATCCCAATGTACGCGAAGGAGTATAAAACGTATAAAATGCCAGGTTACCGGACGATGGTGTCGACATCTTGTGACGATTTGTGCAACCACAGTCATGGACAGGTTTGTTTTCGCCGTGTGTTTTTGAGGGAAGAAATGATTAAAAAGGCAACTCATTCGTAGTTTTGACACTGCGAGGCATTCACGTCAGAAGTAGAATGCACGATGTTTCTGCAATACCAATTCTGTGCTTGCCTGGTTCATATTAGCCCCGCTAGATGGCGCCACCTATCCAGCATGTCGGGCATGTCAGGGGTTTTAGGCCTCTCACGTTTACTGCTTCGGCTTGTTAGGTCACTAGCTTCGGCAATCCTGCTGAAACAATTAAGGTGATCGCTCGCACTTCGGCTTATTTTGACTCGGCATCGGCGGCTGGAGTCCCCTCAAAGCGGATATCGGAGTAGCCACGAAGGTGGATTTGTGAGATAGGGCCGAAAACGTAAAGCCTATACGGCGAGTAGTTTACGTTCCGTAAAGTCTACGTTCCGTAAAGAAACGCGCATGCGCAGATTCCTTCCGGTATCCGGTAACACGGTAACGTAAAGATGTATAAGTACAAGCTAAAAGCCCCTAATGAGGCGCGCGCGCTCCGTCATTTTCATACCGCGGAACTACCGTGGCGCCCACAGCGGACTATGCAGCTGTCGCACCACCTGTCGTGCGCGCCGCTCCGCAGAGTAGAGGATTTCTATCGGAGAGAAAGGGGGGTGGGATAGCGTAGGAGAGGAGAGAGAGGGGACGCGCATGCTCTGTGGGGGTGTGGGACGCGGGAGGGACGGACAAAGCCTCCGCCATAAGCTGTTTCGCTCCTAAAATACAAAATCGAGTGCGTTATTCTCTCTAGAATTTCTCGTTTCCTTTTTTGGCGCTCTTCCTGACGACAGAAGGGTGATTCATGTGACATGATTAGGGCACATACTCTCCATTGGTCCATGAACGAGAAATATCACTTGTGAATTGTCTCCTACCCTGCTTTGCCTCACATTCGCCCACCCGTTCTTCCTCACCTCGCACGATTATCGTGCTCGATGAACTGATTTGTGAGTTTCCGATTGCGCAAGTGGAAAAAACAGCGTGTAGCCAACAAGCTCGAAATACTAATAGGTTCAACGCTTTGCGCTAAGATTGAACACGTACTTCATGAAGAAGTAAGTGTCGAGGAGATATCGCCCGTAAGAATTGTAGTGAAAGCGAGAACTAAATCAAACGAAGGAGCACCGGATTATTTTATTCTTCCAACGGACGAACTCTTTAGAGCTACGACGACGCTGCTATCCAGAAAAAAGGCCAGCCCGCTTCCACAGTTTTTGTATATGTTTTTGTTGCGATAACAATTATATGGACACTATGTACAGGTTTTCGTGGTCGCCGCCATGTTCCGTATAAAATCCAAATAGATAACTTTTGTGCGCGCAGCTTACGCTGTACCCGCGAGTAAAAGCTCGCGAGTGCTAGCCAGGAACACAGCTGAAGCATAGATGAAACCAGTTGCCCATCTCCGTCGCACGGAGCGCACATGCGATGACATCACTCCGCGTGCGAGGCCTGCCATCGATTGTTCCTCAACCAGAAAGCAAGCGCCTTGTCCGTCTTTCGCTGGATGAAGGAGTATGAAGGGACGCTGGGGTAGAGGGGCTGCGTGGCTCGAGCCGCAATTGTGAATTTCGACTATCAGAGTGCGGTCGTGAGCGCTGGCGCACGCGCTATCTCGGCAGGCATCACCAAACGGTGTGTATATACCCTTCTAGGCGATATTACCTCGCCGCTTCGTACTGTGAGCACTGATACGACAAACTGCACGAAAACCGCTTCTTTCCCGGAAGCGGCCGCATTCCCTTACGCCCGCGTTTTGCAGTTTCGCGGGGTCGGATGCAAAATAGTTAGCTGCTACCTTTAGTTCGTTATAACATTACAACATGTTGCTATCGCATTTACTGTTTCCCCCTTTTGGGAAAACAATCTTTGTTAGCAAAATTAAATTTGAAGCGACAAATTTTGCGCTCCACCAACTCTTCAATCCTAAATATACACCCCCCCGCCTCCCACGCCGCGCCGCCGCCGATCCGATGAACCCCGCGCCGTTGACGCGCCGCCGCCGGAGGTAAAAACACCGGCGCGCCGCCGCCGGTGATTTTGTCACCGGCGCACAGGTCTAGTTTCCTCGGCTCGCCGTTGTCGCTTGCATTCGGCTCGAAAGGCTGCCGGATCCTCGGTGTGCAGTTGCTGCTTGCGCTTCCCCACCCGGGCCTGTTCTTATGCTGAAACTGCTGCATCGGCCCGGTGAACATGAATTCTCTCACGGACCACCTGTAGACGCTGTTCTTAGGAAGTTGTCTGCTTTTCGGGCGTTCGCACGACCCGTGCCCTCCCCATGTGGAAGTTGTGAGTTGAACCTTCCTGCGACGCCGAACTGTTCGCATCGATACGCTCAGCTTTTTGTTCTGATGCTGTTTTTTGAGTGGTCCCCTCGCGAGCGTGTAATGTTAGCACCACGTGATCATTGTTGACTATTGCGTTTGCGGTGTATGTAGGGAGGTCGGGTCTGGAAAAATGAACATTGTTGTTGTTAGTAGCGCTACGTGTGTGTCTTCTTCGTGCCTTTTTCCGTTGTCCTTGTGTTGAGTTTGCGCTGATCTACCAACAAGCCCACTTTGCGACTCTGGAAATTCACCGGTTTGGTAAGTTCGCGTTCATGAAAGCTGCCATTATGAAAAACGGAGAATTTTCAGTGCTCCTTAGTTTTCAGCTACGGTCTACTTTTATTAAATGGGAAGGGCAGCCTTATAAGCAGGTAATTTGCATAGGCTCCTGCATGGCACCCATTTTCACAGATTTACTAGTAACGGAATTTGACAAAAACATGTGTGATCGGCTCCCACATTTTAAGATCAAAAGAATGTTTAGATATGGCAATTATTATTATTATTATTATTTTACTGCAGCGCCTACTGTTTTGATTCTTTAGCCACTAACGCTCTTCATTGTGTACGTGAGGGCTCATCCAATTGTGACATGTGAGTTACCGAATGACGGAAATGTTCTTGATGTTTACAGAGTATGTGCAGCGCAGAGAAACGAAGAGAAGACACATAAACGACATAGACCAACTAGGCCACCAACAAATCCTTCTGGGAAGTGTTCGCCTTCTGGACATCCGGCTTTTATTTCATGACGAACACATACACTGGACGTACGACCCTCGTTCCAACGAGTCACTGCTTCCGTATCAGTAGGCGCGCTTCGTCAAGAGGGCAATAGCGACGGCTTGCTTGCCCAGCGCCCTACGCACATTGAGTTTCTTACCTACACTTTCACGTAATAGAGAGAAAACTGGCGGTGCGAGCTGTTTGACGCATGGGAATGCTGGACTATGTGAGCTTCGGACTTGGCTCGGACTTGCATCGTTCACAAAGAGCCCGGACACCTGGAAGACGCGTCTGGCGTCAACGCGTTCCTTGTGTCACAGTGGTTGATTTCTTACTGGAGGAGCACGTAGTAAGCTATTTGTTTTTTTGATGATTGCACAGAAACGAGTTCTATTTAACTTTGGAAGCTTCTGCGTCGATGTACAATTTTACGAAGCGTAAAAACTAACCAATGGCCGCTAATCTTGGCAAGCAGACGACAAAGCCAGTGTTGCTCTTTGTTTCTTTCTTTCGCCGTTTGGTTATGCCGTAAAAGTGAGTGGACTTTTAATTCTAGAATAGAATACGCGTGAATGAGATCCACCTATAAAAGTTTCTTTGTAGAGAAGCTAGTCGTATCCGCTTTTTTAGCCGAAGCCTCGCAGGCATATATACCGTCATTCCCATCGCGGCAAGTGCGCCACTTAAGAAATTCGCATACACGATGGCACCAGATTTCCCTCTAGCTTTTATTGCAACAAACTCTATGCCTACGCAAGTCATGTCCTGTGGGCATGACCGAAAGTTTCAATGAACAAATCGGCCGTCTTCGGTTGGCGGGTTACCCAACTGCACGTGCTTGCGTCCGCTGCGATAGATGACGCGAATATCGTACTCCTGGATTCGGAGTGCCCAGCGTGCTAGCCGGCCGGAACGATCTTTCAACGTGGCGATCCAACAAAGGGCGTGGTGATCCGTTACCAGGTCGAACGGGCGACCGTACAAACACGGGCGGAACTTGCTAAGCGCCCATACTAGAGCCAAGCACTCCTTTTCAGTGATGCTGTAATTGGTCTCTGCTTTCGTGAGCGTGCGACTCGCACAGGCGACGACGTATTCGGAGTAGCGGGGCTTACGTTGGGCGAGGACAGCGCCAAGACCGACCCCGCTTGCGTCTGTGTGCACTTCCGTTGCAGCTGTTGGGTCAAAATGCCGAAGAATGGGAGGAGATGTGAGGAGACGACGGAGAGTAGCAAACGCGACATCGCACTCGGGGGACCAGGAGGAGAGGTCCTTGTCACCGCGTAGGAGATTGCTCAATGGCGACGTGATCGAGGCGAAATTTCGAACGAAGCGCCGGAAGTAGGAGCATAGTCCGACAAAACTACGAAGTTCTTTGATCGTAGCAGGTTTCGGAAACTCGGCGACAGCACGAGGTTTCGAAGTGTCGGGTAGAACTCAGTGCTTGGACACTGTGTGTCCTAAGATGGTTAGCTCTCGCGCGGCGAAGCGGCACTTTTAGATGTGAAGCTTCTTATGGCGAAGCTTAATCCGATGGTGGTGGTGGTGGTGGTGGTGTGCGGCGTGACCACCCTTACTGCGCATGCGCAAACCCTTTAAAAAAATAATAAGAAACCTCCTCTCCCCCCTCTCTCTCCTCTAGGCATCCCTTCCCGCGGCAACCACACCCTCACTGCGCATGCGCCTCCCCTCCTCTCCCCTCCTACCCTCCCCCCTCTCTCCTCTAGGCATCCCTGCCCGCGGCGTCCACACTCCCACTGCACATGCGCGCCCACCCTCTCTCTCTTCTCCTACGCTCCCCCCCCTCTCTCCTCTAGGCATCCCTGCCCGCGGCGCCCACACTCCCACTGCGCATGCGCGTCCCCCCCTCTCTCTCCTCTACTACGCTCCCCCCCCTCTCTCGCCTCGCGACGCCGACGCAGGCAGCGTCTGCTAGCGAGTTTCTTGGTTGAAAAAACCGACTGCTCGCGCTGCACAGCCGTTCACTGGCCACCCCGTATATATGGCAATGGATCTTGACCTCCAAGGTGGTGCCGGTGGGAGACTTCTCCTGTGCGTTGTTGAACAATAAAAATTCGCAGAGTGCGCGTTAACTAAAAGCGGACTGCGGGTCTCTGTGTCCAGTCGGAGCCTTCTGTCTCTCACTGCCCATTAGCAGCGATTGGCATGTTCCAGTAGGAAACACCGCTCCATCACTGCGTGCTTTGCGCCTCCCCAGTTTTCTCTCCTGCGCAACGCTGCGATGAGCGCAAGCGTCAACGCCGCCGCCAGTGTAAGCGTTAGCGCCCGCTGCTTCACATCTACACATGATTCCCTTTAGCGGGAGATGGTGTAATTTTTTTTGAGGTTCAGTTGCAGTCCAGCGTTGCTTAAAAACGTCAGAACCTGTCGGAGTCGATGTAGGTGGGTAGGAAAATCGGAAGAGAAAACGACAATGTCGTCGAGGTAACATAAACACATACACCACTTGAGGCCACGCAATGTGTTGTCCATGAATCGTTCAAACGTGGCAGGCGCGTTGCAAAGCTCAAATGGCATTACGTTAAATTCGTACAGTCCGTCTAGTGTAATAAATGCCGTTTTCTGGAGATGAGCTTCAGCCATCGGAACCTGCCAGTATCCAGAACGTAAGTCTAAGGACGAGAAGAATTCTGCTCCTTGAAGGCTGTCGAGGGCGTCGTCGATGAGTGGCAGAGGATAGACGTCTTTCCGCGTCACCTTATTTAATCGACAGTGGTCGACGCAAAAGCGAATAACCCGTCCTTCTTGCAAACTAGAACGACAGGAGATGCCAAAAGGACTGTGGGATGGTTGAATAACGCCACGGCGTAGCATATCTTCGACGTGGTCGTTGATGACACGGCGTTCTGCAGCAGAGACGCGGTACGGCCTTTGACGTAAAGGCTGGTGGAAACCGGTGTCAATGAAGTGGTGGACGTCCGACGTGCGTCCCAAGTGCGGCTGAGAAACATCGAACGATTTGGTTAATTGTTGGAGAAGTCGAAGAAGCTCGGTGCGTTTTTCACCAGTGAGGGTATCGGCGATAGAACTCGAGAATATGTCCCTCGACGAGCCGTCCAGCGTGCAAAGGGCATCGAGTTCAGTCGAGTCAGTATGGCACGACTCATCTGGCACGTTCAGAAAGAACGAAGAGTCAGGGTGTTGCACGCGACCGAGACATTCGCCGACAAGCAACGTAACCGGTGCTGAAAGGGGATTGTGGACAAAAATATTGCTGCAGCCGGCAGTGATGTCAAGCGTCGCAAAAGGCAGCGGTACGGCATTGCGGCTCATGAAGATGTCGGAAGGTGTGAAGAAGACGGTAGCGTCGTTGAGGTCACCGCAGAAGACAGGGACGACGGCAACAGAGGCAGGCGGAATGTTGGTGTCCTCGCGCAGGACGAGTTTAGGCGGCCGATCAAAAGCTTCGTGCAATGGTTCTTCACACAGTGACGAAAATTCAACTTCAGCGCGTGCGCAGTCGATAGCGGCGTTATGACGTCATAAAAAGTCCCACCCGAGGATTATGTCATGCGAGCAGGCAAAAAGAACGCTGAACTCCACGACGTACATAGTGCCTTGTATGAATACACGGGCACTACATGCTGCTAGAGGTGTAACGTGCTGTGCGCTTGGCGTGCGAAGAAGCAGTCCAGAGAGCGGCGTGATCACTTTGCGTAGGGAACGGCAGAGCTGGGCGGATATAACAGAAACGGCCGTGCCGGTGTCGACAAGGGCAAATGTTGAAACACCATCGACAGATATGGCGACCACGTTAGCAGGAGAGGTGCGAGGACTTGGGCAGTTCGAAGACAGCGCAGTTCTTGCCTCTTGAACTGCGGCGTTTAGTTTTCCTGTTTTGTGGATCCGGGTCGGCGACGCATTGGGGAGGGCGATCGCCGACGAGGAGATGTGGAGCGGGGCGACTGAATCTTCTTCTTCTTCGGAAGAAGCCTTCCTCCGACGGAATCTTCTTCTTCGGAGACGGAGTCTTCTTCTTCACAAGGCCTTTACTCATTGAGAGCTCGGCCGCGACTGCCCGTCAGCGGCCACCGAGCGCGAGACAGGAGCGTCCGCGTGTCAATCGTTCTTCTCTTCTAACTGCTGGCTGCGCCGCAGCCGGTGCTCCCCATACTGCCCCTCACCCCTGGCGAAAGTGTGGGAGAGGGAGGTGTTACGGCAGCAACTAGCCCTGGCCACGGCGGACCACACGTGGCACACACAGCCACCTCCTAGTGCCATCAGGCTGCGGCACGTCGTAACCGCTCACTCACACAAGGCTAGCAACTCTGCCGCCGCCGCCCGAATACGCAGGCGCACCATACTTGCTCAGGTTGACGGCCACGGTCGCCGGCGAGAACATGATAAGACGCCGATGCTCCTGCTGCAGCACCGGTCTCACCGAGCTAGCGGGCTCAGAGTAGTCGAAGTAGGCCTCCTCGCGCTGACGCTGTTGCCTGACGCCGTTGTCGTAGTAGACGTAACGCTGTGTCACTTGTACGTCTGGGTGGCGGCCACTCCTCCGCGTAGTAGATCCCTAAACGCTGGCGGCCCGGCCCCCAAGGGGGGCGCGACGTCCCCGTAGATGTTCTGGTTGCATATGCCACCGGCGCTCACTTCTCCGCCTTCGCTGATATTGGTAACATATCGTCTTCGATACATCTGCAGCTTGACACAGTTTCAGTACTCTTCCTTGTCGTCGCATTCGTCGTTCAACCGCTCGGCGTACACCAGTGTCGGTTCAGCTATAGTCTGAAGCATCGTTTACGACAGAGCCGGTCCCTTGCACAGATCTAGCACTGGCTTTCTGGATTTGTTCTTCGGCGTCTCTGGTCTCTACACCTCGGTCTTCTCCCCTCCTGTGTTGTCCTCGTATTTCTTTTCCTTCACGGCCACCGCTTTACCATCCCTGCTCTTCCTGACCTCTTCTTCACCGTCCTCGCCGTCACCGGCCATGTCCCCAAAGATGGCATCATCTACCACCGTGTACTTCTCGCCGTTGACGTTCTGCGCGCCCTCGTCGTCCTTCGGTGCCGCCTTGTCGCACGAGCCCACCGCGTCCTCTGCGTCTTCCACGTGCACCGCGAAACATTCCAAGGTGCGCACCTCAGTCCCGGCAGGCGTGAAACCCTCGTCGAGAGCGTCCCGATGGCCCTCACCGCTCCCCGTCCGGTCGTCGCCAGTCCCCGGTGATCCGCCTGCGTCGTCGTCGACAGATGGTTCGGCGCTCGTGGTCGCGACGGTTGCTGTCACCGGGACGCCGATCTTCTGGCCGAGATTCCCAAAAGCCATGGTGACTCTTCTCACCTCATCGGGGCTCATGCGACATGATGGCGCTGCAGGGCCACGACCAGCCGCTTCAGCTCCAAGGGGTCCATGATGCCGAATAGGTCGACGTTCAGCAGGGCCTCCTGCAGCTTCCACAGCTCGCCGTAGGGCGATATCGCCCGGTAGTGGGCTGTAGTCAATAGGCGCCATAGTCGATGGGCGCAATGGGCGCCGATGGATGATGTGTGATGTCCGCAGGGTGGGGTGCCCCACGTTGGGCGCCAGATGTGTGGTTCTGGGCTGCCGCTGGCCCGGAAACCCCTCAGAGACGAGACCAAGGACCAAGGTACTGCTCTTTACTCATCAAGAGCTCGGCCGCGACTGCCCGCCAGCGGCCGCCGAGCGCGAGACACGAACGTCCACGTGTCCATAGTTCTTCTCTTCTACATGCTGGCTCCGCCGCAGCCAGGGCTCCCCAAAGAGTTAGCCTATTACGTAAAGATAGTTGAGTTTTCAAAGTGCGTGTAGTCATGATAGTTGTGTAAGTGGTTATTAATGGAAAGTGGAAGAGAAAAGTGCCAGCTCGTAACTGTCTCTCTTAACTGAGGTCACCTCAACGAGCTGGCACAGGGAGGGGGGAATGGGGAGGGAAAGGACAGGAGAGGAGAAAAGTGGGAGAGGATGTAATTTAGGAGCGGGCTAACACCCGCGAGATGCCTCCGCGCCGAGAAAAAAAAATCGAAAACTGGTGGCAGGGGAGAAAGCCGTCAGGCAGGCCGGCGGGGCGAAGATGAATGTAAACACACATCACGTGACGCGCCAGCTGACGCGTGGAGAGTTCGGTGCAGCAGGCAGGAGAGCTACGCCACACCCGTACGGGCCTCAAAGGCGCGTATACAGATCACAGTCATGGAAAAAGTCGAGAAGGGCGTATAGTTGTAAAGCGATGTTGCCTATATATGTGGTTCTCTGTTTTTGAAATAAACCTTATTGCAAGTTGGCGCCTGTGTGCGTCACGCACTTTCCTGTCCGTGTTTTTTCGTGCGCTATGAGCTACAGCTTATAACACAGATTTATTTCCAGGAATAGAAGGGTTCTGGGGAATACGAATGGCTAAAAGCTGTTGGAAAAACACCTTGACTGGGTCGACCGCCCGTTACAAGACATACGTGGTGGTTGTATGAAAAAACAGCAACATGGTTAGAAGCTCAAAATAAATTCAATTTAACACAAATGCACAACATCTAAATATAATAAATAATGAAAACAAATTTGATACACAAGAAAGAAATATATGCGTGGGTTACAAAGAAATCAATACAAAATTGGCTGTGATAAATGAACAATGAAAACGATAATTTCAAAACATGAGAAATACGTTCAATCATCACATGTTTAAAAAATGAATCTGAAGTTCATTCCTGAACATTTGATATCTTGATGTTTATTTAAAATATGTGGCAGGTTGTGCTGTAGTGATTGTAGGCTATATTTCATATGAGAACAGCGCTACAGATAAGCACTGTTCTTATATTCAGTTACGTCCTACCAACTTTCCACGCTAGCCTATATATTAGATGTGAAGCATCTTATGATGAAGCTTAATCCGGTGGTGGTGTGCGGCGTGGCCTCCCTTATTGCGCATGCGCAAACCCTTTCAAAAAATAAAAATAAAAAACCTCCTCTCCCCCTCTCTCCTCTAGGCATCCCTCCCCGCGGCAACCACACCCTCACTGCGCATGCGCCTCCCCTCCTCTCTCCCCTCCTATGCTCCCCCTCTCTCCTCTTGGCATCCCTGCCCGCGCTCCCACTGCGCATGCGCGTCCCCCCCTCTCTCACCTCTCCTACGCTCCCCCCCTCTCTCCTCTAGGCATCCCTGCCCACAGCGTCCAAACCCCACTGCGCATGCGCGTCCCCCCCCTCCCTCTCCTCTCCTACGCTCCCCCCTCTCTCGCCTCGCGACGCCGACACAGGCAGCGTCTGCTAGCGAGTTTCTTGGTTCAAAAAAACCGACTGCTCGCGCTGCACAACCGTTCACTGGCCATCCCGTATATATGGTAATGGATCTTTACCTCCAAGGTGGTGCCGGTGGGAGATTTCTCCTGTGCGTTGTTGAACAATAAAAATTCGCAGCGTGCGCGTTAACTAAAAGCGCACTGCGGGTCTCTGTGTCCAGTCGGAGTCTTCTGTCTCTCATTGCCCATTAGCAGCGATTGCCATGTTCCAGTAGGAAACACCGCTCCATCACTGCGTGGTTTGCGCCTCCTCAGTTTTCTCTCCTGCGCAGCGCTGCGATAGCGCCAGCGTCAACGCCGCCGCCAGTGTAAGCGTTAGCGCCCGCTGCTTCACATCTACACATGGTTCCCTTTAGCGGGAGATGGTGTAATTTTTTTTTACGACACCGTGGAACATACCACATGTCACTATTTCTGGCATTGGCGGAAGTAGCTCTAGGTGTCAAATATGCAGTAGACGCAAGAAAATTGTTGAAGGCAGTATTCGAGAAATAAGAAGAATGAAGATTGACTATGTGGACGTCATGTAGCAGGAGGCGCCTCCTTGACGCGTGTAAAATTGCGTGGCAGAAGCGTAGAATCGCACCAGGCGTCAGAACATGTGAATTGCACGACGAGTGGGCGTTTTAAAGGCTCACTCACGGCAAAACGCCGAGGCATAATTAATCATCGTTATTAGGAGCGCACTCTAAAGAAAAAGGAGCGAGAATGCAGCAACGGGCTGCGTTGCTCCTTCAGAGCAGCGACTTTCTCCTTTGCGAACTTTTTACTCGCTGCGCCCTCTTGCGGCAAGCGCCAGCGGAGCAACGTTTCCAGCAACCACGTGGTCTTGCGCGCGTGCGCCGAGTTACGTCGTGATTCCGTGCTGCGGAAAGCGGCTTATAGTTGCTGCCCTCCGTGCTAAGGGTATTATACTGTCGAACCCATCAATAGCACCGGGGAGGCGATTTTTGTTCTACCGAGAATTTCGTTTTCGCGAAAGTGAAAAAAAATTCGGCAGATCCCAAGTACCATGGGAATCGGTGTTATGCGAAGCATGCGGAGGCAAGGTGACTAGGTTGTAATTTTTTTATTGAGCGAAACGTTGCGAAATGGTGCTAAAGATATGTACAAATGTTGTACGCGCAGACATATGTGGAAGAGTCACTTATATATCATGTAACCAGTTGTTTACACCTGCGTAACGATGCCATCAGAAACATGAGTATTACCAAAACCAGATGCGGTAAGCTGATAGGTAGCGCTTGTGCTTCGAGGATGGTAGTCCTGTATAGTGCTCCGTGGACCAACTACAGTGGATGGCGCTTAAAGGGACACTAAAGTGAAATATTAAGTCGACGTTGATTGCTCAAATAGCGGTCCAGAAACCTCGTAGTGCTACTTTCGTGCCAAGGAAATGCTTATTTTGAAATAAAATCACGTTTTAGTGGTCCGCATCGCGTTAGCGCACTTCAAATCACCCGCCTAGGCATTCGGAATCTCTGATGTCACTGTTTCCGTGCCCAACGTTGCCCGCCTTTACTGCGCGGCCGCCGACACTAGCAGCAGCAGAGCGAAAGTAGCGGGAGCCACAGCAACAACAACCGCCATTGAACAATACTCTGCTTGCTTGGTGCAACTGGGCTCCGCTAGATGGCGCCACCTATCCAGCCTAACCAAGCGAAAACGCAATTTTTGAACCACTCGCGCCTTTCCTAGGCGGTTCCTTTTTCTATGAATCAAACAGAAACGGACAAGGAGCATTTTATTACGTGTTGTAATGCACGGAAGCTTCTTTTTTTATTGCAGCTGTAGTGATTACTACGGATTATTGTAGCCAGAAGCTCTCACGTCATCACGGATCGTTTCGCAAATGTGCCACTCGTGGCGCACGTCGTGTGATACATTTAGCTTAATTTCTCGGTAAGTAGGGCACTGCTGTTGATAATATTGCCGTTTTAGACGTTGTCATACATTGAGCTTTCGCTCTGACATAAATTGTTATTATCCTTTAGTGTCCCTTTAAGTATACAATTGACGCTAACCCTACATGACGCCTGCATCATAGGAGTACATATGTAATGTTTATAAAATTTGATAGCCAGCTCTGCAACCCCAATTGACGTTTCACCAATATTACGGCTGCATACATATCTAATGTTTATAAAGTTTGATAGCCAGCACTGCAACCACAATTGACGTTTCACCAACATTACGGCTGCATAGGGTCTTTTTCCAAAGCAGTTCCAAGACCTGGCGTGGCTCTGTGGTAGAATACTTGATTGCCACGCAGATTGCTTGGGTTCGATTCCTGCTGGGACCCTGCTATTTATTATTTGCATTCGCCGGCTCAACGCTCCCGACGCGTTTTTCATATCGATATATGACATTAAAATTACTAATGTTTGTCCCCGCCGTTCCTGGGTCGATATAAATTGTGAAACACCTATGGCGCATACCCGCATACCGCGGCGCGTGGTATACGGGTATGTGCCACACGTGTCTGCAGGAAAGGGTTTGACGACGTACGCGACAGGATTTTGACGTTATTCATGTCATGACTAGCCAGACATATTGGTCAATACTTCTTACCCTCCCATACAAATTTTGGTCTATCCCAAGTTAAGGAGGCGATCACAAGAGCACCTAGACGTAGGCGGCGGATAGAGAGATAGATATATAGATAGATAGATACGTAGAGAGAAACGCAAAAGTGCTTACAGTACGCAAAGAAATGCTTCGCATTTAAAATACGCGCACCAATTGCTTCACACAATCAAGAACTTGGAGGACGCTTGAGCTTCGCCTTCAAGAGTAGAGCGCGATAGCGTAATCGGGCCTCGTGCGCATCGCCTTCTCAATTGCTAGCCTAGCTTCGGTTCCCGGTGCATGCCTCAATCATGCGGTAAGGATATGAAGGACTGTGCGCGAAACATTAGCCGTTTGAAACTATCCTAGAATGCGTACTGCAAGTACAGTTGTTAAGTGTCCACTACTCCAAAACTTGTTTTTGCAAATCAGCGAAGGGCCCACTACGCGTCCGTAAGGCAACACGCGAACCTACACAGCTGTTCACTTTGTCGATGCTTTTGCTGCTTATGATCATGATTAAATATGCCTAAGCAGTTTGTAACGGGTGGGCCTTTAAAACACCCACTCTTTGCGCAATTCACATGTTTTGACGCCTGGCGCGATTCTACGCTTCTGCCACGCAGTATTACATGCCTACATGCGAACCGTCCACTACGTGACATTCTTATGGTCACGTTATTGTGAATAACACAGAACCTCTGTATATAGAAGCAGTGGACGTCGAGGCGAACCGATCACTAGAAATACGATCTCATCGTCCTCTTCCTTGTTATCTCTTCTATTTCACAGTGGCACATACACGCAGTGGCATAGCGTAATCTTATTCCATGCCCATGGCAATATAGAGTTTTAGGGGCGAAGCTCCTTAGGGTGTGGGTCTGTCCCTCCTCTGTAGTCGTAGCAGTAGTAGGTAGGTAGGTAGGTAGCCACGTGTAGTGGAATGTACCCACTCCACGTGATAAAGATGACGATGACGCAGTATAGTGGAATGTACCCACTACACGTGATAACGATGAAGCATAAGCGCGTTCCAGTATAGTGGATTGTACCCACTACACGTGATAAAGATGACGATAACGCTGATGACCATGAAGTATAAGTGCGTTCCAGACCACACATTCTCTTTCTGCCATGGATGAAAACGATCGAGCTTCGCCCACTCATCATCAGTCACATCGTGGATATGGCGTGATTTTTTTTTTCTTTTGCTAAAGCACTTTAAAGAAATAACGCAGCTCTGTGGTAGAACACCTGTTTGCCACGGAGACAGCCTGGGTTCGATTCTCACTCCGACCCGAAGTTTCTTGTTATTTATTTTATTCGCATCTTAGTCGATTTTTTGTCACGTACAAGATGATTTTTCGCTCACAACCGGCGACGCCGACCCCGACACCGGAATTCCAGCGAAACGAGCGTTACAATTTATTTAAAGACGTTCTTGCTCTGTTTCACGTTGCTTTGAAGGAACCTGGCGGCTCGAGCCTCGCAGCTCCGTCGTCCTCGTGGGTGCCGAGGAAAGTGCTCACGATGTTAAAGGCATCAACTCGACGCGAACTTACTTGCCTTTCTCTGTTGGCATGATGTCGCTTTTGTGGATGTCGTCACTTGAAACGTCATGTACCTTCGTAGTTGCCAACAGAGGCGTTCGCAAAGCACTCTTCTCAGCGAAAACAAGAACTCTCGTTGCAGTCACCATCATCTGACCGAATGTAAACAGCAATGGTTGCACCGACGCTTGTCGGCAAAAACGTATCTGCCGGACTTGTCGAATGAGCGGCACTGCACTTTGCGAACTTCTGGGTTCCCAACTGGCACACCGGTTGCAAAAATGTTGCGCATGACTACCAGAAACTTTCGTTATTGCGGGAGTGTTTTTTAAAAACATCTTCGCTGTCAGAGGAGGCTAATGTATTGAAATCTATGGAAGTTCGCCGGGGACGCCAGATTTATTCGTTGCCGCGAGAATTTCGCTCTTGAGGGCTTTCGTTGTTAAGAGGTTCAACTGTATTTCGCATTCTTTCGCGCTCAGTCGGCAGTCTCAGACATTACCCAACCTCGGCCAGTCGCGCGCGATCACTTCTATCTAGGAGTGAGGCGATCAATGCACGTGTGACGTTTGTTGTTTTGATCTATGTGTACAGTAACGTCTGCGTCGTTTCTTTATTCTTTTTTTTATCGCTCAGCGTGCGCATAGTCTCGTGTTGTTTGTATAAGTTTGCGCGCTATGTGTGTGTCATAAATACTATAAGTCCTGCTCCACAAAACAATCTTGCTTTATTGAACGCCTTAGACTCGACATCAATAATGCAGTTTTTGTTGCCCGTTTGAACATACTTGGGAAGCGCACACGTTTTCTTTATGTTTTGCACGGCACTTAAAGCACTTATCAATACAACAAGTAATGTAATGAAACATCAAATTTAATTTTTTCATCATTTTATCAAACACGAAATCACTGCACAGCGCATGTGTGAAAATACTATAACATAAAGTTGCTCAAGTTTTACGCGTCATAACCGTCATATGATTATGAGGCACGTCACACTTGCACAAAATGCACTTCTAGTGGCAGATGTATACAATAGCTAAGTACTAACACTCTCACTCACCTTTGTGAGAAGAGCATTCGAAAACAATAGTAGCCACCACCACAACGATAACGACACAGTTGTCGCACAATGACCGCAAGTTGAAACACCAGGCGAATACCATGACGTAACTGTAGCAGTGTAGTATGTAGGTACAGCTCAGTAAGATATCATAGAAGACGAATTATGGGATGCCTTCTTTTTCATAATACGCGCGGTGTAGCGTTGGTTACTCTACTCATGTAATAAACCTGCCGGGACGCCTAGAGCCACTGACATCGCTCAGGAAAGAACACCATCCGGTGTGACTCCGCGAGGCCACCTTGTCTTGTTTCTTCGCACGACCCGCCTTGTAACGTACGTGTACACAACTGAGACGGCCGTTGCCCCATCAGAAGCACTGTCACTGAAGGGGTAGCAGTTGAATGCATCCACGGCTCATTGTCATACTTGTGGTCAACGCTAAAAGGGAGCGATGACCAATTTTTGTGGTACCTATTTTGCTGTAGCGCAACGGAAAGCTTACCAGTCAGAGTGTTTAATCACAGTATGGTCACGCGGAAAACGCCGTGAAATATTTGTAATTTGAATTTTTCAATCTGCGGCAAATATGAAGTCGTATACACACGTGACAACACATGCTGCAAACAGTGAGCGCGAGAGCGGTTCGTATTCGAGCGCGGCGGTTTACTGTGCATCCGCCGCTGCTCGGCATGGTCCACAAGTGTGTGTAATAATAAAGTGTGTACATGCTCTGCATTAACCTTCCGGCGTCCTTGCGTAGTACGTGAATAACGCTACCTCGCCAACTGCCCGTCAAACGGCCACTCTGTAGTATCAACGTGCGCCGCCTCAGGTAGAAAACATTTTTTAGCATCGCTGAATCTCTACAGATGGCGCCAGCTACCACCTGCTTCACGGCTGTGGCGCCCTCGCCACTGCCATGGCTCTGGAGTTTTGCAACACGCGTGGCGCGACCTGTCAGAGCAGTAGTGGGTAGTGCAAAGTCTCTTGCACAGTTTGCTGTGGATCCAGGTGCGACCAGCGAGTACGAAACAACGATTTAGCTTAATATAGCACGTGTTTGCGCATTGCACACTCAGAAATAGAGCTAATAATTTCTCTCCGCTAGTCGGACGCGCCACCAAACCACCATGAAGTGCTTGCTCGATCACAAGCAAACGCGACAGCTCTGCGCGCTACGAAGAAACGCCGCAATCGACGCTACTGACGTAAAAGGCGGAATAACAACGTTCAGTCAGTTCAGTTTTACCGATTTACATAGTTTTCGCACGAAGCAGAAAGGCGAGTGCGCCGGATACGGGCAGCAACGAACGAAGCTGAAAAAGAAAAAAAAGCAGCACTGTGGGTGTGTGTACGTGTTGTTCTGTGTCCGAGTTCAGTCACGCTGTTCTAAATTAGAATTACGTTCTCCACAGCCGGTTGCATGACAAAATGTGATTTTGTGGCTCTGCTGTTATTGTTTTGCGTAACACTGACAGAGGACCGCGCTAACCTTGACTATGAAGCTCATCAGAGCCTCTGACCTCGGTGCGCGTCGTGTAACACGGAGTGAGCAACTCGAGGCACACTTAAGACGCGAGATGAACATCACGCACACCGTGACCTGGCTTAATCTGAGTTGGACGCCACGACACAACATCGCACACGTACGCCCTGAAGGCTTTCTCTTGGAACTAGCAAATGCTAGCACGTGCGTCACACCAGCAATCGCAAAATCTTCAGGTTTGTTTTGCCCGTGGCCTCTGCGACGGTAATCTCGGAGGCCACGTTTTGGTTGTGCCCCGCGAAATGGGACATTTGCAGTATATACAAACGGAAGACAACCGTCAACAGAATGGTGCACAATAAAACACTCCAACGCACAGTAAGCGAGATATGAAGGGGTTAACGCAACTGAATAGGTGAAACTCGCCGGGGCCATGCGTCCCCGATGAAGCGATCTTTGCACCACGGATCGCAAGATACATAGCTAACTAAAGTGATAGTGTATGTAATTCATCGCTTTGACATTATGCATATAACCAAATTTAACATTTAGGCGCTACAGAACGGAGGTCGGAGGGCTTGCCTCGAACTCGAAGTCGTGCGATGCTCGGTTGTACTTGCGAGTTGCAGCACGCCGAAATAAGTGCAAATTCTTTTGCATTGTACCCGCAGCTCGCCTTGATGAGCTTCCTACTTTTCTGAAGCCTGGATATGCGGAATAAGCTTTCCAGGTCCTTGATTTTTACGAAACCGCGCCTCGACACCAACCAAAAAGGGTGTTCTTTTGTGGCCTACGCATATTCCCTTGCGGACGGCTCCCTATGCACTACCCAGTTATGGCAAGGGCTGCGATGAGAGCGCTGGTGGCGGTGTTCTTTTGCAGCGCCGCCTGGGCACAGTCTGACGTCTATAAGCTCGTGGATAACGTCGCTACATCGTGTGATGCTTCGAGAAATAAGGACAGCAATCTAAGCATGCAGTCTCCGAGTGAGAAGTCTTTTGCGCTATTCGTCTCTTCGAAAGTGAATGCCGTCTCGCTGGCCTTCGAGTTCCATCGCTTTGTTTCGCGAGGTTCCCATCGCCCCAGGTTTGTCTGCTTGAATATTTTGCGATAGCAATTATATGGACACTCTCGGCTGATTTTTGCCGTCATCGTCATCTCTCGGATATGTATATGTATGTATAATATGAGGTCTTCGTTTGGACGACCTTTTTTGCCCAAGAACCCGGCAGCGGACAGCTACGTTGAACCCGCCACGATTATGATACACGACTACGATGATGCATGACCGGACGTATTATAATGATGATAATCTGCAGATGAAAAGGACGGGTATAATAAATGCTCACAAAAATTTCCCCCACGTGAAAGCGGCCAGCCTGGCTGCTGCAGCTCAAGGGGACGAGGAACGTCGCATGAAGGGCTTCATGCGGGAGATGTGGACAACTTCAGTAGTTCGATAACGGCAGTACGCTGTGGCTACAACTGGTGTCACCAGATAGTTCACGGGTGAAGTCTCCTCCAGAACTGTGTAAGGCCCGATAAACCGTGACTGAAATTTGTGACACAAACCAGGTGTGCGAACAAGCGTCAAGAGCAGCTCCTCGTCACCAGGGCGGAAGGAGACAGCACGATGTGATTCATCATAAACAACCTTCCTGTCTTGCTGTCTGGCTTCCGTATTCATGCGGGTACGTTGGCGACACTGGGCGAGTCGTGAAACGTATTCCTGGGGAAGAAGATGGAGATGGATTTACGTTGAAGGTAAGGAAAGAAGCGTCCAGCAAGGAAGTAGGAGAACGTCCGTAAACCATGTAAAACGGTGAGTAGCCGGTTGTCCACTGAATGGCTGTATCATAGGCCAAAGTGACGAATGGTAGAATCACATCCCAGTTTTTGTGGTCTGGTGTAATATAGGCGGTGATCATGTCGGCAAAAGTGCGATGGAATCGTTCGGTCAGGCCGTTAGTCTGGGGGGTGATAACTGGAAGTGGTCTTGTGAGTGGTGCCGGAGGCGCGCAGAAGTTCGGTCGCTAGTTGAGAGAGGAAGGCCTAGCCACGGTCACTGATTAGAACACGCGGACCGCCATGGCGCACTATAATTGCTTGAAGAACGAAATCGGCAATGTCAGAAGCTGAACCAGTAGTAACAGATGCTGTCTCAGCATTGAGTGTCAAATGATCAACAGCTGTCACAATCCACCGGTTGCCAGCGGCAGTGGCTGGAAGGGGGGCCATAAAGATCGACTCCTACTACTTCAAATGGTGTCGCTGGGCACGGAAGAGGCTGTAGTGCCCGGCGGGAGCCGATGTCGGGAGTTTTCAATATTGGGAGATAGTGCAGGAGCCAACGTACCTGGCTACACTAGTGGTAATGCCAGGCCAATAAAAACGACTTCCAATGCGGTCGTAGGTTTTATGATGACCAAGGTGACCTGCAATCGGATCATCATGAAACGCTTTGAGGACTTGAGAGCAAAAAGAGCGAAATAGAACGGGAACCCAGCGCTGACCGTCAGGATGGTAAATTCGGCGGTACAGCACGGATTTGTCCAGCTTAAATTGCGAGAGTTGGCGACGGAGCCTCGCGTTAGGTGGACGGGATTTGCCAGCGAGGTAGTCTATGATACGCTGACAGTACGGGTCAGCCAGCTGGCGAGAAGGAAAGTCTTGCACGTCGTCCGAAGGCAGCTGGTCTATAGAGGCCAGAGTGGGTAGAAGTGGACGCCGAGTGTTTGTTGTGCAAAGCGGTTGGGGAAACGCCGAGCGGGGTGGTAGGTAGTGGGCAGCGAGAAAGAGCGTTGCCGTCTCGATGCTTTCTGCCAGACTTGTAGATTATATCGAAGTCATACCCTTGAAGTCCTAGAATCTAGCGGCTGAGGCAACGCGACAAGTTCTTGAGTGTGGAAAGCCAGCATAACGCGTGGGGGGTCGGTTACAATGGTAAAATGGCGGCCGTGGAGATAGGGACCAAACTTCTGCACAGACCAAATGACGGCCAGGCACTCCTGCTCGGTGGTCGTGTAGTTCCTCTCGGCTGCGGAGAGTACGCGGCTGGCGTAAGCAACGACTCGCTCTCGCGAAGAGTAGTCGTGTTGCAGAACAACGACGGCTGAACCACGGCCGCTAGCGTCTGTGTGCAGAAGAGTCGGTGCATCCTCATCAAAATGGGACAGTACAGGGTCGGTCATGAGGGCCCTCCTCAGCAAGGCAATAGCCGATTCACATTCCTGAGACAACTCAAAGGGCATACCAGAAGCAAGTAGCTTGTGGAGTGGTGCAGCTATGGAGCCAAGATTTCGAATAAATCGCCGAAAGTACGAGGCGAGACCAAAAAAAACTTCGTAGGTCTTTATGCTTTTCAGGGCGAGGGAAGCGAAGCACCGCAGTAGCTTTTTCAGGGTCAGGACGAATTCCGTCCTTGCTCACGACAAGACCAAGGACCTAATGGACTTGCTGGTGAAATGACATTTCTTGGTGTTAATTTGAAGACCAGGGCCCGCAAGACACGTCAGGACTTCATCTAAGCGTTGCAGGTGTTGAGGAAACATGGATTAAAAGACAGCAATGTCGTCTAGATAGCAGAGACAAGTCTTCCAATGCAGGCCACTCAGAACGGTGTCGGTCATGCACTCAAAAGTCGTGGGCGTATTGCATAGGCCGAAATGCATTACGTTGAATTCATATAGGCCATAGGGGTTGCAAGCGCTGTTTTGTTCTTTGTCTTTTTCGTACATGGGGATTGGCCAATAGCCGGAACGCAACTCAAGGCTCGAAAAGAATTCCGCACCTTGTAAGGAATCAAGGGCGTCGTCAATGCGTGGCATGGGGTATACGTCCTTTCTAGTAATCTTTTTGAGCGCCCGGTAATCGATGCAAAATGGTACAGAACCATCTTCCTTCGGCACCAGAACAACGGGAGACGACCAAGGACTGGCTGAGGGGCGGGTTATCTCCTGTTGCAACATGTGGGCTATGTTTTCTTCTACGATTTTTCGCTCGATTAGAGACACGCGGTACGGGCGGCGGTGTACAATAGATTTGTGGCGAATCGGGCCTGTTGTTTGATCATTTTAAACACTTCGTAGAGCAGGAAAAACAGACACAAAGAAACGACACCAGCGCTCGTATGTTGTCTGGTGTCGTTTCTTTGTGTTGTAGAAGAGACAAGACACAACACCCTTGCTGCGGGCTGGCTGTTCTTTATCTGACTTCGTCCTCCTCTTTCTCTACCCGAGCATGTCCGCGAGTACCACTATCTCTTCATTACACTCGGCCACGCTACGTGCATGCAGTCCTGACAAAATTGGCCCTTCTCTGGCGTTGGTCATCTGTTCGAAGGTGGAAACATACAGAGGTTCTGAGCCGTGAACTACCATAGGACGAAATGATGCCTCTGGCGGGCGGCATTGGCTGCCTCGCGGAGGCCGGTCACGCCCATGCAGTGACTTGGCTTGCTGAAGTGCCAACGATGCCTCTGGCGGTCGGCCTTGGCTGTTGCTTGCCGGACGGTATCGGCCACGCAGCGATTTGATTTGGCAAGCGGTGAAACATGCGCTTGGTGGCTGGCCTTTCCAACATTGCAAAATGCCTGGATATTCTTGCATGGATATCTCCGGAGGGCGGCATTGACTTTGTCGTGGTGGTCGTGCTTGTGTACGCCGCGACATCTCTGGCCGAGTTGCCGAACATTGTGCGGGGCGACACTGGCTGTAACAGCGTGGTCTTAATGCCGGCTTACGCTTGTCCCGTCGAGGAGCCATATTGCCATGTTGAGTGGTTGGCGACACTGATGGCCTCCGAAAAATGTCAAGCCGTCTGCTGAGTGATTCTGTGTGTCTCCGCACAAGTGCACCCGTCTTCGAACACTTGTACTTAGAGATGGCCTTTAAGAGGACCGAACGCTTGGGGTTTTCGTTTCTCCTGGGGTCCTCTCGGAAGTTCAATTGGCGGATGTCCACACACTCGGCCAACGACTGTGGTAAAGTCCGGGGACGTGGCTCGCACGTTGGAAGGTCCATCTTGCTAGCATTATCTGGCCGGTCTGGTCTGTGGAGAAGTGGAGTACCCTGTACGGCAGCAGCTGGTGCGTCCACGTGTTCAAGTGATGGGGAGCGTGAAAGCAGCCTCTCCGACTGGGGATGGTGGCAAATGCTCTCGGTCGCTGACGGTATGGTGCTGGAATCGCATTCCGATGGCGCACACTCAGAGAGCTGTAGCGGTGTACAGCATCTGGGGGGAGTTCCACCGGCAGGGAAGTCGACAATGTTCTTTACCGAGGGGTCATAAGGCACAGCAGCAGCGCCAGGATGGTTCCCTGCGGCTGCGTCGTTTGAACAACGCCGTTCATACGGCCCTTCTTCGGTAGTGGTCTTTGGCAGTGATGAACTTAAGTCAGGTACCGAGAAAGAGTCCGGAAGCTCGAGTGGGGAACTGCAGCGCACAGCTGCAGCCTCGAGGTAGAACCCCTCTTGAGCTCCTTCCTCGGTACCGGTCATGTTGGACTGGGTGGTGGCAGAGAGGTGGGAGGGAGTCCGGCCAAAAGCAGCAATGAGCTTGAAACTCCACTCCGCCCAGGATTGCTGCCGCACGCCTTCGAATCTGTGCCACGCCGCGGCAGCATTTCGAAGGTGGTCAATGGCTACGCACCACTTCTGCTGTTCCGTCCATTCACTGAGAGCTCCGATAGCGTTGACGGCGGCCACCCAGTTGTTGGCGTCATCCTCGAAGCCGCGGAACTGCGGTAGATCAAAGGCCGCCGCCGATGGTGATACGGCTGCCAAAACTCCGGAGCATGTCGACGCCAAGCAATCGAGTTGGTATGAAAGCTCTTTGAGGGTATACCAGAGCTTTCTGCGGCTCTCTGGTGAGGTCTGTTCGTGGTCTTGGAAGGCGGCTGCGGTCAACGCGGCACTGAACGAGTGAAGTGCTGGCAAGGCGGAAGGAAACAGCACAGAGCCTGGCACCGTCAACGCGTTGACCGTGGCGCGGAGTCGCGCGATGGTGGCGGAAAGCTGGGCGGCGCTTTCGGGCGATCCGCACGCAGAGCCAGTGGTGACGTCGGAGTAGTACTTGTCGATAAATGTACTCACTGCGGCGCTATCCTCTGCCGAGGGATCTTGAAAAGCACCCCTGAGCGGCTGAGGCGCTGATGGAGCACTGAGCGGGGCGTTGTCGCAGCGGGAAGCATGAACGGCATTCCTGGGCAACGGTAGGCTGTGCACTGTCCTGGTGGCGCCGGGGTAAGCATGCCCTTGATCCATCGAGGAGGCCTGGACGCCGTCCTCGAATGGTGGCGTTGGTGCTTCCGGCAGTAGGAGGGTCGCGGGCTCCATGAACGCTGTTCCGTGGGTGGCGTTCGCGAAAAGGGAAGCCCACAGTGGCGATGACCCGCGGGGACGCGCTTACGGTTCGTTTGTCGTGGACTGCGCCATTGTAGAAGAGACAAGACACAACACCCTTGCTGCGGGCCGGCTGTTCTTTATCTGACTTCGTTCTCCTCTTTCTCTACCCGAGCATGTCCGCGAGTACCACTTTCTCTTCATTACAGTGTCCATTTTTCCTGCGGTACGAAGTGTAAGAAGTACAATAGATGTTCCGTCGGTGTGAATACGATGTGCTGCGGCGGTAGTTTGGCCCAAGGGCGACTAGTAGGCATTAACTTTTTCAGCAAAGCAAGCAGCTGCTGTTTCTGCGAACCTGTCAAGTCACTGCTGATGGCTGCTGTAAAGGTGGAGGAAGAAGCATGATCAGGCGAATGGCCTTTGGAGGAGACATGTGTAAGAGGCACGTCACATACAGGCTCGAGATCGGCAACGCACGCTACCGTGGTGCCTTGCGGGAGTAAAATTTTATCTGATGTTGCGATCGTAGTGGCGACGACAGCTGATCCATTGTCGAAGCGAATCACACCTCATGCAAGAGCTATGCCTTTACTAAGACATAGCTCTTGTGCGACGACTGTGGTCACCAATACGTCACCAGAGTCGATGTCGTTGGACAGAACTGTTAGAAATTGATGTTCACGTGGTGGTAGCTCCGTCTCTGCAGCAGCGATGAGGCGAAGTGGCTTGTAAATTTCGTCCACAGCAAATAGCCGCGGAAGCAGACGAAAGAAAATCCCATCCTAAAATGAGTTGGTGAGAGCACGGGGACAGCACAGCAAACTCTATATGGTGAAGAATATTGTTGATTAGCACGCGGGCGGTACAGAGAGGGGAAGGGCGAATGGTAGTACCCTGGGCTGTAACCAGCGTAGGCCCATCGTATGGCGTCGTGACTTTTCTGAGACGGGCACACAAATCAGCACGACGAACAGAAAACGTAGCACCAGTGTCCACCAAAGCATCGATATGCAGTCCTTAAGCCGTTACAGAAATATATATGCAGTCCTTAAACCGTTAAAGAAAGGGCGCGCTGGAGGAATTTCAGTCCGGTATTTGAATGCAGTTTTTCCCAAAAAACTGCATCGCTTAGTTTTCCGCAGGATGGTCAGAGGTGAGGGAGGCAGGCCGAAGCGGATGCAAGGAGCGACGGAAGGGCGAAGGTGAACGGCGTCGGGTTAAGGGATGACTATTGCGCAGGTCACGTGATGCGGGCGGAGATAGAGACCGGCGCGGAGGGGACGAATAAAGGCGGCTCTGATAAAACGCTTCTCCGGTAAAGTCACGTTCGGTCATGTCGTACCCTCGACGCTCGTCTTGCTGGCGCTTGCGGCAGAAGCGTGAAATGTGGCCGCGATAACTGCAATAATAGCACGTAGGACGAGACGATCGCCAAGGAGGGTAGTAGCTGGGGTTAGGTGCACCGGGAGAGAGCGCAGTGAGATGGGCAGACGAGGGCTCAAGCGGTGGTGTGGGGAAGCTCGCGGGGGGCGCGGCAGCAACCGACGCGTATGTTGGTGGCGGTAACGTCGAGCTGACGGTGCCTCAAGGCGTGGTGGCAACTTGCCCGAATGTTCGTGGGACGCAAGAGGCAGCGGGCTGCAGGTGCGCCGTGTGGGTTAAGGACTTGAGCTCCTCTCTGATAACATCACGCAACGCCATGGAAGAAGGTTGACTGGAACACACTGAAGGGAATGAGAATCCCACTGATTGTAATTCTTCGCGGATAGGTGCCCTAATCATGCCTCGTAGGGCTGGGTCCACCGAAAGACGTGTTGCGTCGCTGTCCGGTTGAAGGCGAACTGGCTCGAGTTCGTCGAGACGCTGACATGTTGTCACAACGTCAGCAACGGTAGCCGGATTGTTGATGACAAGCGCATTGACTGGGACAGTTGCGATTCCCATGAGAATGTGGCGTACCCTGTCCGACTCTGGCATCGAAGCATCGACACGGCGGCCGAGAGCAAGAACATCCTCGATGTAGGATGTGTATGACTCGCCGAGATGTTGTTAACGAGCCTCGAGGGTTTTCTTGGCGAGAGCCCAACGAACGGCCGGTGCACCAAACACTTGGCGCAGCTGTTCTTTGAACGTAGCCCAGTCGGAGATGTCAATCAGGTGGTTCAAGAACCACGTCTTCTCCACACCCGTAAGGTAGAAGGAGACGTGAGTTTGTAGGTGTCGTCCCACCGATTAGCAGAACTGACACGCTCGAAATCATCCAGCCAGTCCTCGACATCTTCTCCGCGCATACCAGCGAAGAGATGGGGCTGGTGGCTGTTTACTACTTGAGAAGACGGGCCTTGCGTTGCCGGAGTGGGGACGGCTCCACCTCATACGTGGTGGAGGTTGCTCTGGGATCCCGCGTCCTCTACTTACCCACTCTACGTCCTGCAGCTTCGCTCAGGTCGCCGTTTGGGCCAGCTGTCCGGCAATGGCAATATATCACAGCAAGACCAGGTCGGAGGTGCAGCCGTGCCCAGCATATCCACCACATATTTGGTCTTCGTTTGCACGACCTTTATTTGGCCCGAGAACCCGGCAGGGAACAGCTACGCTCAACCCACCACGATGACGATGATACACGACGAAGATGATGCATGACCGAACGCATTATGATGATGATAATGTACAGATGAAGAGGATGGGATTAATAAATGCCCACAATAAGTATAAAAAGCACAAAGAAAACTTAATTAGAAGAGAAAAAAATTACAGCATATCCACGGGGTGAATGATGATGAGTGGGGCGAAGCTCCAGAGGGCATCATCGGTAAACCGTGAATACGAGTAATTCGCCCCACTAAAGTAAACACGAGAGAAATGTTAAACATCAAACTTTTATTGTTGGTTTCCGTGGTCCCTTCATTATCACCGCTTTGTGATCGGTGAAATGCAGGGAAAGCGGTTCTTGTATGGGTAAGCATTGAACGGCCGTTGGTGCGACTCCGAGTGCGCACCAAGAGCGAGTGCCTTTTATGCTCGCAGGCGTCCAATGGCAGGTGCCATATATGACATCATTCATATTTTCATAATATCTAACATCTTTTCATCATATTTCGTCATACTACAAGTATAGTTTTATAACATCTCGCATCGGCTGCTCAACAGTCACTTGTGAAGCGCCGGCGGTGGCCATTTCTCCTGATGTAGGGCTTGGCTGGAAAAGTTCCAGAGGGATGGCCTCGGGACTAAGGCCTCGCAGTCGGCGACTGTAGCGGTGGACAGGAGTATCCACTGCAGGAACGGGTTGTGGGATCGGACTGGCAGAACCGCTTCGTGAAGGGGTGGTGAGCATCAGGCGTTGAAGTCCGAAGAACCGAAGAAGAGTGGTAAGTTGGGCCAGTTGGTAATGATCCATTATGTAACTGCGCAAAAACGGACGGTAACACAAAAGAAGAGAAGGCACAAACTGCGCCTGTTTGTGCCTTCTCTTCTTTTGTGTTACCGTCCGTTTTTGCGCAGTTACATAATGAACCGAAGACCCGAGCGTCGTCTTCCTCACAGAAATTGTGGGTGCTGCTCGAGCTTCCCACTTCGTCGTCCTCGGTTATCTAGCCGGCCTTTAGCCGTGTTTTCATCATATACAAGTACCGCCATCTAGCGGACACTCCACGAACTAAACGAGAGGTGGCTACTACATACATACATCGGGGACGCACGACCCACGGCTTAAGGAGCTTCGCCCCTAAAATTCCGAAGCTTCAGACCAGGGATTCGAACCGACGACCCCGCGCTCCGCAGCGCACTGCGTTTGACAACTCAGCCACGCGCGCCATGCATGTGCCGGCGTTATACCGGCGAGGTAATTTTATGCACCATTTACCGCTCGCGGTACGCAGATCTCGGTGGAGCTTGAGCGTGTTTCCTATCACACAACGCTCCCACATTTTCTTTCAATTGCCTCACACTCTTCATCAGTCGAGAATCAATGCACTCGGTACGCCCGCTACTGCTCGATTCACTGGTCAGGCGTCAGCTGTCAGCTATCGTCAGCGATTATTAAATGCGAAGCATTTCTTAGCGAACCTAAGGCAATTTGAGCTTTTCTATCTATCTATCTATCTATCTATCTATCTATCTATCTATCTATCTATCTATCTATCTATCTATCTATCTATCTATCTATCTATCTATCTATCTATCTATCTATCTATCTATCTATCTATCTATCTATCTATCTATCTATCTATCTATCTATCTATCTATCTATCTATCTATCTATCTATCTATCTATCCATCTATCCAGCCGCCTACGTCTGGGTTCTCTCGTGATCGCCTCCTTGACCTGGTATAGACCGAAATTGTTATGGAAGGGTAAGAAGGTTCGACGAATATGACTGCGTGCGTATGACAAGAAAAGAACAATTCGAAAATCCTGTCGCGTACGTCGTCAAACACTTCCCTCCAGACACGTGTGGCACATACCCGCATACCACGGGCTGTGGTGTGCCGGTATTTGCCACGGGTTGGTTGGTTGGTGAACCTATATAACTGTCCTGAGAGACGCGAGTAGCGCGCAGTGGGTGTCTCCCACGGGTGACTGGAAGTTCATATCTACACAGGAACGGTGAGCACAGACATTGGTAATTTAAATGGGAGAGTGTTAGGTGAAATCGACATCGTCGGCGTTAAGCCGACGAATGCAAAGAACAAAAAGGATCAAAGCAGCAATTGAACCCGAGCATTCTGCGTGGCAGTCAGGTATTCTACAACAGAGCCACGCCAGATCTCTAGTAGAAACTGCTTTAAAAAAGCACCGCTAAAGCACTCCGTACAAATGGTTAACCAGCGAAGCTGAAATGTGCGGCCCCGCTGTTTAGCAGTGGGTACAACCCGACGCTGCACTGAAGCCTTCCACAATTATCGTTGCCAGGTTGTGGCCGAACCACAGGCGGTCACAGACGTCGCAGCCGAAGCCAAAGTGCCGCTGGAGAAACTCTCGCCCAAAGCGGGCGTTCGCCCCGGTGAACGCGCTCCCGGAATCACGTCGACGCTGTTCTGCCCACAACGCCGTTTCTTCGGCGCGCCAGAGGGCGCGCCGTGGCTGCAAGCGTTTGACCTTGCAAGCGTCGTACCCAAGCTCGCGCGCCATTGGCGCGCGAGCTTGGGTACGACGCTCAGAACGACGTAATTGATAGCACAGCCAATGGAGACCGCTTGTGACACAGATGCCGAGCGGTTTTTCGTTTCTCCTAGCCACATACAGCTTTCACTGTAAAAAAGCCGGCAGATCCCACGCACTGTGGGAATCGATGTATTTCGAAGCAGCCAGGAAGGAGCAAATCATGCTTTACATAATTTGCATGTCATGTTTTACATGTTACGACCGGTAATTTGTGTTCATCATACAGTCACGTCGCGATATGCAAATTTTGGTGTATGTCAAGCTGGACGCAAGCGCACCATGATCGTGGCATGTAAATGGCATTGCAGATGACATGCATGCCAAGATTTTCATATTACCACCTGCTACTTATGTTCGTTATATAGTCATGTCACTCAATACCAAATTTGGTGTATATCAAGCTAACGAAGCGGCCGCGAGCGCGCCATGAGCGTGGAATGCAAGTCATGTCGCTCATGACGTCATGATTTCCATATTACCACTTGTCATTTATGTTCGTCATGCAGTCATCTCACTCAATACGAAATTTGGTGTATCTCAAGCTAACGAAACGGCCGCGAGCACACCATGAGCCTGGCATGCAAGTCATGTCGCTCATGACATGTCATGATTTCCATATTACCACTAGTCATTTATGTTCGTCATACAATCATCTTACTCAATACCAAATTTGGTGTATATGAAGCTAACGAAACGGCCGCGAGCACGCCATGAGCGTGGAATGCAAGTCATGTCACTCATGACATGTCATGATTTCCATATTACCAATAGTCATTTATGTTCGTCATACAGTCGTGTCACTCAATACCAAATTTGGTATATATCCAGCTAACGAAACGGCCGCAAGCGCGCTATGAGCGTGGAATGCAAGTCATGTCGCTCATGAAGTCATGATTTTCATATTACCACTTGTCATTTACGTTCGTCATACAGTCATGTCACTGAATACCAAATTTGGTGTATATGAAGCTAACGAAACGGCCGCGAGCGCGCCATGAGCGTGACATGTAAGTCATACTTTTCTTGACAAGTTAGTCATGATTTTCATGATATGACCAGCCATTTATGTTCGTCATACAGTCATGTTATGCCATACCAAATTTGGTATAAATCCCATTAACGATACGGCCAGGAGAGCGCAAAGTCGCAGGCGGCTATATAGATAGATAGATAGATAGATAGATAGATAGATAGATAGATAGATAGATAGATAGATAGATAGATAGATAGATAGATAGATAGATAGATAGATAGATAGATAGATAGATAGATAGATAGATAGATAGATAGATAGATACGCTCAAAGTCGCCGAAGTTCGCTAAGAAATGCTTCGCATTTAAAATCCTATGCAGGTACACAATGACGGTGCAACGTCAATTGTGGTTGCAGTGCTGGATCTCTGATTTTATAAAAAGCAATAAATATTACATATGCGCTCCTATTGCCCGAGAGATTGACCACTCGCAGGGACTGAGTACTAAGCTTTCAATATCATGAAGGCCAGTTAGCCGCTGGGTCAGCGTCCAAAGTCTCGCGCCTGCTGGATCTTCTCGCAGCGCAACTCATGCCTCTCGTGCACGAGCACGTGTCAGTGGTTTTTGGACCTGCGAGAAAAAGGAAGAAGACACGCGTCGGCCGACGGACACTTTTTGTTTCGAACGCTCTAGCGGACTCCGTCATTTTTGCATCTAGTTTTCAGGGCACAAGTTCGCCCATAATAAACCATTTTTGTGTTTCCTCTCTCTCAATCCGTTACATTCTGGTGGAGGTGCGGGGTATGATTGGAAGGCCCCTTGGCGCAAGAGAGCGGAGCCCTGATCCTCAGCAATTGGAACCTGGCGAACTGACTCCAGTACACCAGCGTTCAAGCCGCTGCCTCCGAGGAGACCCGCCTGAATTCGGACCGCTTCCTACTGCTCCGGCAACACAGGCAACGTTCACAACCAGCTACGGGACGATGGCGAGCCCAGTGACATCATCGCAACATATCCTGTCCCCACCGTGCATGCCTGAGCCCTTTCATGGCGACACGTTCGAAGATGTGGAGGACTGGTTGGAACACTTCGAGTAGGTTGCGAACATCAACGGCTGGGACGAGGCAAGGAAACTGCGCCGCGTGTACTTTGCATTGGAGGATGCGGCAAGGACGTGGTATGAAAACCACGAAGCGGTGATACCGACATGGCAAGAGTTCCGACGTCATTTGGTCGCTACGTATGTCAGCACCGATCGTCGGGAGAAGGCGGAGAATGCTCTCCAGTCCAGGAACCAGCGCGCGAACGAGAGTGTTGGCATGTATATCGAGGACATGTCCCGCCTTTTCAGACGCGCCGACGCTAGCATGACCAAAGAGAAAAAACTGCGTCACCTGATGCGAGGAGTCAAACAGGACTTATTTGCAGGGTTGGTTCGCAACACACCTCGTACAGTTGCTGAATTCCGCACCGAAGCCACCACCACAGAGCGGGCATTGCAGCAGCGCTTCCGTCACTACAACCATGATGTCAGTAGTTTCCCCTGCGGATGTCCTATCAGCAAGCCTGGGAAGCAACAGGGCAGTGCTGAGGGCAATGGTGCGATCTATTTAAAGGAAGAGCTCCGGAAACTACTGTAACCGCAAGTCCCGCCAACAGTTTCATCTCTCGCCAGCGTGATTCGAGATGAAGTTGGTCACGCCATTCTACAAGCGGAAGCCGACGTGAAACCTGTTCGGCTCGAACAGCCATTGCAGGAACGTCCTGTACCAACTTACGCCGATGCTTTACGCCAGCCCGCCGTGCACAATGCTTCGTTTGCAGCCCCCGGCGGCCACCCACCGGCTTCGCGTGGCTCACCCTTTTTAGGCGATCTGAGGCCACGAAAAAGCGACGTGTGGCGTACACCCGACAGGACGCCGCTCTGTTTTCACTGCGGCGAAGCTGGACACCTTTACAGAATGTGCCTATATCGAAGAGTCGGCCTACGTGGGTTCTCTGTAAATGCACGATGCCCCCCGAAATGGCGAAAGACCTGTCGAAATCGAAGATTACTTATCAAGGCATCAGTTTACAACTGCTAGTTTCCAGCATCAGCCGAGATCTCCAGCGCCTGCTCGCTATTGATCTCCAAGCCCTCGGCGATCAAGTTCACCATCTCCATGTTCAACCTCTACAAGCTGTCGTTCAATGAGTCCCCGTCAGGAAAACTGAAGCCAGCGACCTGGGGAGGCAAGGCCGCTCATGACGGAGGATCTTCACTTTGTCGGACAAGGCCCCAGTGCAGCACCAACGAGCAGAATACGACCGCCAAGATAAGTAAAGAGAAAATTTCTTCGGACTTGCGCGTTACCGTAGACGGGTGTGAATTGATCGTTTTAGTCGACACAGGTGGAGATTATTCGGTTGTCAGTTATGCTATCGCAAAGGAGTTAAAGAAAGTTTTGACGGCTTGGAGTGGACCACAAATACGTACGGCTGGGGGGACATCTCATTACACCTCTGGGAAGATGTACCGCAAGAGTCGGAATTCAGGGCGCTACTTACGTCGCTGACTTCGTCGTACTTCCGCAATGCTAGAGGGACGTAATACTAGGGATGGATTTCCTGCGAGCAAACGGAGCCATAATCAACCTGGAGAATTCTAGTGTCCCCTTTTCAACGAAAGTGGCCATAGACACAAAGGAGCCAGAGTGTACTGCATGACGCGTTATAGACGGTGATGTTACCGTGCCACCGCGATGCAGCGTGCTGGTCAGCGTAAGAAATGAAACATTCGTTGATTCGGAAGGTATAGCGGATGCAAACGTCGAGCTACTGCTGAAGAAAGACATTTGTATCGCCCGAGGCATTATTCAGTTACGTGGTGGCTGTGCCGATGTATTACTCACAAATTTCGGAAATGAAATTCGCCATGTTGCAAAGAACACTGCTATCGCCTTCCTCCACGGTTTTGCAGCAGTGACAGACTTATGCGGCCTGGCGTCAGGGCCACCTGCTTGGGAACCTGCGCACGATGTAGCGGCAACAGTTGCAATCAGCCGAAACGTATCGACAGCCGAGAAGAAAATAATACAAGACCTCATAAGAGATTTCGTCGGATGTTTCGCTACCTCGTCAAAAGTACGGCGAACCCAGGTTGTTAAACACCGAATAATAACAGACGAAGCAACAAGGCCGGTATACCAACATCCGTACAGAGGATCACCGAAGGAACGAGAGGTCATAAAGGGTCAAGTGAAAGAGATGCTGGAGGACGATGTCATTCAGCCATCCAACAGCCCGTGGGCATCGCCAGCAGTTCTTCTCAGGAAAAAGGACAACACGTTGAGATTCTGTGTTGATTACCGAAAACTGAACAGCGTGACCAAGCGTGGTGTACACCCCCTGCCACGTATCGATCATGCATTGGATCGGCTACGGCACGCAAGATATTTCTCTTCACTGGATTTAAAAAGCGGCAAATTGAGGTCGACGAAAGAGAGCGGGAAAAGGCTGCTTTCTTCACACCTGTATGAGTTTAAAGCACTCCATTCGGTCTCAGTTGTGCGCCCACAACATTCCAGCGCATGATGGATAGCGTCCTCTCGGGCCTCAAATGACAGTCCTGGTTAGTATTCGCCTGGTGTGCCACCGATGGCGGCGCTGCGAACGGCGCTCCGGTGACGCAACGGCGGTGATACGGCTTTTGTCGTCTGCTACGCTCTGAATAAAACAGCAGCATTTTCGTTATAGTTCGCTCCCGTCGCACGACGTTCCTCGACTACTGGCTGCATTTTCTTCTAATGATATTTCTTGAGATGACTGCTAGCATTACAGGAGGTTAAGAAACGTTAACATTTAACATATTTTCTGTATATCGACATCCATCGCGGTTCAGGTTCATGCCACCGATTTCGTAGCGTCACTCACTGATCTTGATGGCGTTGACATAAGTTACGTGAAAGCGCGAACGCCCCCCGCCAAGTGAGTTAAAGGGATTCTACGCTGTTTTGGAATCGAAGCGCGATCAATTTCATGGCTTATTCGCGAAAACAGCGTTGTGTAAACAGACTTGAATTGAACGAAAATTCCAATTGTAGGCATGCGGACTTGTGCACATAAAACGTTGGCCGACAAAATGAAATCGATAACTTCATCGACCAGTGGGTTCTTGCGGACAACTAGCATAGATTGGGCGAGCTGGATGCGAATAAGATCGCTCTGAATGAAACGCGAGTTGTGGTGTGCGTGATAAAGTTCGACCCTTATGATTAGAGATAGATACGCTCATGTGGTTTGCCGCTCGTGAGCCACATTCATGCTTGCGATCGCGCAGTGCTGCCTATTCGACTGTGCGGGCCTGTCAATGGGGATGACAAGATGGCGCACACTATACAGTTTCTAATGCTTGGGCAACGCGATCCGCTGTTGGTGTTTCATTTGACACCGATAGTACAGCTTGGTAAACTGTAGGAAAAAATCGGGAATGTGTCCAGGAAGAGGAGAAAGAGAGCTATTTCCCAGCATTTTTTTGGCCCCTTTGGCGGGTGATTGCTATTCTTGACCGTGCTGTAACAAGATTGAATATTTTAAGGTGAAAGCATTAGATTCCTCATCAAACGCGAAAACTGACCGTCGGCGTCCCGCGTCGCCAGCGTCAACACGAGTGATGCAGAAATTCATCACATGATGACGTCGTCATGACATCCCAGAACACCAAAATTTGTGAGGTCATAACGTCACGTCACTTGATGACGTCATCACATGACACCGTCGCTTTGTATTGCCTCCGTGATCGGTAGGCCGATCTCGGAGGCTATGCAAAACCAGGTGATGTGTAGAAAGCTTGGAATGCCTCCGATCCTGAAGGCAGTGCAAGACCATGTTACATCCAGAAAGCATTCGGAGGGGGGGCGGCGAAGGACCAATGCACCAACTAAAGAAAAAGTTCGCTTTCCCCTTCGAGTCAACTTACTCAAATACATAAGAAACCCGAGTTTTTTTAGTACAGTGATCGCATCAAGCCCTATCAGGAGTCGACCGTTGAGACTGATTTAAAGTATTTTCTTGCAAATACATCTTATTACGACTTTCGATGCCAAAGCTTTCTATTTATCTACGTTGGTATGATTACACTAATTATGTTCAGCAAACTTTGAGACCACCGTGAGCGAATGTACAAACGTCGATTTGACGTAAGGATTAAAATGTGTCTAAAAAAAAGAAAACAACTCCGGGAAACCTACCAACGTTTCATATCACCATCGGCAATCCAGGAGCGTAGCCAGCAATTTTTTTCGGGGGGGGGGGGGGGCACCTCTTTGATTTAGGGGGTGGCACCTCCTTGAAATGGTCATTTTTCGCTATGTATGCCATGGCGAAAAAAAATTTCGGGGGTGGGGGGGCACGTGCCCGGTACGCCACCCCCTGGCTACGCGAATGCGTGAATCCCCTTTTGACTCACCCTGTTTATATCGTGTTTAAAGTACTTACGACGCGCGCTTACACAGCAGCTGCCGAAAATGTGGACTTAATCAAACGTTGTTGCTGGTAACGCCATTTAATTTATTTGAATGACATCACACGTCGTTTGTCATGCGCTTAAAACTCTGAACAGTGGAATTCAATCGAAGGAGCAGGCGTGGCAACCGAACACGCGCAGCACGCGCTATACATTCATTGCGCTTTAACGCAGACATGCAAGCCCGAGCCCGAACGCTGAAGTCAGTGATCGAAAAGGGGCAGGAAAGTCATTTTGAGTGCGCCACGGCCATAGAACAGTCACGAAAAGAAATATTCGCTATAGAAGCAGATGTACACATTGATGGCTAACAGACGACACCAGGAGCAATCGACACAAAAGGTGCTCCTGACGGCAACTACGCTCGATTTCGCTGGGCATTTTGCTTGAACGTTGAGTACAAATTGCTTTATGAACTTGCCCACTAACTCTCGTCACATGAAAGAGCTTCCGCGGTCCGTGAGCAAGCGCTTGGGAGTGCCATGCCGCGTCACGAGTTTGGTTTATACGAAATTAACGGCGTGTTCAGCAGTCGTATCGGGTACCGCTTCGGCTTCGATCCACTTCGTGAAGTGATCTACGGCGACGAGGGTGTACCTGTTGCCGTTTTTCGTCTTCGGGAAACGGCCGATGTGGTCCATTCCTATCATTTCAAACGGACCAGTAGGTGGCTCAATAGGCTGCACTGGAGTTCTAGTAGCGGTGGTGGACACTTTGCGATATTGGCAAGTTGGGTATGCCGCGACGTAAGCTTTCACCTCCTGGTACATGTTCTGCCACCAAAACAGCTCGGACACTCTGGCATATGTTTTCGAACACCCGAGGTGCCGTGCTGTAGCTACGTCATGGAGGGCTTTCAGCATTTGGGGACGAATAGATGGAGGAACTACAGGTAGCCACAGGGTCGAGCCTCGCCTGGTGCGCCTAACATGATGAAGCAAGCCGTTTTCCACTTTGTAATAGCGCCGCAGTCTTTCATAACGTCAAGTGGATTGGTCAGTGCTGCCAGAGCGAAGGATGTTTACGATTGAGAGGAGCTCCGGGTCACGAGCTTGTGCACTTCGTAGGTCACCAACAATGCTGACAGATGCCGGATAACGCGACAAAAAGTCAGCATCTTGATGTGACGCGCCACTTCTGTGGACACTGGTGAAGTCGTATTCTTGCAGGTGGAGCGACCAGCGGGCCATCTGTGGTGTCAAGTTGGTCGAAGACTGTAGCCAGACTAATGCATTGTTGTCAGTGACGACTGTAAAGTGGGGGGCCATACAAATAGGGCCGAAACTTCTGGACGGGCCAGATGACAGCCAGACACTCCAGTTCTGACGAGTGACGACGTTGTTCCACATCTGAGAGCTGGCGGCTAGCATACGATAACACCCATTGCTCGCCAGTCGAATCTTGCAGAAGTACTGCACCAAGTCCAACTTGGCTGGCGTCCGTGTGCAAGACAACAGAAGCCGATTCATCGTAATGGGCAAGTGTGGGTGGCTGCAGCAAAGCCTGCTTGATGTCACTGAAGGCGGCCTGCTGCTGCGGTCCCCACGTCCACTGAGTGTTCTTTAATAAAGCAGTCAGAGGAGCGCTACGACTGGCGAACTCTTTGACAAAGCATCGGAAATATGAGGCAAACCCCACGAAGCTCTTGAGTTCCTTGGCTGTGCGAGGGTCTTCATAAAAAGCTAGAGCATGGAGCTTTCCCGGGTCAGGCGTAACACCTCTTTGGTTTACGACATGGCCTAAATACGTGACTTCGTGCAATCCAAAGAAACACTTCTTAGGTTTCAACCGCAAGCCAGCTGACGATAATGCCTGCAGAACCGATTCCAGGCGACGCTGATGTTCGTCGAACGTTGAGGCATATACTATGACGTCGTCGAAGTATACGGGTGCCATAGTCCACTTAAGATGGCCCAAAACCTTGTCCATGAGAAGTTGGAACGTCGCTGGGGCGTTGGAAAGTCCGAACGGCATGCGATTGTAGTGATAGAGCCCGTCTGGTGTGACAAAAGCCGTCTTTTCTGCATCGTCGGGTGCCACGGGTACCTGCCAATACCCGGACAACAAGTCTAGTGTGGAAAAGTAGCGCGCCCCTTTGAGGCGATCCAAGGCGTCATCCAAACGAGGCAGTGGATATACGTCAAGGCACGTAACACTGTTCAGCTTTCTATAATCAACGAAGAACATGATGGTACCATCTTTTTTCTTCACCAGTACCACAGGGGATGACCAAGGACTGTTGGACTCGGAAATAACACCTTGTTCCAACATTTCCGTCACGTGTTCTTGAATGATACGGCGTTCGGACGGTGCGACGCGGCGAGGCTGGTGATGAATAGGTGCGTCCCGTTGCGTATCAATGTGGTGCGCGACCAACGGAGTACAACCAAGCTCGTTTGAGGATATGGCAATGGTCTCCCGATACTGCTGCAGCAATAATTTTATGGCTTCCACCACGTCTTCCGTGAGCTGCGGTCCGAAGTTGAACGAGTCCCAGGGTAGAGGTGTCGGGGACAACGACTGGGCGGCACTAGTGTCTGATGTCGATACCAGCGAAGCCATTATCAGATGACTTGACCTCTGAGGCCTCGCCAACTTGTTCGCCGCGGTTTAGCTTTACCGGATGACTTTTTATATTCACAGTGAACACGTGTTTGGTGCCGCGAACGCAAGCAAGCAAGCTTCGAGGTGCCGCTGTCTCTCTAGATGGAGTGGAATGTAAAGTCATCTCGATGAGAACATCCCCCGTGATGGCACTGTCGAGTGTAGCTGGCAACCAAGTCCCAGAAAATGGTGGGAGGACTGCAGAGCAAGCAGCAATGACCTTGCAGACATCCTTGTCGGTATCGCGTGGTGGTGATGGGTAACGCATTATTCGGCGCACTAAGTTCGACACGCGTCGTACACCACCTAACACGGCGCTTGTAATACGGTGACCGTAACTTTTGTCTGCAAGCCTGTTTCGTGGGAGAAGAAACGGGTTCCCGTCGCCCCATCAGAAGTCGATCATGACGCCTGCTTGATTGCACCAGTCACACCCTAAGACAATAGGCCATATCGGACTTTCCGCAACGACCAATTTCACTGGCCAGGTCTTTTCCAGGACGTCAACGTTTAATGAGATAGTCCCCAATTGTTTAACCTCCGTGCCATTGAAGGACAAAAGGTGTGCGGAGGATCTAGGCTGGATTAAATTACGACCACTTGCCACTAGTGAAGCGTCGAGGACGTTGACAGCGGCACCAGTGTCCACCAATGCTTTTGTTGTCTTCCCGAGCAACTTGACGTCAACAAAAATATATGGGGCGTTGAGTCCGCCCGTAGCGCACGAAGAAAGGTGACGTACAGAAGGTGTGAGTGCTGGTAGTGTCATAGCCTGGTCACACCATTGTTCTGGGGCATTTACAAGACACTTCTGTATAGTAATCGGTGCGCTCGACGCTTCATGAAAATGCACGCCTGCAGCCGTTTGTCCAAGAGGTGGCCTTACAGAAGTGTTACACGATTTCTTGTTTGTGTCGCACAGTGTCAAGCGACTGAGCTTTACGTGAGGTCTGCTTAGAAACAGGCTTGTCATTTGCCACCTGGCCGCCGGAAACATCAGCGCCTTCGTTAAGCGTTGCCGTTGGACTCATGTTGTCGATGTTGGCAGCATGTTTGTGGTGTGATACATTACAGACTGCACAGGACGACTGCCGTATGGTATGCAGGGTATCCTGTTGATCCATTGCGAGTACTACTGCGGCACGGATATCTTCTGGTTGGCCTATTCGCAACATGCGACGAACCTCTGTATCCCGGACAGCGTCGATAAAGGTATTTGTAATGAAGAGACTCACCACATGAGGAGGGGAACCCTGCAGCGCCTTAATCTTGAGGCGCTCGATGTCAGCGGCTAACTCTTGAAACGTCTCGCCTGGCTTTTGACGACGCTCTCGCAGACGGGTGTAGCACAGCAGAGGTGAAGAAAGGTCTCCATAACAGTTACCGAGCGCTTTAGACAGCAAGTCGAAGTTCTCATGCAGTCCGGGGGGGCACATTTAGGAGGACTTCCGTGGCTTGTCCCCGTAAGTTGGCGACCGAGTACCTGCGCTTTTCGCCGGTCGTCCCAACTATTGGCTATGGTAATGGTATCCAGCTGAATTCGGTATGCCTCCCAGGATATTGTACCGTCGAAAAGCGGAGCGTCCAGTGGCTTCGGAGGCTGTGCCACTCCGATGTCGCTCCAATGTGCAGCAATCCTTAAAGTTAGCTCCACGGGTTTCTTGTTACGGTCCCTTGCCGCTCTCCAGCTCTCACATGCCTTGCATCCCACTTCTGACACCAAAACGTTACGTAGAAAACACACAGACAGCAAAGCTAACCACTTTACTTCGGAAACTGGTTGCCGTCTTCCAGCTTCTTCTTTTTCGTTCTTCACTGCTCCTCTTCTGAGCCCGTACCCCACTGTTACCTCCTAACAATATACATGGCTATGCACAATTAAAATGCAAACAATAAAATTTTCGAACTGTATAACAGTGACAACGATAAAGAAAGTACATCGGGAACAAACGCAGACGATGAAACATGTGAGATAGTGACTATAGCCAATTTCTAAAAGGACACTGAGTTCTACAAGTCCTAAAAAGCAAAGACATTGCTCGAGATTACACATCGAAATGAGGTCCATGTAATATTCAAACCTAATAATAATAACTAAAAATGAAAAAGAAAGTACCGATCGTTGAACGCCTAAATACCAGAACCGACGTTAATAAACCAAACATTTAATTCTGGAACTGAAGTGGTTGCTTGGTTGTGTTGGTACGACATATTGGAGGGAAACAGCGCCAAAGACGAAAGACCAGGCAGAGAAAGACACAAACAATAGCGCTCGTGTCTTTCTCTGCCTGGTCTTTCGTCATTCGCGCTGTTTCCCTCTAATAATTCTGGAAATGCTTGTTCAGGTGCTTTCGAAATTTATCCTTATCACGTTCAGCTACTATATCATCTGGAACGTCGTTCCACATGCGCATAGCACGTGGCAGGCAGAAGAGTTGAAGATGGCAGTTTTGGCGTAGATAAAGATGATTATGCAATCTTTTCGACGTGAATGCAGATATTTGCAACGTTATTGGTAATGACCTTGTCCTGTGCACATATTTCTGAAATAATGATAGGAGAGTTATGTCACTACGGCTGCTCAAAGAATAAAGTGATAAGCTTTTTGTTTTTTAATTTGCGTGATGCTTGTGCGATGGCCGTAATTTGGAGAGATGAATCTGGTGGCTCTATTCTGGATTGATTCTAGCGTGCTAGTTAAATAAGTGTAATGAGGGGAACAAACTCAAGAAGCGAATTCAACCTAGGGTGAACAAATGTTATGCAGACTAGAGCACGTATGTTAGTCTTTCGTAGGTTCCGGCGTAAGTAGCCTAATGACCGTAAGGTGTTGCTGCAGATGTTAGTGATGTGGGCAGTCCAGGAAAGGTTGGATGTTAAGGTTTCACCTGAATATTTGAAAGAGTTAGCGCTAGATACGAGTTTGCCATTTGTAACGTCTGAAACACTGAGTTGGAATATTTGCGAGAGAAGGACATTGCTTTACATTTATTTGGATTAAGGTGCAGAAGCCAACGATCGCACCAATTGCTAATGAGATCGAGGTCGTTTTGAATTATTACATTAGTACTAGTAATTGCTCGGTAAATTAAACAGTCATCAGCCAAAAATACGCACATGTGAAGATGAATTATTCGGTAAGTCGGTAATATAAATAAGAAAAACTAGCAGTTGTTCCGTGTACGAATACAACCGATGAGCGAAGCTCGTTAGAAATGGGACGCACATGGCGTTCAACGCGAGCGGCGTTTCATTGTCCAGGCAACGGACCAACCACTGCGTGGACGAAAGGGTGAAGCGATGGTTTCGCGCGTTCGCCGGTTTGAGGGGAGAGGGCAGAGTCGAAAGAGGGAGAGTAAAACTAATCTGCCTCCATTTCGCATGCGTTTGTATTCTCGCGCTTTGTGCATCGTGCAGACGCCATCCGCAATCCAGCGCTCGTAAAGCTCATTTATCCTCCCGCGTGAGGGGCAGCCGCCACAGCTGGTACCGTGCCAGGGAGCTTCAACGGCGACGGCGACGGCGGCGTGCCAGCCTAAGGAGCTTCGCTCCTAAAAAGTAGCAGACCGAGCACACTGCCCTGCGGCACCCCAGAAGAAACGTATGAAAGTGGAGAGCAAAGATCATTAACAATAGTGAACTGCTGCCGGTTGGTAAGAAAATTCCGTTTCATGACAGAGTTAAAGAACCTATTGGACAGGCGAGCGAAGACGAGGAGAACGAAGTGGCGCCACCGAGGACTCTGAGCTCGTGACCAGGCTACCCGCATTCCAGTGTTCTAAGCAGACAATAAAGGGATGTTATAATAGAACCTAAACACAAGGAAGTTAGTTGAGGGGTTAGTCGACAGTGAGCAACGCGAGCGAAGGCTTTCGATCGCGTTGCTCCTCCCCCCCCCCCTCCCCCCCCCCCCCCCAAAAAAAAAAGACAGTCAATTTTCAGGTTTAGATCTAAGTAATCATGTAGGTCAGTTGTAAACCCGAGCAACTGTGTTTCGCATGATAGGGCCTTTTCAAATGCATGTTGGTTTGCAAAGAAAAAAAGTTATTTTGCTCTAAGTGATCGTAAACATGGGAGGCGATGATATGCTCGAGCCTCTTACAGCAGATGGATGTTAATGAAATGGGCCTGTAAATCTGAGGTAAGTTTTTATTGCCGCTTTTAAACACGTGAGCGCCCTTCGCGATTTTTCAGTCATGTGGAAGCTTCCCTGTTAATGGTGATTGCCGAAAGATGTGACATAATATTTTACTCGAGGGTGAGGCCATATTAAGTATTTTGGTGCTAATGTCGTCAACGCGTGCTGACGTGTACCATTTAAGATTATTTATTATAGATGCGATCGCGTGAAGAGTGATGTCAATAGGCTGCAAAAAGGGATAGTCAAGATCAGCTATTTCGGGTACGTTTGTATTGTCTTCAATGATGCAAACTGATGAAAAGAATGTATTGAAAGCGTTAGGATAGTCTTGATCTGGAACGGGAACGTGGTCGTCATCTGGACTTGTTTCCAAATCTTTTTTGTGTTAGTTGTGAGCAGTGACGGTAGAGCGTGAAAAAATATTTATCTCAGCAGCACGTATCGCACAGCAGTAGTTTTCCAAAAAGTCTTAATATTTTTGCGACGACGTAGCAGTTTGCGCGCGTTTTGTTGCCGCGTACCATCTCATTTTTTCTCTATTTCTCAACACGTGTAGTGCCTTGTTGAACCACGGATTGTGTCTATTATTTGTTCTTTTGATTAATGGAAAGCGTGCGCTTACTAATGAAGCTAATTTGTTTTTGGAGAGAGTGCAGTTGTCTTGAACAGACCGATTATCGAAGTACGGTAAGAAGTCGCTGTCAAGGAATGTACATAATTCATCATTTATAATTGCTTGAACGGCGAACTTGTCGGCTAGTTGGTTGAGCATATCGTAGTCCATCAGGAACGATGGCGATTCTTTGCTGTATACAGATAATTAGTGCAATATTCGCAGTAAGAATTTCTCCCTAACTTTCAAGTTTCGATATAGTGCTTGCGATGTTGTCACACAAGTAGGCGAGGTCTGCTTTCAGGAAATCCCCAGAGAGAACACCATGAGCCTTCCTGATTGTAGCACTATAGCCATTAATCCTGACCCTCATGTCCGAACAGATGTAACGCTCAAGAGCATCTAGCCATGTTCCCCAATGCGTGATGATGTGGTCTTAGGGAGTGGGTACCGACGGCAACTTCTCTTTGAAACAAAGAGAAGTTGTTAAAGTAGCACTTTTCGGGCATGATTGTAAGGTTTGCCTTGCGTATTGCAGTGAGGACGCCTTTTAGCCTTGCAAGATGTTCGACGAACGTGCTTGAAAACACAATGACATCGTCGATGTATACAAGACATGCCTGCCACTTTAGTGCAGCGAGCGCAATGCCGATCATTCGTTGAAATGTGGCGGAAGCGGAACAAATACCGAAAGGCCGTACTTTAAGTTCTTAAAGCCCGCGGTAGTCTCGAATGCGGTTTTCTCGTGATCGCCCACTTCAACTTCCATTTACGAGTAACCTCACTTGAGGTCTAATGATTTTTCAAACTGACCATGGCGTAGACGGTCTAAGGCGGCATCACTGTGAACCAGGGGATAAACATGTCTTCGGTGGCTTTGTTAAGTCGTCGGTAGTGAACGCAGAAGCGTAGTTGGTTGCCTTTTACAGAGAAAACTCTTATGAGATCAAAACAAGGGACGTTTTTGGCGCCGTAGTTGTCCGCCGCCGCCGCCAGTGTCCATAACCGCTACCGCACTGAAATAAGAAAATAATATCCAGGATTGAACGGGGTTCCAGCCTGGGCCCTCTCCGTGGCAGCCCAGTATTTTACCTCAGAGCCATGCCTTTGCTCGAAACTGCTTCGGAAAAATACCCTATACAGGCGTCATGCCGGGCAAGGAACGACGTAACATATGTAATATAGCGTGGTAGAAGAGTAAAATAACGACCAGGTGTCACACAATGCGAATTGAGTAACCAGGCGTAACACAATACAAGCTCCGTAACGAGGGGTTCGTTGAATGCTTCCAACACATTATAAAGGGTTCAGCCATAATGTTTCATCGTCATCAGCCACCTCATCAACAGAGTGCACATAATGCCCTGCAAATGCGTAGCGGGTACCTAATTTCTTGGCGGAATGAAGAATAAGGGCGTAGTGGGTGCTTCCCAACTTGCCGTAAATTAGCGTTTATGGCGTAGTGGGTACCTTGCAAGCATAGTTGTATTAGTAGCCCGAAGAGAGTTTACACCGGCTTCTAGAAATGGCGCTCTTCTAGCTATTGCGGAGACTGTGCTGGACTTTTCGCGCAGGCCTGGCGTTTTTTTCTTTACTACAACGACATGCGACATCCACGAACTTGTCGATAGTTGAATGACGTCATCATTTAGTATTTCTTGAACTTGACGCTTAATCACCCCTCTTTCCTTCGGCGACATAAGCTATGAATGTTGGCGAAGAGGCCACGCCGACTCCTTTGTAACAATATGGTGTTTGGTAACCGCAGTGCGCTGAACTGACAAACTAGCTGGGGAGAAGCAACCCGAAAATTCGGCCACAAGTCTCAGAATCCGCTCCTTTTGTGGATCTGGCAAGTCAAGGTTAACGTGAATGCGGCTGCTTAGGTTAGCCCTAACTGTGTAAAGCAAAGAGAGCCGTTCGCAAGCGAGTGTGCGTAGGCCACAATGGAACCCCCCCTCTTTGGCTGGCGTTGAGGCGCAGTCTCCCGAAAATCAAGGACTTCTTTCGTCAATCCATCCAGGCTTCAGAGAAGCTCATGAAAGCGAACTGCGGTACAATGCAAAAGATGTTTCACTTATTTCGGTGCGCTTATTTCGCTTGCGCAAGTACAAGCGAGCATCGCGTGACATCGAGTTCGAGGCCTAGTACTCAGACGTGCATTCTGTAACGCCTAAATGCGTTAAATTTGGGTACACAAAATTTCAAAGCAATGAAGTACATACACGAGCAGTATATCTTACGATGAGTTGTACGAAACTCGCTTTATCAGGCACAAATGTCCCCGGCGATTTTCACCTTTGCAGTTGCATTCTCCCTCCGTCTATCGCTTCCTGTGCGTTGGACTGTTTTATTGCACATCCTAGAATGTTCTGTTGACGGTTGTCTTTCGTTTGTATACTCTGCAAATGGTGGTACGAGCGTGTCCACTTTTTCGGGGTACAACCCAAGGTGAAACCATTGCCTCCGAGATAGCTCAGGCAATCCCGGAGGCCATGGGCAAGAAAAACCTGAAGGCGGTCGCGGGCAACATTTTGCGATTTTCTTGTATGTCGCACGTGTTAGTATTTGCTAGTTAAAGCCGGAACATTCAACGTGCGCGATGCTGTGTGGTGACGACCAGTTCAGATGATGGGAGGTCGCACTGTGCGCAATATTTATCGCGCGCGTCACCAGTTTGCATTTAACTGTCCCACGGCGCGCACAACGGTCAGAGGCTGTGCTGAGCTTTATAGTCAAGGTTACCACGGTTCTCCGAGAAGGCTACTCAAAACAATAACAGGAGACCCATATTATCGAACTTTCTCATGCGTCTTGAACGAATAAAAGCGCGACACAAACGAGGACGATAAAGGAACGACAGACTAAGCGCTGTAATCTGTCGTTCCTTTATCGTCCTTGTTTGTGTCGCGCTCTTATTCGTTCAAGATGGAAATACACCAACTCACCCAATTGACAGTTCTGATGCAACACATTTCTCATGCGACCGGCTATGGAGAACGCGAGTAATTCGCTTACCCAACACGTCCGCAACGGCCCGTATCCAGCGCTCTCGCCCTTCTGCTTCGTGCGACAGCTACGGAAATCGGTAAAATTGAAGGTTATTGCTCAGTCCTGTACGTCCATGGCAATTCACAATGCAACAGTAGCGTCGGTTGCGGCGTTTCTTCGTAGCGCACGGAGCTGTTGCGTCTGCTCTTGTACTCGCCGTCGTTCTGGCGAGTGCATTTCATGGCATTTCGGTGGACCGTCCGACATTCGTAGCCCTTTTTCTGAGTGTTAAATGCACAAACACACCCAATATTTAGCTCAATCGTTGTTTCGCACTCGCTTGTCGAACCTGGTTGCACAGCAAACTGTGCAAGGGATTCGGACTCTGCACTACCCAATGCTGCTCTGACAGGTGGCGCTACGTGTCTGCGGAACTCCAGAGTCTTGGCCACGGTGGTGGCATTTTCGATGGAGGTGGAAATGCTCGAGGCCCGTGTATTTACCTGCACGTTAAAGAACCCCATGTGGTCGAAATTTCCGGCGCCCTCCACTATGGCGTCTCTCATAATCATATCGTGATTTTGGGTCGTTAAACCCCCCTAAATTATTATTATTATTATAATTATCTTAGCAGGCAAAACTCGAGGAGAGCATGATCTCGAGATGAATCAGGGGCAAACGGTGTGTGGTAAGAGGACGGTGATTGAGCGTCGGCGTCGTGTGTTCGGCGTGCGGGGCCGAATTTGAAGTGCGCGGGGCCGGTGATGATGATCGGCGTGCGGGGCCGAAAGTGCAGTGCGTCGTGATGGTGATTTGTGTAAGCCGACGACGAAGAGCGCGTGTGGTGCGCGGGCCACGGAGAACCAGGTCGAGCGACGAAGCGAACGAGCTGGCCGGCCGAGACAGAGGACGTCGGGAACTCGACGAGAGCAGATGAAGCGTGGGCTCCGTTCCGGCGTCGCCATCGCCGCGGCCTCCTGAGCTGGGCCTCGCCCCGGCTCCTGTGACCGCCTCTACCCTGTCCCTGGCTCGGACTTCGTCCCGGGACAGGTCCTCGTACCGGCTCCACACCCGGGTGCCGTTCGTGAGCCTGGGCCACGCCCCGGTGCTCGTCTCCCCGATCTGGGGGCCTCAACCGAGGCTGTTCCTGTGCCTGGCCGCTTCAGAGCTGTTCCTGTGCCTGGCCCTATCCAGAGCTGTTCCTGTGCCTGGACCGATCCAGAGCTGTTCCTGAGCCTGGGCCACGACCGGCGCTGTTCCGGAAACCTCGGCCACGCCCGACGTGCGGCCACACTTCTGCGGCCGTGCCTCGTCTCGTCGTCGTGCGACGCCACTTACGACAACCGCCGCGGTGTCGTCACTGCCGTCAAGGTCAGCCGCAAGCCCGACGTCTTCGATACCTTCGGACCCGCCGCCCCACGCCGCGAGACCGCCGACCGCTGACTCTGAGTGCGCGTGACTGATGGCGCGGTCAGTAGACTACTCTATGTTTATGTCCGTTGTATAGGTGTTAGTCCCACGTCCTGTTTGTGTTGCATTAAACTTCTCTCTATGTCTCTTGGAACGTCCGTCGTTCATCTGGCCAACCTGCGCCCACATTCAGACCCCCCACAATTTTAGCGAGCCTGCCAGAATCGGCTTTAACATCTTGCCGAGAGCCAGACGCGCGAGACGAACCAATGGATATAGACAGGCTGCGCGCGATCAGAAGGGACATGGGTCTAACAGGATCCGCACTAAAGGAATGTGTTGACGCGGAGCGCGTTATCGGCAGGGACCTTCGCGCCCAAGTTCGCGACGAGCAGCGAGTGAAGATAGAGCTGGAGGAAAGACGGCTACAAGCCGAGGAGCGTGTTTTGCAGCTAAAGCTCTAGTTACAAGAACAGGCAGCTAGTACGAACGCGGGAGAGAATGGTCGACCGGTGAGCGGCGACGCAGCATCACCAGCTGTAATGGATAGCTGTAGCCCGCACAAGCTATTTCCACCATTCAACGAGATGCGAGATGACCTCGACGCATATCTGCAGCGTTTTGAGCGCGTTGCGGTGTCTCAGGAGTGGTGTCGGAGCAAATGGGCTCTATCGCTCAGTTTGTGCCTGACTGGAGAGGCTTGATCCGTCATTAGTCGACTTGACTATGCTTGCGCCTCTGACTATGATCAGGTGAAGGCAACACTGCTGTTACGATTCCGGTATACCGCTGAAGGGTACCGCGAGAAATTTCGTGAGGCGAGACCAGAGGACAAGTAGACGGGTCTGCAGTATGCTTCTCGCATAGCGGGTCATTTTGACCGTTGGATTGAGATTGCAAATGTCGAGAAAACGTATGATGCTCTACGCGACGTAATGATTGCAGAGCAGTTCATGAAGGGATGCTCTCCCACTGTGCGGGTATTTTTGAAGGAGCGGAATTGCAAGAAGTTAAGCTCTTTAGCACAGAACGCTGATTGCTTCCTAGAAGCCCAAGACCTGTTCAATTTGGGCAAGGACAAGCTATGTAAGGAGAGCTACACAGATGCTCGCAAATGAGAGACCGCAAAGCGGCAGGTCAAGAGCCCAAGTCTGTGTTTCCTGTGCAATAAGTCAGGACACCGAGCGTCTGAATGTTGGTCCCGGACGAGAAATAACCAGTCAGCAACAGGCTGGTCGAGTCGCAGGAACGGTACGTCTGCGGAGGCAACTAAAACCCAGGAAAAGCGGCTGGCATCCTGCATGTTGTCGCCCAAAGAAGTAGGCGGACACTGCTGTACCGGCGAAACCACAGGAAGAGTACGTCGTACTTCAGAATAGGGGAGACTATTCGAGTCGTGAATACCACGTCGACACCTACCCAACTGTGCCTGACATCGGAACTATGCCTGTGGCGAAAAGATTGCTCGAGGGCAAGGCTGTATCTGTTCTTCGAGATACGGGATTCAACACCGTAGTAGTACGAGAAAGACTTGTCCTGGAAGAAAAGTTTACGGGTACTACAAGCCCTCTTTTCCTGCTCGATAGAACCGTGCACTACTTGCCAGAGGCCAATAGTTTATATTGACACGCTGTTCTTTACCGGTGTAGTGCGAGCTAAATGCATGAAGAACCCTCTGTATGATGTCGTGCTAAGCAACATCGAAGGTGTCCGGTCTGCAGAGCAGGAAGATTCGCACAAGCCTCAGCAGCATCGTAAGTGCCGGCATGATGATCACGGACTGGAGGTCTGCAGCGAACCCGCTAACTCGCCCGTGCGCACTATCGCAGACGATATGCAAAGCGATATCGCAAAGGGTCCAAGGTACCTACCAGCGGCCGAAGAGACAACTTGCACGCCTCATACAACCTAAGGTCAAGAACCACTGTGTGGCAGCGCTGCAGCAGCACAAGAGACACGCGCTACATCCTGTCTACCTACCCTTAAAGCCACTGCCACAACCGTAGAGAAAGTGACTCTCGAGGAGTACCAAAGAAATGACCCGTCCTTACGGCCTTGTTACGAGAGCGTTGGTAAGAAGGTGATTGTAAACAATCGTGAAACGCGCTATTTTGTGGCCGATGGAATCTTACATCGGAAGCACAAGTTGCTCTCGGAGAAGGATGCGAGAGACGGTGCTCAAGCTCGCCCACGAAGGAATCCTCGCTGGTCATCAAGGGATATGCCGAACAACTGACCGCATTCTTGCCGAATTTTACTGGCCAGGAGTTCAATCGGAAACCAAGAGGTTTGTGAAGTCCTGCGACATCTTTCAGCGGACTGTTCTGCGCCATTTAGTCGGTCGGGCTCCACTTGGTACCGTGCCAGTTATTGAGGCCCCGTTTTCCCGCGTGGGCATCGACATCGTCGGCCCTTTGTCACCGACATCTTCCAAGGGCAACAGGTACATCCTAACCATGGTGGGCTTTGCGACGAGGTATCCTGACGCCATCGCACTGCCCTCGATTGAAAGCAAGGTCGTGGCCGAAGGACTAATGGAAATACTGTCCCGAGTAGGTTTACCGCGCGAAATTGTAAGTGACCGCGGAACAAGCTTCATGTCGTCGTTGATCAAGGAGTTCACCCGAATACTATCAATCAAGCAATTACCGACAACCCCATATCGTCCGATGGCAAATGGGTTAGTGGAGCGATTCAAGGGCAAGTTAAAACGCATGCTCCGCCGAATGTGTCAAGAATACCCGAAAAATTGGGACCGCTACCTCGGGCCCCTCCTCTTCACTTATCGAGAGATGCCACAAAAGAGTACCGGGTACTCGCCGTTCGAGTTACTCTACGGTCGGTAGGTTCATGGCCCCATGACAATTTTGGAAGACCTTTGGACTACCCGAAAGCTGGATGACGTGACCAAGTCGGCCTATGCAATATATCGTAGAATTGCGGGAACGACTCTAACGAACATGCGAAATTGCGTCTCAGGACCTTGCGAAGGCACACGTTCGCCAGAAGAGCTACTATGATCGCAAGGCGAAGAAACGGGACTTATGCGTGGGTGACAAAGTTCTCGTGCTGCTACCCGCGGATCACAACGAACTTATCCTCACATGGAAGGGCCATTTTACGGTGATTGACAAGAAGAGCCCATTGGATTATGCTGTGGACCTTGGTCACAGAATCACAGTCTTCCACATCAACATGCTCAAAAGGTATGAGCTGCGGAAGGCTACTGACACGTCAATGACGACAGCTGCTGCTGTGACGTCAATCAACCAAATGGAAACTGAAAGGGCAGAGAACCCACTGCATGCCCCACTCGTGCAAACACAGAATTGGAGAGACGTGGCTGTGGGCCCTCGCCTTACTAAAGACCAGCGGAAACAAGTAGAGGAGCTGCTTGAAACATATCAAGACATATTCTCGGATTTGCCAGGAAAGACCGATGTGCTACAGTGCCGGCTCAAGTTAACGACGGACATACCCATCCACGTCAAGCAATATCCGATGCCATTCGCAGTTAAAGAAGCCGTGGAGAAAGAGATGCAGGAGATGTTGCGCTTAGGCATCATTGAAAAGTCGACATCTGCTTATCAGGCACCGATTGTTGTCGTCAAGAAAAAGGACGGTACGATGCGCCTGTGCATTGACTTTCGGCAGATGAATGGTGTAGTCGTGCCTGATTCAGAGCCGATACCGCGACCTGACATGATGTTCGCACAACTCACGGGACGTCAGTATTTTTCGAAATTCGACTTCACCAAAGGATACTGGCACGTGCCGATGTCGAGCGCATCCAAAGAGCTTACAGCATTCGCATGCGACTAGGGCTTGTACCAGTTCCGATTCATGTCATTCGGCATTAAGACTGCACCCGCCGTATTTAATCGGCTGATGAGAGAGGTTTTTGGCGACATCCCCAAGGTTTACTACTGTTTTGACGATGTTCTCGTCGCCACCAAAACATGGGAGGAACATCTAGCGACCTTACTGCAAATATTCGAGCGCGTACGAGCCGCCCATCTCACTGTAAAGCCTAAGTATTGCAAATGAGTTCTGCGGAATCCCGCAAGGTGGCGGAAGGGTTAAGAAAGGGAAATAGACTACAAATTTCCCTTTCTTAAAGCCTAAGAAAAGGGAGATAGGATTCATGACGACAAGTTTCCTTGGCCACGTTGTAGGACAAGGCATGTTACAGCCAGTCAACGAAACATCGCAGAAAATTGCGTCTGCAAAGTGCCCGGATACTAAAAAAGAGCTACGAGCCTTTCTAGGCCTTACTGGCTACTATCGTGAGTTCGTACCAAACTATGCAGAGCTCGCCCATCCTCTCTCAGAACTCACAAGGAAAGGATGCCCGAATAAACTTGACTGGCGGGACATCCACCAGAATGCATTTGAACGACTCAAGGGTATGCTATCACAACACCCTATACTAAAAGCACCCGATCTGGAGAAACCCTTTGTGTTGCGCACTGACGCATCGGCAAAAAGTCTGGGGGCCGTACTGCTGCAAGACCACAACGGGCACTTATATCCTGTGTCGTACGCCAACAGGAAACTCCTACCACGCGAAGCGGCATATTCGACTATCGAACGAGAATGCCTCGCCATCGTGTGGGGTTCGCAGAAGTTTCATGTCTACCTCTATGGTCGGCCTTTCGTCTTGCAGTCTGACCACCAACCCCTCAGATACATAAACTCGGCTCGACAAGTCAACACTCGGATACTGCGCTGGAGTTTAGCGTTGATGGACTATGACTTGCGCGTGGATTATATTCGAGGCTCTGATAATGTCGGTGCAGACTATATGAGCCGAATGTCCAATGGTGGAGAATAGTCTGTCCACGTGCTGGACGGGTGGTGTCAAACCGCATTGACTTTTCAATTATTCAGACACTTTGTCACACGCTTTGTAAGTGTATTCGCCCTTGCCTTGCCTTGCCGCCTCGCTCATTTTGAACAGGGGGGGAAGTGTGGTAAGAGGACGGTGATTGAGCGTCGGCGTCGTGTGATCGGCGTGCGGGGCCGAAAGTGCAGTGCGTCGTGATGGTGATTTGTGTAAGCCGACGACGAAGAGCGCGTGTGGTGCGCGGGCCACGGAGAACCAGCTCGAGCGACGAAGCGAACGAGCTGGCCGGCCGAGACAGAGGACGTCGGGAACTCGACGAGAGCAGTTGAAGCGTGGGCTCCGTTCCGGCTTCTCCATCGTCGCGGCCTCCAGAGCAGGGCCTCGCCCCGGCTGCTGTGACCGCCTCCACCCTGTCCATGGCTCGGACTTCGTCCCGGGCTTGTCCTCGTACCGGGTCCACACCCGGGTGTCGTTCGCGGGCCTGGGCCACGCCCCGGTGCTCATCTCCGATCTGGGGGCCTCAACCGAGGCTGTTCCTGTGCCTGGCCGCTTCAGAGCTGTTCCTGTGCCTTGCCCGATCCAGAGCTGTTCCTGTGCCTGGACCGATCCAGAGCTGTTCCTGAGCCTGGGCCACGATCGGCGCTGTTCCGGCAACCTAGGCCACGCCCGACGTGCGGCCACACTTCTGCGGCCGTGCCGCGTCCCGTCGTCGTGCGACGCCACCTACGACAACCACCGCGGTGTCGTCACTGCCGTTAAGGTCAGCCGCAAGCCCGACGTCTTCGATACCTTCGGACCCGCCGCCCCACGCCGCGAGACCGCCGACCGCTGTCTCTGAGTGCGCGTGACTGATGGCGCGGTCAGTAGACTACTTTATGTTTATGTGCGTTGTATAGGTGTTAGTCCCACGTCCTGTTTGTGTCGCATGAAACTTCTCTCTGTGTCTCTTGGAGCGTCCGTCGTTCGTCTGGCCAACCTGCGCCCACATTCAGACCCCCCACACGGTGGCTTCACCTTTGCCTGTAATGCGTAGCGAAAGTTTCTTATGAAAATCATCCTTGCTCTTAGCACTGGCGTGGCCGTCCCATATTTCTGCTGCCGAAGCGAGGCGCAGCGAAGCGGACTTAATTGTCCGCTTCATGGACGCGACATGCATTTTTACCTGGGGCTGCATTCCCAATCTACATATGCCCGAACATGAGTCATCTTACGCGTTGTTTCATGCGCCCCGTTCTCTTCAAAACTACTCCGTTATCGACGTGCATGCTTCTTTGACACGCTTACTGGCAACTATGCAGCCATGCAACGTAGTTGTATTACATTAAAAAAAATTGTCAGATCCAAAGTACAATGGGAACCGATGTTATGCGAAGCATGCGGAGGCAAGGTGACTGGGTTATAATTTTTTTATTGAGCGAAACATTACGAAATGACGTTAAATATATGTACAAATGTTCTACGCACAGACATGTGTTGAACAGTCGCATATGTTTCATATAACCAGTTGTTTACAGTTGCGTAACAATGCCAACAGAAACAGCACCAGAAGCAGTAAGCTGATATGTAGCACTTGTGCTTGCGAGGATGGTAGCCCTGGATAGTGCTTCGTGGACCAACTACAGTGGATGGCGCTTAAGTATACAGGAAGGTGGCTATTTGGGCAAGTTGGTAAATCTTGATCTTCGCACAGCGCACACACAGGAGCACAAAAAGAATAAGGGAAGAACCGACGACACGAGCGCTCGGTTCTTCCCTTATTCTTTTTGTGCTCGTGTGTGTGCGCTGTGCTAAGATGAAGCTTAAGTATACAACTGACGTTTGACAATGAGCGTGACTCCCACAGGCTGAACACCAGGAGAGGTGTGTTCTGGACGGAACTGACAGCTTGTTGAGGACGGTTCCGAAAGTCGGGAGTGGGCGTGATTCTGTGGACGGTGTTGTGCGCTATCTGAGAAAGAATGATTTGAGCTTGCTAGTGTCGGACAAGGAAGGTGGATTTGTGCTCATGAAGAAAGGGCTCTTCGACGTCAAGGGCCACCGAGGCTGTACGGAAGAACTTCAGGATTGTGAGGGTTTCTACCCCTAAGGTAAAATCTCAGGCTGTTGTTATTTGCCATGATCACGGTTTGATTGGGCTAGCGAAAAGCGTTAGTGAGTGTAAAATAGATAATGGGTCCGTGTTTTTTAATGTTAAAACTCACAATCCGGGGATGCCATTTAGGACCATTGTCAGCGAAAATAATGCATGGCAGTTATTGGTCAGTCGATACCTGCTGAAAGAACTTAACACTCTTGTTTTGGATGACCCGTTTGCGTTGACGAGAGAGAAAACATTTTATTAAAATACATCAATCCGGCTTGTGGGAGGGAACCCTAGTCCGGGTTCTCAATGATGATCTCGGCGAATAATTCCTGTGACCTCATTGCGTTTCTTGAAAACAATTCCGTCATTGGGCATTTTTTTTATTTTGGTGTAGAATAACTTTTTTCATTCTGTACCACACCTGGCGCTACTTGTGAGTCTGCGGTCATGCATAGATAAGAATGGGGCTGTCTCCTTCATTAACAAAGCCGAAGTTCCGGTGGATAGTTTTCTGGCTCTGCTGCAATTTTATCTTGCAGGAATGTTCATTTCTTTTCAAGATGAGTTGTTTGTACAAAATGAAGGCATTTGTATAGGTTCCTGTGTGGCACCTGTGTCGTGCAATTTCTTCCTGGCACACGCTGACCAACAGTTGCAAACAGCTTTGCCTAAAGATAAGGTCGTACACGTATTAACGCGATAGCGTTAAAGAGCTCGTTTCGCAGAAATGCCCGTGTCGGTGTCGTTGGTTGTGATCGAAGAATCATCATCTTGTCCGTGACCGAAAAATCGAGAAAGATGCAAATAAAATAAAAAACTTTGGCAGATCCCAAGTACCATAGGAATCGATGTTATGCGAAGCATGCAGAGCCAAAATGACTGGGTTGTAATTTTTTTTATTGAGAAAAACATTACGAAATGGCGCTTAAAGATATGTGCAAATGTTGTACGCACATACATAGGCGTGCGCGCAGGGGGGGGGGGAGGGGGGAGCGCAAAGTGAGCCCCACACATTGACATAATAGGGAGTGGGGCGCTGCGACGAACCTCCGCCCCTTCGAACCTTCGCCATAATAGGGAGGGGGGCGCTGCGACGAACCCTGCGCACGATTATAGGCACAGACATATGTTGAACACTTGCATATGTTTCATATAACAAGCTTTTTACAGTTGCGTAACGAGGCCAACAGATACATGGATACTACCAACATCAGAAGCGGTAAGCTGATATGTAGCACTTGTGCTTGCGAGGATGGTAGCCGTGGATAGTGCTTCGTGGACCAACTACAGTGGATGGCGCTTAAGTATACAACTGACGTTAATCCGACATGACGCCTGCCTCATAAGAGTACATATTGTAACAATCTCACTACAAGGTTAGCCTATTTACACTATTTATTAAGGGGCGAACTTGTGCCCAAAGCCAGAGAAAACACAGCAGTTCTGAAAGAACCAAAAGTCGTTAGTTCGCGCGAGCCACTCCTTCGAACGCCGTCTTTCTCTTCTTCACGCGTGTTGGCCGCTCGGTAGAAGCTCGTGCGCAAGTAGGGCCAGTCGGTGCACTGCGGCCAACCTCACGCGTCGCAACGGCGTCAATATGAAATGGAACACTTCAGGAAAACTCAGTTTTCTGTGGCGATATGTAACGTATATAAAATTAGATAGCCAGCACTGCAACCACAATTCACGCTTCGCCAACATTACGCCTGCATAGGGTCTTCTTCAACAGCAGTTCGGAGACTTGGCGTGGCTCTATGGTAGAAATGCTACGCAGATTGCTTGGGTTCGATTCCTGCTGGGACCCTGATATTTATTATTTGCACTCGTCGGGTCAACGCTGCCCACGTCAGTTTTTCTTGACGCTCTCACGTTTAAATGACTAATGTCTGTCCTCGCCGTTTAAATGACTAATGTCTGACCTGTGGCGCATACCCGCATACCGCGGCCCGCGGTATACGGCTATGTGCCACACGTGTCTGCAGGAAAAAGTTTGACGACGTACGCGACAGGATCTCCACGTTATTCATGATATGACTAGCCAAATATACGTCAAACCCTCTTGCCCTGCCACACAAATTTTCGTCTTAGATAGATAGATAGATAGATAGATAGATAGATAGATAGATAGATAGATAGATAGATAGATAGATAGATAGATAGATAGATAGATAGATAGATAGATAGATAGATAGATAGATAGATAGATAGATAGATAGATAGATAGATAGATAGATAGATAGATAGATAGATAGATAGATAGATAGATAGACAGACAGACAGATAGAAACGCAAAAGTGCGTACAGTACGCAATGAAATGCTTCGCATTTGATATATATTATACATATTTTAAATATTGTCAAATTGGGTGCTGAATTGACTTATTGCTTCAACACAAAGCCTAAGGTGAGTCAAAGTAGAGGACGCTAATGGGAAAGGAAGCACCATTTTTGTTCTAGCAATCATCAGAGACGTAAGGTACTGCTTGTATTTCTGAGTTATGTTTTCAGCAATGCCGGGGCCAAACTCGCGAAACTTCTCTTTCGTACCAGCGCTGTCCCGTTGGTTAGCCAGCTTCACTAATGAAATGACCTGAATTGCGTTTGACTGCTGAGAGCATTTCTGTAAGGGAATATTTCAGCCGAGCTTTTGTGAATACAAGCCCAGGTTTGACGCGGCAACCACCAAGTCGCTACTAATCAACGTCAGTAATGCGATGACTGGAGCTGAATGGTTCATGTCGAAGTCTTGGATATGCGCTGTTTTAAAACATTATGCACAAAACAGACACGGGGACGAACAGCAGTAGAAGCGCAGCTTTCAAGTAGCGCTTTGTCTCGTCTACTGCTGTTCGTCTCTGCGTCTTCTTCGTCGATATTGTTTTAAAACAGCGCATATCCAAGACTTCGCTACTAATGTAGAGAAAAGTCTGTCCTTTCGAAAATACTGCAGAATAGCAAGTCATGCGGCAGAAAAGTGCTCACAATTATTTAGAACAAAATCTGAGAAGGTCGAGCGCACTGTCTGAAAAGTTTTCGCTCCATGATCCTCATACAACGTATCAGGCGACTGCCTAAGAGGTCCTAAACCGGAACTTCTTACTCAGCTCTCTCAACGCCTAGTTAAGTACTAGAATGGATGAAGCTGAGCACTTTCCATAGCGCGTAGGACATTAAAAAAGAATACAATAAAGACGTACCTCAGTGTGCTGTCTTTAATTTCCCTTATTCCGGGACACCGGAAACGGTGCGCTACGTTTGGAACCCGCACTTATACCGGTGGCTTTCAATGAAGATATCCTCAGGGTATTTCGTACTGATAATGGCACCGACCGAGACCACGGCATTTACGGATCGCTTCCCGATTCTTTCTGACATGCAGATTTCCCTCAACAAAGCAGAGATTTCCCTTCTGGTTTTTTAATACATACTTTTTAGCATAGATGCAATTAAAAGCGTCGGGTAAGATGGTATTCCTAGCACCTTTCTGGAGCGACGCTCAGAATGGCGCTGTAGATAGCAGTCATCATCTATCGAAAATCACCTAATTCGTCTGCAGCTCCCTGCATGCGGAAAACAACATTGTTACAATATTGATGACGGGCTATTTATTACCGATTATATCGAGGAGGCTCCGGCTGGCTTCCGGTTTTTTGTACACAACGCGAGTAGAATAGCGCAGAGACGGTGTAAGGGACACGACACAATCCCTGGTGTCGTGTCGCTTGCTCCGTCCCTGTCCGAGTGTGCGCTATGCCACTTACCAATCATGGGCCTGGTTCCCTTGGTATCTATGCTTGCTGCAAAACTTATCGAACACTTGATACGTAGGCAACTCAATGGTTACTTAAGCGCAAATAAAACTTATCTCAGCAACGCCGGGCTGTTTCAACTAATATTGAAGTAAAATAATTAACCCCCGACATCACTGCAGCTTTAAACGATCATGATTTATTTGACGCCATTTTGATCGATTTTGCAGCGGTATTTGATAAAGTGTGTGATACCGAGCTCATTTGCAAAGTGAATCTAATGGTTAGGAATAATGCGCACTGCGTAGGCGCAGGACGCATTCACCTGAACTCAGTTAAGTCATCCTAAGTTCCGGAAACTTCAGGCTTACCTGCAATTTCTGTTTTAGAGCCAATTTTATTTATTCTTTATATAAATAATGCTGTGAAGTCAGAAAAGAGCACGGGTAACAACACCACGGTAATACATTCAGAATGAGTCCCTTATTAGAACGTCACTGGTTGTCAGGACCGAGCCAAATTTTACATTTTTTCTCGGATCAGTGAATTCGTCGAAACTTGGCAAATGCGCCTCGATTTCCAAGCGACAGTCGTCCCAAGGTGGACTAGCGAGTTTTTGTTTAATTTCGGTTAAGCTAATCAAAATATTTGGCAGATCCCACGTACCTTGGGAATCGATGTTATGCGATGCATGCGGAGGGAAGTGACTGTGCTATATTTTTTTCGAGCGAAACGTTACGAAATGACGCTGAAGATATGTACAAATGTTGTACGCACAGACATATGTTGAACAGTGTCATATGTTTTATATCACCAGTCGTTTACGGCTGCGTAACGATGCCAACAGCAACATGGTTATTAGCAACACCAGAAGCGGTAAGCTGATATGTAGCGCTTGTGCTCGCGAGGATGGTAGCACTGCACATTCCTACATAAGTCAACTACAAGTAGATGGCGCTTAACTACCGTTGACGTTAACCCGACGTGACGGCTGTATCATAGGAGTACATATGTAATGTTTATAAAATTATATAGCCAGCACTGCAACCACAATTGACGTTTCACAACATTATGGCATATTTGAAAAGCAGTTCCCAGACACGGCGTGGCTCTGTGGTAGAATACTTCATAGCCACGCAGAATGCTGGGCTTCGATGCCTGCTAGGACCCTGACATTTATTCTTTGCATTCGGCGGGTCAACCCTGCCGATGTCAGCATTTTCTTAACGCTCAAGCGTTAAAATTGCCAATGTCTATCTGGCCGTTCCTGTGTAGATATGAACTGTCAATCAGCTGTGGCGCATATCCGCATGCCTGTGGCACATACCCACCCGTGGTATACGAGTATGTGGCCACACGTGTCTGGCGGAAAGGGCTTCACGACTTATGCGACGGGATTGTCACATTATTCATGTCATGACCAGGAAGTCATATTCGTCAAACTATCTTACCCTCCCATACTAATTTTGGTTCACCCCAAGTTAAGGGGGTGATCACGAGAGCACCCAGACGTAGGCGGCTAGATGGACAGATAGATAGATAGCTAGCTAGATAGATAGATAGATAGAACTGCCTGCAGTACGGAAAGAAATGCTTCGCATTAAAAAAAATAAAACTAGCTACCGGACCCCGCTCTGTCAGCGCTTAGGAGGTTGCCAGTGCCGCGGCTGACCGAAATGGTGGCTGTTCTATCAACATGCCCGCGCGCACGTATAATCAGACAAAAAGAAAAGAGATCTCGCCGAACCAGCGCGCAATAAAGATTTTACCACGGTGTGACATTTCATTTCACTTTCTTTTTCGTTCTGTCTTTCAATTTTGAGTGAAATCTTCTGTATTCAATATTCCATTCGATATTCAACATTTCTGGGCACTATTCGATTCGAGATAAAATTTCACTATTCGCGCACCCCTAATTGTTAGTTCAACGCCTTTGTCTGTCGCTCTTTCACCGTCCCGTTTCTAGCGCTCTTTGTTCCCGTCTTAAAACTACAGTTAACGTCCCCTGTACCTTTCTTGGCTTCATTACCTGGTGATTTTAATTAGGGTTGTGTCAAACAAGGAAATGAGCCAGCAAAATTATCTTTTTCATTCACAAGCAGGTTTGCCCTTGTTGTATATATCGTTAATACAGTTTCTCGCAACCTTCAATGAAGGGTCATTGTGAACTTGCTTGGTCAAATTGTTTGTCAAGTTCGCTTTGTTAGTTTTGGGTACACAATATTATGTTTTCTAAGCCCATGCAGAAACTATAGAAAAATTTGGGGCTATTAATGATTACCATCCAAAAAATTGCAAGGGCTAACCATTTGATTGATACAAATGAAATGAAGGACTATGGAAACACTCCACTGTTTATGACTGTTATCAGCTCTTACAGGAAGGCCAGGAACTACGCTTTGAATACTTGTGAATGGAATATTCAGTAAGTAGTATGCCATCCCATTAATTTTTGAATATGCACCAGCACGTAACACCATTAGAGTATTCCCACCCTCTCCTTGCCCAGTGCTCGCCCAGATGCTGCCTTGAGGAATTTTTCAATGCCATCTGGGAGCCGCATTATGAAAGCTTCTCTCTTAGCATTTTACAGCAGCCACTAACTTAGTTAATAATGTCCCACAAATGAATCACTAATTTTGTCAGCAGAGGCCGAAATTTGTTGCTCATATCCAGCACCGTGTACATGTGACCTTACTTGATGCCTCAGTTGCGCTATGCCTTGTATCTACAATTTTTGTTTAATGTCTTGCCCCTAAACGTCAGCAAGCCTGCTGAATTTAGTTCACCAAAGGTCATGGAGATAATAATGTTGTAGGAATATGTTTCATTGACACCAATCGTTCCTTGTGCTTAAAGATGACGTAATGCCTATCAGCAGCATTTCAGCGCATGCGTGGCTTGACAAAAGAAGCGTGAAATGATGGACGCAGCGAGCGCGGTGGTGTGTTGAATGTCTGTATGTGTTTGGGGGGGGGGGGGGGTTCGCAGCGAAGAAGGCGACGCCTTGGTCACCCTGAGAGCAATTTCTTCGAGCGACCTCCACGGGGGGGTTAGCTTCAAAAATCGTGGCGTTTTCCCACGAAGCTTATTATGAAAATATGCATGTCCATCGCACCTTTCAATCAGACTGCATCGTCCGTGATAGGTGGACCCTGTTGGTTTTCCGGAAGCACGGCTGTGATTGGCTCGTCGGCATGGCATGGGCGCGGCAAAGGCTCTCGCGCACCGGGCGTAGGACTGGACCTGCCTAATAACTAGTGACGAATCACGCCGCAAGAGGCGTTCTCGCTTGCGTGGGCGAGACCTTCTTCTACAAGACAGGTTTATCGCCACAGCGCAGCGTCTTGCTGGAGCGACAATCTGCTGATAAGGGACCCAAGTGCGTGGTTGGTTCAGAAGAAGAGGAAGGCTTTCAGGCGCAGCAAAGTCATGCGTAAATGCCCTCGCCTCGTATTTTTTTCAGTCGACATGGCGCTTTAATTCTAAATCCATCAACAAAGATCGAACTCTCCTTTCAGTGCTCGCGGCGACGGAGTCATTAGTCTGCGCATATCGGACAAACTGGGCACAAGTTTTACATTACCGACTCGTAGAGCCTCAGTGGCCCTTCATCCCCAAACAAAGAGCTTCCCTCTTCGAGGGCGGGAACACGGCGTGTCCATTGGTCAAGAGGGTGAACCAATCAGAGCGCAGCCCCAGTAAAACGCGGCCAGTAAAACGGGGAAAGGGTAGACGCGGGCGTCTGTCTTCAGCAAGGCGCATGGCACACTAACGAGCACTTTGAAAACACGAAGCAAGGTACCCATCACAAGCAGTATTTTTTTGCTGGAGCCATTAATTTTTGACTGTCACAAGCGTAGCTGCGAAAATTTCGGAATTGTCCTGATCTCGAACCACATCGGATAACTTGAAGCCGCAATTGGGTGCTTTGTTAAGCAGCTGGTGACCATGCAGACAAAGCTGTTCCTACCTTCCACGAATCAAGGCATGCTCAAGAGCACTACGATGCGACTCCGGGCTGGCTATACCGTCGTTCTCGATCACTGAAGACCGCTTCGTTAAAGGCGTCAGGCTTGTCCGAATGATTGTCTGCCTTTGTTTTTTATGACTGCAGACTGTTTAAGTCAGCAATCTCATCGAAAAGCGAGGGACTGTTCCAGCACTAGCTAGATGGCACCGCCATGTGAACGATAGCAGGCATTTGACAAAGTGCATGAGACCTGCTTTATGTAGTGCAAATAAAAGGGCAGTCGTTGCTAAGATAAGGGAAGTATTCAACACTTTAAAAAAAAGAGCCGCTGCAAATGTATTTCTAGATTACAAAGGATGGTTCATCGCTCTGTCAAAGGAATCGATATAACACGAAAGTAAAACGCGTCCTTACAGAAGTAGTTGAATGTTTACTGTACATTGACGTAAGAGAGCTCGCCCAGCGTCTATTGGTGTTTGGTAGCTATAGCACCCTTTAACGTGGATGCGCCCACGTTGACGATGGGTGGTAGATCTCCATCCCGATGACTAACGTCCATGATCAATGATTAAACGAACCCTTGTTACCACAAGGGTGACAGCGTAATCAGAGAAAGCGGTGTGAGTGCCAGAAGAGCGTCGTTGATTGGACGTTGCGCGAAGGTCGCCAACCCGCGGCGTGTTTTTAAAGAGTTATTGAACACCACGACTAGACAGAAGAAAACGCAACACGCCTTGCGTCTCCCCTGTAGTCCGGCCGCGATTTTTCTCGGTGCGAGCGTAAGCGGGGAACGCGGTGTTACAGCCAGGCGAGGCAGGCGCACGTCGCACAGCCATTTTTGGTATGGATGGATGCCGACGCTTGGGCTAAGGTTGCCACCTCGCGGTGTTTAAGGCGTCGACAAAATTACACTTCTCCTACTGGCAACGCGCCGAATGGGATGTACGCGTAGCAACGACGCGTTGCTGGAGCTAATAGCGCAGTCCACGGCCATGATGTATTGCTTCAAATTACCGCTCCCAGAAGCCAACAGCACACCACCGACCAAGAGCACTGTGAGAAGAAAGTGCGACATACAAGAGATACATTTGTAAAGCTTTCAGAGTGTATGACCGTGGCACAGTGGATAGCGTGCCCGGCATCTGTTGTCGTGGACCGAGGGGTCAGGGGTTCGACTCCCATCGACGGAACTTTTTTTTCTTTGTCATTGATGGCACGCATTTTTTCCACGTCATTTCCGTGATGGAAATACGTCACTGAAGTCTCGTTGGGCCGCGGCATTAAACAGTTTCGTGTTAAAAGCACGCAATCACACGAACGAAACACAAGCTAAATAAATGGCAGAACGAGGACCTGCTGAAAGGCCAACTCCGGAGATTTTTTGACCATGTCATGGTAATGGTGCTTTTATGTTCTAGAGACACTCTTGTCACGCGCCCAATAGCTCAAATGCTCAGCAAATTCGAAAATAATTTTTAATAAGCAAGAAAGCGCAATACCGAAACCCACACCCAACCGAGTGTACTGTCTACGTATGACGCACTACTTTGTAAGAACAGGAAATCCTGCAAGGCATGCCGGTCCCGCCAGCGCGGAATACGAAAACTGCGAAAGCCGTGAAGAGCAGACGCTCAGCGGATAGGTGACGACGCCGACCACGCCGCACCATGTCCGTGACTGATCGTCCCACGTGCACAAGCTCCTCGGGGCTGTCGGACAATGACAGCTACGATACGGACGCAATCTCCCGCAATAATGACCCGTGTCATTATTGCGGGAGATTTCAATTTACCAGGAATAGATTGGGCTGATCTTACAGTGGGTTCAACAGATGTTGCACATTGTGAAGCCTTGTGGAACCTTTCCTTCAGTTACGACCTCACGCAAATTGTTCGGGATAATACTAGGATTTCATCGACCTCGGAGTCGTTACTTGACCTTGTACTCATTTCAAGCAATGTAACAGAATGTAGTGTTTCCGTCAAAGACGGATCATCAGATCATAAATTGGTTTTGCTCTCTGTTAAGGAAGCACTCCCCATGAAGGATTCAAAGTCTACTATCTGTATAAGAGATTATAGTAACGCAGATGATGTTAGCATTTTGGACTGTCTTGAGTTGTCATTGTATTCTTTCGATGGGGCGACTGACGTCAACACCTTGTGGAATAGATTCAAGAATATGGTAAATAGCTGTCTGGACAAGTTCGTGCCAACACGAACTAAGGCAGTAAAAAAGCGCAATCCTTGGATTAACCGCAAAATAATTCAGCTTAAACGTAAAATAAGACGCAAAAGTCGGAACAAAGAAAAAAAACAAAACTGAGATTTCGCAGCTTTCCCGAACACTTAAGCATATGCTCGAGACTGCGAAAGAGCACTTTTATTCGCAGACATTACCTAATTTCATGAAAGATTCACCACAACGTTTCTGGCGTCACCTTGCCCCTTCGCACGAACAAATACAGTATGTGTGTATCGACGGCAATATTATTAACGATTGTGCAGAAAGTGCTGAAAAATACAATGAATACTTTCATTCTGTGTTCGTCCCACCGGAGCCAACGTTCACTGATATTGCTGAGACTCGCACTGACGGTATGTTGCTTATGCCTGACATTGTTTTCACAGAGGAGGGAATATTTGCGTTACTGCTTAACCTTGACACTAAAAAAGTCGGCTGGCCCTGATGGTATCCCAAATGAATTTTTGAAACGATATGCAGAATGGGTAACTAAGTATCTCTGTATCATTTTTAAGGCGTCATTAGACCAGCATAAACTACCTTCTGACTGGCTGACTGCAAGAATTATTCCTATTCATAAATCCGGTGACAGACACACCATTGGAAATTATAGACCTATTTCAATTACATCCACGTGCTGCAAGATTATGGAACATGTGATATCAAAAAGCTTGTTTAATTACTTTGAAAATGCTAATATTTTTCTTCCGAACCAACATGGTTTCAGGCAAAAACTCTCTAGAGTTACTCAGCTCATCGAAACTATGCATGATTTTTCAAGCGTATTAAATGAGAAAGGTCAATTAGATGCTGTCTGCCTAGACTTCTCGAAAGCGTTTGACCGCGTTCCGCACCCTCAACTTCTTGATAAATTGCTCAGTCTTTGCGTTAACGTCAATATTATCAAATGGATTAAATCATATTTAGTAAGAACACAGTTTGTACAGGTAAATGACGCGAAATCCCCACTGTTGCCTGTAACGTCAGGAGTCCCTCAGGGATCGGTGCTAGGCCCTGTCATTTTTCTCAGTTATATAAATGACATTGCTGACCATATTAACCCCAATATCAAAGTTCGACTTTTTGCAGACGACTGCCTGATTTACACCACTGTATTCAGCCGCAGTGATCAAATCGCTTTAAATTCTGCATTAAAAGTTTTAGTGATTGGTGCGATACATGGAAAATGAAAATAAACTGCAGTAAGACTATGTATATAACGATAACCAATAAAATTAAAAATATACACTCCTTCGAATACGAGATGGATGGCCAGGCTCTAAGCCGTGTAAACCATTTTAAGTACCTCGGACTTACAATATCGAAGGATTTAAACTGGAAAACGCACATAGACAACATATGCTCCTCGGCCGAAAAAAAGCTCTGGTACTTGAGGCGAAAGTTAAAACTTGCCCCAGAACAGACTAAATTAACGGCGTACTTAACGCTTGTTCGTCCTACACTAGAGTACGCGAGCGTCGTCTGGGACCCCTTTAAAAACAACCTGATAGAAAGAATTGAAAAAATCCAAAGAAGAGCTGCAAGGTTCATCTTATCAAAATATCGATCAACTGATTCCGTAACTGAGATGATTAACAAATTAAACCTGCCTTTACTTACTCAACGCAGGAAGATAGCTAGGTTGAAAATTCTGTATCTGATTCAGCGTAACTGGTTTAATTTCAATGCCCAAAAGTATATAAAACAGCGAGTGTCTCGAACAGTCAGAGGCAGCCACCAAGCACATATTCTACCAATTTCAGCACGAATAGATGTACATAAATATTCGTTTTTCCCCAGAACAATAGAGGAGTGGAACTCACTGCCACATGAACTACTGACAGTAGACAATGTGAGCAAGTTTGAAGCTGGTATAACTAAACTTTTCACTTAGACTCTAGACACATAGCTTTTATCTTACGGAATCAATTTACCAAAAGAAAACTCTCGTTTCTTGTTGTATAATAACTGTTTCATCCAGCGGCCGCGGCAAAATTGATTACACTATGATGTACTAATGTATATAGCTCTTGCTTGCATTGTACCTACTCTATTACGTGTACTACTGCATTGTACCTTTTGTGTGTATTGTACCTTGGGTCTGTCCTCGACCACCACTGCACTTTTTTTTGTTTTTCATATCTTGTTACGCAACCACCCTGTAACGGCCATCGGCCAACAGTATTGATAAATAAATAAATAAATAAATAAATAAATAAATAAATAAATAAATAAATAAATAAATAAATTTGCAGGTCAACAAGCATCGCCGTTCCTCGTCGATGAAGCAGAACAGATTTTCGTATGTGCTTGCCTGGTTGCCCATAACGCCGCGAGATGGCACTACTTGTCCAGGCCGTCCTAGTTCTTGGATGCGGCGATCGGCTAAAATCCTTACGCTGAGAAGTTTGTCGTCAGACTAAGACCTTTTAATATTGTCATGGAAAGAGGGCATAAGATTGTGGAACACTTATGACATCGATAAGCGCGATTATTATCAGCCAAGTACGTACCTTACTCACGAGTGAAAAGTGAACGCTTAGTCACGATGCGCAGCTTACCGTATACAGTCTAGACGCGGTCACAGTGGACCCGGTATTCGTTACGGGAAGTGTTTCGGTGCGTTGAAGTTCGCGCATGTGCACTCTTCAGCAGGTACGGTATTGAACATACTTTCCGTGCGGTAAGCCGGCAGTGCTAGCTAGAACACTCTACCATGGAGACGAAGGGTAATCATCATCAGCTGTGAGCGGCTATTATGGTGAATATACGGCGAATCATGTGTGGCCCACAACGCAATACCATTTGCCCACCCACATGGACAAGCTAATCGCACGCTCAACCAAGGAAGCGCCGGCCAAACACACACGATCCATAGCAGACAAGCAGACGCTGCAGTGGCACCTCAGTTCCGTCACTTCCGTCGCCTTGCAAACATCGACGTCGCACACACAATGTTGCCATTAATTCTGGCAAGCCAGGGGACCGTTTGGAGGCAATCTATAAAATTCATTTGAAAACAATCTGCGAATCTCTCAAGCCTGTAATTTGGCACGAATGGCGGAAACGTGCAAATGAACGTACCCAGTGAATTTCATTGAGATCCATTGAGCTCGAAAAATCGCCGGAGTTGGCCTTTAATATTAAGGACGCCATCGTGTAAAAAAAGAATGCTTGCCGTCACGTGCATAAGAGGAGGTAACAGGATAACACAGACTGGTGTGAACCTGGTGTTTGTGGCGCATGAAAAAAAAAATTGGCCGCGTATCTGCGTGCTTCGCCGCAAATGTCGTCGAAAGACGATAGTCTTCTGCCGGCCGTACTACACTGATTTGCCTTGCCTCAGACAGCGCTTTCTCTATGTTGAATCGGCCGCATCTGGCTGGCCTTGATAAAATAGAAGAGGCGCTGCGTGAGACATGGACGCCATCTGGCAGTGCTGTCGAGAAACATCACCTTGTGCAGAACCCAGCAGCAACATATCGTCGGCCGAGGGCTTTTTCATGCATAGCGTCGCTTTTTGAGCGCAGCCTAAGAAACGCTGGGGTCTTCATATTTACGTATCTATGTATTTTCTTATAAGGAAACATACCAGAGACTACTTATTTATTGACGTTGCTCCTCAGACATGCGTAACATTTGCTTTTTGATCGACAATGTTCACAAGTATGAACAAAAATACTTGTGCAAGATGGCTGGGCGCTCAGAAAGTGGTTAAACTTTGGCCGGGTGGCTGAATCGTGTGACGTGCCGACAAACAGAGAAACAGACAGACAGACCAAAATTTCTCCGTTTAAGTATCCCAAGAAAGACTATCGTCTTTAAAAAAGAACAAAACCATCTTGCGCATGTTCTGGTATTGGGCGTCACGTACAAATCAGGCACACATGTACATACGTCCATGCAGGAGATCCCTGTTTAGGCGTTTTTTTTTATCGGCATGAAAGTTAATCGAAGGCTCGCTCACCCATGCACTTTCACTACTGTGAATACGCCCAGTGCACGCCGACGGAACCGCTGCTGGTGGCAAGCTTGCGCATTACTCTCGGGAAAGTAGGCAGACGGCCGCTGTAATATACTTATACGGCTTTGTACGTGTGTCTCTGCGTTGTTCACGTTTTCGGAGGGAAATAAGCTACGTCCGTCGTACGTGTGGTGGCCAAAACTTCAAGGAATATCAAATAGCAATTGATGTGTGGAGGGGTGCTGAAACACACACAAAAACTCGCCCGCAACTCGCTTCTCTTCATTTACCGCGAGGCCTCGTCAGCGAGAGCGACGGAAGCAGTATTTCGCCGTCGTTCGTTGGGAAAGGCGAGCCTCTTCATTAATGCGTCGCTTCTTGTTCTTATGCTTTCGTTCTGCCATATCGGTGCTGGCTGAACGCACTCGATCTTTTTGGCATGGCTAGGTGACCAAGGTTATCACAGCCTGCGCATGTCTTGGTTCGGTTCGGCCGCTGTGCAAGGGCACTTTGCTTACGTTCGGAATTGGTGTTGACGCACATTAACAATGTTGCTTAAGCTAAGGCGCACTACTTCACAGGTTCATCGTGTTTTGTATTCAAGTTGCAGAAGCTGCCAAGCAATCTTTTAGTTGGTTTTATGCGGCTCAAATATGCCTACCTGACGTGGCCGGCGCTTCTCTTTTTTTCAATATATCGTGCCGATTCTCTCCGTAACATTAAAAGAGAGAGAGACAAAAAAAAAAACACGTACTACAGCTTTGTACGGTTTCATGCACATCACTATGAGAATTTCAAGTTTTGACAAGTGTAGCGGGTGGGGCAGTTCGAAGAACATAGCGGAATGACATGGGCGGTGTAGTGCTAACTCGCCCTTTCATTCACCCGTACGTCTGGCGAATTGTCCAGTCGACTTTGATGGCAGTACCAAGGTGCGAGCTTTACAACGATAGCGGCGAGAACTGCCGTCGGCCGTCGGGTAATCTGCTGCGCGCCCCGCGCCGAGCAGTGCTTAGAGTTTTTGTGGGTGAAACACGATCGTATCAACATACGAAATAAGCGCGCGTGGCAGTATGAATAATTGGGCAGTTGTTTTTCAAAGCCCGAAACTGCAGAGGATGTGGACTTTAAGAATTTATGCCTTGATTGGGTGCTAGGTGGTGCCGCGATTTCACGAGACGTTTAGTGGTGCCGCTGATGACTAAGCTTGTAAACTGTCGGCGTGGGCAAGCATAAAACAGTCTTATTCGCTTCTCGAGCCTGAGCACTTGCGTCTTGATACAATCCAAGTCCTCCAAAATTCGTTACGTATCTTTTCTGTCGGACGGGCTGTGTCTCCGCCTATTCTTTTTCGGGTGCTGTTCTCACGTCTGACCATCATATGAGCCTGAATCAATACCGTGCGGCGTGACAGAACGTTCTATCACAGAACGTGTACAATACTGCGGCCTTGTAGTGGACATAAGAAAGGCTGATGTTGAAGTCAGGTGTCAATATCACAGGGGGGAAACAATTTTTTTTGCACTAACACGCTACGGCGTACCGCTTTTTTCCTGCGCCTATTCGGTGACTATTAGTTAATTAACTACCGTGCTATGTCTAAGGTGCGATTTTATTTTACAGTCGTACTTTTGTTTCCTCGTGTGTTTCCACAATAATGCTGGCTTTTGCCATGATGCACAATTTTTTTCATTTTACAATACGTCTGTGTCGGTGGTTTACAAGTACTGCCATTAAAGTGCTCGGCTTCATACACATTGTCACGCTTTGCGAACTCGACTACCACATTTGTGCAGCGTTTGCGCACGAAGAGAGGTAAGTCGCAACATAAACCAATTGATATCTTTCCAATATGGTGGCGGTGGTGGTGATGACGTTGCCACAGGCGGGGTGAGCCTGGCAGATCTGGCCGGTAATTGCTCCACCTGAGCGAATTTTTCCATGTAGTATATCGCACTGTACATCACTTAAATCTGTCTCTCGCAAGACACTCAGAGGAATAGCAGCCACTTCCTTACGCACACCTGCCAGATACACATTGTCTTCAGAGCATCCGTGGGGAAAGCCTCTTTTCTTCGTATTGTCCATTAGCCTTTCGTTTTCGGAACACAAGTGCTTACAGGACCAGATGTAGTGGACCAGATGTATCACCCGCAGGCCATGCAGCTCCAGTGGATGGCATCCAATAGGCTGCAGTACAGCTGTTATTGCTGATAGTGACGCAACCATCCGTGCATACGTGAAGTTGTTGTAATACTTACCCTCCAAATGCTGCAGAACCAGGCCGCGTGCTCAGTAGAAAGTGTCGATCACTTGAATTTCAGCCCAGGTATACTGCGGCAGGTCACTTTGTTGCCTTCTTTTGGGGCTTTTAACACCCAGGCCATCTAAGGTATTTAGCGCCGCGGAGAGATGGCATCTGGGTCTGCTGCTGAGTCTTCTGATGAGGGCTCTTCCAGTGAAGTGCTCACTCAGTCGTAGCAGTTTGGTCAGCAGACCTTGGTATGCCAGAAGACGTAGTGGTAAAGACTGAGCCTCGTGTGCGGCTTTCTTGTTTGATGCTGCCAGCGGCAGCAGCAGATTGTGTAGAAGCTCGAATCATTCATGTTGCATCTATGAGGGCCATATATTTGGCCATTGTAATGTAAATAGCTGGACGCTAGGGCACTATGAAGTGCGAGCATACACTTTGGGTGATTGCCCCAGCGCATACCAACAGCTCCCTTGAGTGCCTGAAGTCGCTGTAACGATGTGTATCTGAGAGGTAGTCTACAGCTTTCAGCCGCGACAGGCGGTTGTGCAAGATCACCCTCGGGAAACGGGCACTTGTAGCATGTCGTACTGGCTGGCTTCCGAGGTTTAACTTCAACCACGTGTTTTTTTTTTTGTTTTTTTTTTTTGGTCACCGAGAAACGAGAACAAAAGAGGACTTCTCTGCTGCTTATATTGACAGACCGAGCGTTTACTGGTGGCTCTGAACGGATAAAATTGCTCCCTGTGCTGTTCATGCTAGTCGTTTATGGCTGCACCCCGATACCCTGATGCAGATGTCGCCGGCATGTATTGACATTCTGAGTTGTACGCGCCCACAGCAAGCTGCAATTGGGAGACCTGCCAGAGGAACGTTTAATAAGAGATGAGAAAGGACACAACCCTGCGGAACTCAGCGATAAATGCTCCTTCCTCTACGCAGTAATAGTGTATCCGGGACGAACCAAAATAATATGGTTGCTGAGAAAGGCGTGTATGAAGCCAGGAGTATCACCCGCAATCCCCATGGATCGCAGTTGGGCGATGATAATCCTCAGTAAAACGTAGTCGTAGGCCTTGTACATTTCCATTAAAACAGCAAGGGTAGAGAGGCCGTCTTCTCAGTGATGTTCGATGTGGCTTACGAGGTCTAATACAGCATCCTGAGCACACAATCTCTGTCAAAAACGAGTCATGAATGCAGGAAGTTTCTTTTTCTGTACCAATTCAGTCGGCTATGGACAAGTTTTTACATGACTTTTGATACTCATGATGTTAAGGAATCCGGGAGATGCGGAATCCCGTACTTACTACGTACTTACTACCCGGTAATTATGAAGTACATTGACCTCTGAGGCGCCCACAGATGTAACATACCAAGATTCAGGAAATTAAGTTCAGCCAATGTCACCAAAATACGACAAATGCACCTTGAAACCCGTGACGTCACGTGCGGGATTTCGGCGCGAAACTTGAGAAATAGGACTTTGCTCGTCATTTTATCGTGCATAAATAAACTTGTGATGTTGAAATTAATGACATTACAGCTTTAAAAGCACACTTTGTCAATCTAAACCGATTAATTATTTTACTAAAGTTCGCTGTAAGATTAACTGCCAGTATAATAGATAATAAATATTTGAATAGAAAGAACAGGCGGTTTTCTTGTGAGCAGCTGCGGGGTAGCTGGCGGAGTAGACCACGAGCATTTCTCTACGTGAGATCCGCTTCGGCAATGCGGCAAAACCTGAAGTTATGCCAACGAACACACAACTGCACGAGAACGCCAGACGCCGAGGTCAAGCATTAGGGTCGCCTCAAAATTTTTTACGCTTTCCAAGCACCTCTCCTGTGCTTTAAGACTATGCTATTCCTTTCAGCTGCGAAGCACCCTGTGGCTCGGGCTGTCGGCGTCTCCTGTAGTCATAGCCCGACACGGTGATATGGTTGCTAACGGTGCTTCCTGTCGTCGCCTTTCACGGTAAAGCAACTAGCAAATAAGACTCAGGAAAAGCTCGCGAGGAAGTGTGCTCGCCCGCTAGAGGCAACGTCACCTGCTCTTCTCCGAGTGGCAAATACAGTGCAAACCACTGGCACGCGCTGGAACACGTATGCACGCGCCTACGCGTCAAATGCGTCGAATCGCGCCAAGTGGACGAGAAGGGCGCGCAACCACTGGTACTCATCGACACTCGCTTTTGGCTGAGGCACAGCGTTGCTTGACCTTTTGGTTTAAAACTACCCATACACAGCCTAGAACGGCGCGTTGTCAATCGAAGCGACTGACATAATTTTGCTGTGGGCAGCGTGATCCGGACTGAGGACAAGAAGAGATTATGTTTAACTACCAGCTCGCCGTTCTGAGACGAAGCGAGTGAGTATGTTTACGAACATATGAAAAGCGGGTTAAAGTATTGAATGTACTTCACCCACGACTGTTTTGACTGTTTCAGTAATGACTGCTATCGCGATGACCAAAGTAACAACACTATGCACAAGCAATCGACATCGGCATGTGCGCTGCTCGCGTGAACGAAAGTTCGTGTTTTTGCGTCACAGCCGATGACGCTAGCGAGATCGCCAACGCGGCGATGAGCAATATACTCATCTTGTTCGTGGAAATGGCTGTGCTCCTGTTGCTGCTAAAGAGAAGCGCACGCTAGCGGCGGCGTTCGCGCCGTTGCTGGGCTAGAAGTCCTCTCTTGGCGCAGTTTAGAGGGGAAAAAGAATGAACTGTTGCAAGAAGTGCCAACGATGTTTGCGAGAAAGTCCCCGCATAGCACCTAATACTTGTCACTTCATCGAAAAGACGGCTTTGTCGCATACCATGGGTGTCACCATGACTAATATTCAAGCTTCCAAATATGTGTTACAGTTTCTTATTGTGAAGTTCAAATTCTGGAGCAAGCATATATTCTGTCTCAGTCAAATCTTTTAAATAGCATGAAAAAAAAAAAAGAAAGACAAAGATTACGGGAAGATCAACCTTGCTCATGTTCCCTCTAGCATGAAAATGCAGTTAAGCTGTAGCACTGTAGATACTGCTCGACATACTTACTTTCTTATAAATTAGCGTTCTCTTGTAGCTCATTGCATTATATGCATAGCGTTCATAAGTGAAAAGTCTCTTTTCACGCCTTATACACTTGCAGGTAATGCACAAAACATACTCAGATACCTCTTTATTGTTTACTAAAACTGTGATGTTTTGATTGAAAAATGGATTTTGGTCTATAAGAAAAAGAATAACAACATATATCATACAGTATTTCCTTCATGTAGTGCAAGTGTGCACGAGATTTTTTTCTCTGAAATGAAATGTGTGGTATGATGGTGTCTGTACATAGCATAATTCTTGCTAGGAATGGTTCAGAAAGTGAATTTCCCAACAGCGTTTTTGGTGAGGGCATCATAGGACCCGTCCTGTTCCAAAAGCTATCAGCAGCTAAAACGACTTTCTAAATCACCAGGCTCCCGTACCTACAGTACACAATTAAAAATTAAAATTATCACGCATATGCGGACCGATATGCAGTTGTGCGCTTTATATTTTAAAGCATTTATTTAAGTGCTCTAATTTCTTCGGATACTTTTTAAAGTTGCTTGTGGTATAAATGTCCTCGTAATACAAAACAGCATACATAAATATGCATGATGCGACAAACATCGGCCATAAGTATCCAACCAAGCACTATTTAGAAGGCTTTCGCACATTGTCGCGAGTCAAAATGTCCACCAACGTAACAAACTGCACCTGAAACTTCATGATGTGACGGATATCGGGGATAAGATTGCAACTGAGCGCTGTATAGAAGGCTTTCGTACGTTGTCGGGTGCCGAAATGTCTTCTAAAGTACTTTTGCCTCCATCAAAAATGCGGCCGCCGCGGCCGGGATTCGATCCCGCGACCTGCCGGTCAGCAGTCGAGCCACATAACCACTAGACCACCTTGTCGGAGGTCCTCTAACGTAACAAACCACACCTGAGGCTTCATGATGCCACAGATACTCGTCATAAAGATTGCAACCGAGGACTGTATAGAATGTTTTCGCATGTTGTCAGCAGTCAAAATGTGGTCTACTGTAATAAACCACACCGATACCGGTCTTAGAATTGCACTGAAGCGCTGTACAGATGTTTTTCGCAACTGTGTAACAGAGCTAAACTATGTCTTGACATTTCAATTATGCTTACAGTCAGAGTTCATGCATGAAAAATTGAACACAAATTAAATAGTCCATGCAAATCTATGTAAGGATTTGACGTCTGAAACCGTTCAATAATTATTTCTGCTTACACCATTTCGGAGGAAGGCGTGGACATTTCTGAACGGTCTCACAGGTGTCTGTGGTTGCAGGTGATGCACTGTTTACATTCCTTCTGAACAATGCGCAGTACAGTAATAGTGCACTCTCATTCATTGTGTTCATGCATACATGTGGTGCCATGCTTTTCTCCTCTCACTGGGTACTGCTGGTTTATGGGTACTGCCTGCTGCTGTCACGAGCAAGTGGGTGTGTGTCAGAATAGACAACCTGCAACATGTGTCAATGTGTAGTTGTAGGGCAGTGGAGCAAATCAAAAGGCAAGAAGTGAAATAGTTGGCAACAAAAGCAGCACTTAATCATGCATGTAACCTTCTTTTTCAATCGTCGTATACTCGCGCCCGTTCGAGATTCTATTTTACACTTGAATGCCCAACAAAACAGTTCAAAGCGGAGTGTGGCGGCGTCGCTGGAACCCGGCACGAAACCACGTCACAGTGCGGCCAGCAAGTGCACGCTTGGTGCTTGCTCGGCACCACATGCCAACGATGTGCACCGTAGTCTACCAATGTTTCAGAGTCGTAAAGTGCCCAAATCCACTCGTGCGCGTTGTCACATCAGAGAAACGTGTTGGCGAGTGCAATATCTGCTTTCGGCAAGGATGAGGCGAATGCCGATCTTGAAAACAAACACACAGCGGACAAAACTTCTGCGTAAGCACCCCATCATGTCCCGGACGGAAACAACTACCCTCAATTGCCTTCAACCGAGGTTCCCCACATTACCCGATGGTGCACGAACTCGAAGGCGTCGCAGGCCTACGCTGAATGCAGACATCGCTCGGAACTGACTTCCTCGTAGGTGACGGCTCCCTCCCAAGACTTAAAACTTCGCAAGCACGTTTCCACTCGTTTCGAGCACTGTTAAATGCAGATCAAAGCCCAGCAGCGGCGGTATGCTGCAGTAGTCGGTGCGATGTTCTCACTCGGCCGACGATCGCACTTAAAACCGGCGCAAGGACAGTCGGCAGGCATTCGCTGGATTTGCCGGCGTCACTCGAACTCAGCATGAAACCACGTCACACTGGTAGCATTCGTGGTCGTTCGCTGTGTCGTTGTCGTACTCGTTGACGAACTGTACTGTCGTACTCGTTGACAAACAATCCTACTGTATTTGTGAGCGCGTAGCTAAAACTCGCGGACTTGGGAATAAGCAGCTGTACTTTATCGTGTCGATATGATCGAGTCGCAGCTGATAATGGGACTTTAATAATGAACGCAGCGTTGAGTATTTTGCACATTTATAGTAACAGGTGAATGTGCCTACAGTGTCCCTAAGGGTCACCAGAGAGTTCTGTGATACACGTGTTCTGTTGAAATACGAACAACAAAGCTGTTGCCACAAGCACTGAAAAGGTGGTCAACACATCAGCGGTATGCATAACGGTGACTATGCGTGTGGTTTCCTGTAGCGCAAGCAGTGTATGTTCGGTCGGTGTTGCTGTGTTGTGTGTGATTGTGCGTTTGCATGTCCGTTCTGTAAATGTGACGTAACCTTCACACATTCTTGATTAGCGTGCGCACTGTTAGTCTAAAAAGAAAACGCATGGCAGCTTTCTTTTTCTCTTTTTTAACGTTAGTCCCTAGCAGCAAGAGTGATTCTACTGTCAGAGGGAGTCCATGCGACCTAGCCCAACCACTATTGTAAAACTCTGTTACGGAGTAGCGTAACTACAGCCGGAAGACGCGCTTTAACTCTTGTATTGAGTGAATGTACTACACTCAGAAGCATGAGTTCGCTCAGGCGAGGGAGCTTTCTCGCTCTTGTTTAGCCGAAGTACCAGAATTCTGTCGAGGAAATGGGCCTACCGTGCGCAGAAGAGAGTTCTCAGCGCTCCCGAAAGAGGGTGAAACATGGGATAAGCATTGACTTCCGCGGATGCCGTTTCTAGCACTGTCTTACTGCTCTGAGTGAAGGATTTGCAAAGTCCTTGCAACACGTCAACCGGTCGAAACACGCAGAAGCAATGAGCGCTACAGAATTGTTGGCCTCTTCGTGTCCTGTCCCGTTTTTAATGAGAGCGGCTATCTGGCCAAGTGTTTAATCCTTTACATGGGTAAGGTTGCGCAACAAAGACGACCCTGACGTAAGAAAAGACACTCAGCGCATCAGTGTGAAACACACAGATGGAGCTATGTCTTCTTTACTTACGTCCGTGTCTTTTTTGTTGCGCAATAACTCTAAGGAAGAGGTGTCCCAATTTTATATTCTTGTATGGGCTGCCAGTGCGGTGTCAATGGCCATCCCAACTCGCCCAAGCGCGAACCCCTTCACCATCTGCGTTATTCTTGTGTGCTAGCACAACTGGCGAAGGCACGCGTCCTTTTCCATGTGAATGGGAGATCTGTATGCCTTCGCGAGGCAAAATAGTGGCTCGGTTATTTGCGAAAAGTATTTGAGGAAACGCCTCTAAAAGGCACAATCATTAAGGAATCGGCACGCTGCCCTGTTGCCGGCAGGTCACGGAAAGTTAGCATCTGTTGTCTTCCCCAATCCGCAATGGGACTTCACAAGCGCGCTAGGCCGGTGACCGGCGGCAGGAAAAACAAGGAAAGTAGTTGGCTGCTCAACATATTGACCAGCCACATGGAGGCAAATCGCGCTCGCTGGTAAGGGATCTATCACGCTGGTAGAAGAGACGCAACAGGGCCATTTCGCAGCGCTATCAAAATGTAGCCAGCATCATAAGGTGGAATCGCGTCGTAGACGTGGCCGACTGCGGCACTAGCGCGCGCTGGATTGAGCATTACTGTACGCTACGATATACACTTCAAGATATAATTCTGAACAACCTTCATGCTGTTATATCAATTAATTATTCAATCGATCACTCACTCAATCAATCAATAAATCAGGATTTATTTTCAGCTTCAAAAAAACTCAATGGAGCTTGGTGGGTATAGACAAAAAAGCCGTAGATCAGGCTTGACAGGGTCCGTACTCCAGGGCTCGGCAAACGTGGAATACAAAGTACAGAAAGGGAAAATGGGCACATGGCAGTTCTCTGCACTAGAACATCATTAATAAGCTAGTAAATGCAAAAAAAAAAGGTAATTACATAGCTCTGTAAACAACGGTGGATGGATGAATGAACTTTAATGGGTCCTTCGGAACGCGCTTTAGCACGTTGCGGGCCGAATGAAAGAAAATAAATGCTCACAATATAAAGGAAAGGAAGAAAAGGGCACTGGTACAGCAGATTAAAATGCACACGATGAAAAAGGGAGAAAGAAAAAAAATACACATACTATACTTTTATCATCACACGGGGACGAGTTAAGTGCATGAAAGTGTTATCTATGTTGCTCGGAATTATTAAGTAGCAACGGTAACTACCATTTTAATATCTGAGTTCCGTAATTTGGTCGCATTTCGGGCACCTTCCAGACTTCACGCACCCTCAGAGTGCGTACATTTTCAGTCTGACTTAGCCCAGACAATTCTGTAAAAAATTTGTCGTTATTTTTCGTAGCCAACGTTTAGCGTTTGTGTAAGATTGTGCGATAGAGTTCATTCACTGGAAAGAAGTTCAGAGCCTGAAAATTGGCCGTGTGTGTGCGTCGTATGCGGCACTTAAGGTGTCACGAATGGCTTCCTTTCGAGTTTGTGTAATTTCTGAATGTTACTTTTGCTTGTAGTGCCCCAAACTGAATAACAATAAAATAAGTTAGACAAAAATAGTGATTTGTAAATTAACAACTTTATGTTCTGTGGCAGGACGTAAGAAAATTTGCATATTATCCCCACACTTTTTTACAGTTTATTTAAGGTGACATTCAATTGATCTGTCCCTGTAATATGTTCTTCAAAAAAAGACTCCCAGGCTTCTAGCAACGCGTGGTGATTCTATAGTTGACATACCTAACTTTAGACTGTTGGTGATATTCAGTGCTTCATTCTCAGGTCGAAAGAAAACTGCTTTCGTTTTTGCAGCGTTTAAGTTCATACAGTCGGCGATGCTCCAAGTGGGAATATTGCTTAGGACGACGTTGCCGTTTTCTGTGAGGTTTGAAAGGTCACGTCCTGTAATAAAAATACTTGTATCGCCCTCGCAACCAGTTCGGTTGTGAATGCCATATAATACATACACGAACAGACTCAGAAAAGAACCATTGCGATGCAAAATACAACACTTTCAATCCATTACAGCAAATTATTTCTGCTGCGTGACTTGAATGGTATCTTGCTTTTGTGTGCGCCAAAATACGGCATCGAGTTACTTGTACTCGTTGGAAGCCATGCCAATCACATTGAAAACAAAAAAAATTCTGCACATCCCACGGGCCATGAGAATCGGTGTTATGCGAAGCTTGCGGGGGGGGGGGGGGGAGTGACCATGGTGTAATATTTTTATTGGGCGAAACGTTACGAAATAACGCTAAAGATATGTACAAATGTTGTACGCAGAGACATATGTTGAACAGTCGCATACGTTTTATATAACCAGTCGTTTACAGATGCGTAACGATGCCAACAGCAACATGGGTATTACCAACACCAGAAGCGGTAAGGTGATATGATGCGCTTGTGCTTGCGAGGATGGTAGCCCTGGCTAGTGCTACGTAGACCAACTTCAGTAGATGGCGCTTCAGTATGCGATTGACGTTAACCCAACGTGACACCTGTATCATAGGAGTTCATATGTATTCTATATAAAATTAGATAGCCAGCACTGGAACCACAATTGACGTTTCACCAACATAACGCCTACATAAGGTCTTTTTCGAAAGCAGTTTCGAGGCCTGGCGTGGCTCTGTGGTAGAATACTTGATTGCACGCAGAATGCTTGGGTTCGATTCTTGCTGGGACCCTGATATTTATTCTTTGCATTTGTCGGGTCAGCGCTGCTGATGTTGGTTTTACAGCAAAAGCTGTTATCAGATCACAACGGCAGTGGCGGTGGGGTAGTTGTCCGCCGCCGCCGCCGGGGTCTGTAACCACTATCACGGGAAATAAGAAAAAAAATGAAGCGAGAAGAAATTTCCAGGAACGCCGGCCACTCTTACTGACTATCAACAAAGCATTAGCACCTCTATCAGCGGGAAGGTTCCATGCCCTCAACCTCGCTTTTCAAGATGAAACGATGGCGTCAACCTGGGTGACAAATACGACCGGTGGTGCGTTTATTCTTTGCTTCCACCCACCACTTATCTAGCCATTGGTAAGCAGCCACTCTGTGCACTTGAACATGGCTCTGGTGACAGCGATGGTGTTTGGGCTCGTTCATATATTATAGCGAAATTTTGTAGGAACGGACAGGATTTGAACCCTGGCCCTCTGCGCGGCAGTCGAGTATTCTACCTCAGAGCCACGCTGGTGCTTGGGAAACCTTCGCCAAAACGCCCTCCACAAGTGTCATGTCGGGCAAGCAATCGTGTTCACATATGTAATATTGCGTCGTAGTACATTAAAATAACAACCAGGCGTCACACAATGCGAACTGCGCAACTGTTGATTGCATCCAACACATTACAAAAGGCTCAGCCATAATTGTTCGTCGTCATTAGGCACACTACAAAGCGCACGTTATGCCTAACAGATCTGTCGCATGTACGACGCTTCTCCGCAGAATTACGAATAATGGCATAGTAGATGCTTTTCTACTTCATGAAAGTTAGGATAATTTATGGCGTGGTGGGTACATTGCATGTGTATTTGTACTAGTAGTCCCACGAGAGTCTAGAACGAGCTCTACAAAGGGCGCTCTTCCAGCTTTCGCTCTGACTGTGCTGCGTGTTCTGCGCAGGCCTGGCGATTTTTTTATTAACGCTCTCGCATTTAAATTACCAATGTCTGTTCTCGCCGTTCCTGGGAAGATATAAACTGTCAATCACCTGTGGCGCACATCCGCATACTGCGGCGCGTTGTGTACGGGCACGGGCCCCACGTGTCTGGAGGAAAAGTCTGAAGATGTATGCGACGGGATTTTGATGTTATTCATGTCATGACCAGCCCAATACTCGTCGAACCCTCTTACCCTCGCATACTAATTTTGGTCTACCCCATGTTAAGGAGGCGATCACGAGAGCACTCAGACGTGGGCGGCTAGAGAGATTAAATAGATACGTAGATAAAAACGCTCAAAGTGCCTGCAGTTCGCTAAGGAATGCTTAGCATATAAAACAGCATACGTAGACAGGAACGCAGGGCAACAGAGACGAGCCCTGACACGAGCCCATCCGTTCCATCCTTCTCACACTGTTTCACGTTTCAATATGTCCCAAACACAACTAGCCCACCAGCAAGGGCGCTGAGCCGTGCCCCCCACGACGGTAGGGAGAAAATAGCGCCCTTTTTTGTTTCTTCTTTTTCCCAACCACCCTCTGTCTCTCACCAGTAAGCACTAACAAGGTTCCAACTAGCAGCAAGTACAGATGCATTTCGTAAAAACTTGTTTCTTCTGCGTTTTGCTGAAAAATGCATTCGATTGTGAAAGCTCGAGTGGGCATCGTAACTGAGGTGAGTCATTTTAATTGGAAAAAAAATATGTGAAATTCACAGTGTTTTGACGGGGGCGCAAAGAAGTAGACCGCGGACGCCTGTGCCGTCTACTTCTTTTGATCCTGGTGAAAACACATCGTGAAGTGCACACATTTCTAATTATGAATCCTTACCAACTAGCCCAAGCTTCTACAGTGAAGTCTTTCGAAATTAAGAAATCTAGGAGTATTGGAAGCACCTTTAATGTACTTCATCGTGACACTCGTATATAGCCATCACCACCCCTGTTCTTCTTCGTGTTTGAGCCTGGCAGTAGCCGCGGAATAAAAGGGTCTTCCGGCTGGACCGGTCGCCAGTATTGATGAGCACACGGGAACGCGAGAGTCGAACAATGCGCCGTGATTCCGCTGCGCCGGTTTTAGAGCATCGACAAAAAGCCGTCCTGAGAATCTTCATGCAACATCTCCATACGAAAGCAGAAGTTTCGTAAAAGAAAAAGTTGGACTAAATAATATATCCGTAAGACACTACCAAACCTAGAATCAAAGATTTTAGAGTCAAATAATGTTGAAGTAGTTGGTAGGGATTCTTGATAAAAGAGGGTAGGCGTGGTAGATCGATGCCAACAGATTCTGTTTCACTTCATACACAACACAGGCCTGACGGCACACATGCAATACAGACGTAGTACACGCAAAGTATAACGCCTTAAGGGTAAGTATACATCGCAATAAAAAAAGACACAAATGGTAGTGTCTTGATCTCGTGTGTCCACGTCTGCACACCTGCTTTCTTTCACCATGGATGACGCAGTTACGAGGAACGTATAGCTCATTGCTAAGTGGGATGCCACCATCTCGAGCAGTTAATGGACTTAATGCGCAGAAAGTGGTCTCTGATAAATGAACTAGGTCCATGTTGATGAAACTTACGAATGAAATTGTAGTCGCTGTAGGACGCAGCATTTTTATCTAGCGCAGGATTTTTGCACATACACTCTTAATCAGGTCCCGCTTAAAGTGCTAGCTATAGCCACGAACTTCACGAAATAGGTCTAGTGCCCTGCTTATAAGTTGCACGTTACGCAGGACATGATTAAGAGTGTACAATCGCTGAAAATTGGCAAGTTAGGCTACTGTAATCAGGAAGTTCAAAGATTACCGAAAGCTGTTCCACAGCAGCGTATGTCACAGTTCTCGAAACTGTGCATTTTCAGGAGACTAATTTGATATAAACATATACAGTTTTCATGAATGTGTGTTGTCTGCAAGATATCTTCACATGTCGATCTTTACAAATTAGTGTCATACACCGCAAAAGTACATGACAAGGTTGTTGTGCTCTCTCGAGATGTACCAATTTTTAGTGCGGTTTACAAAATGCTGGTATCGTGTCACATTTTCTAATTGTTTCTAGTATTTCATTCGTTTTACAATTTTTCCTTTTTCTCTGGTATCTTTGAGTCCCATTGCGCAAGGCTATCGAGAGTAGCTGTTTCTTGTTATAAAGAGATTCTGTCTCCAGCGAGTCGCCCTACAGAGTTGTCAAATTGACAGCTCCGTTTCGGAAAAAGTCGTCATTATTTCTGTAATGCCTCGCATGATGTAGTCTACACTGAACATGATGGCTCCAGATGCCGATGAGAGTGTACAAGACTTCAGCAAAAGCCACTGTCGCATTTTGATGAGTTGTAATCAGGTCGCAATGATGTATCTGAGCAAATTATTTGACAAATGAATCATTTTGAACAAGTTAAGCTATAGCTACTATGAAATCTCACTGTTTCTTTTTTTATAAATCTACTCCCCTTGGCGACAGAAAAGGATTGAAAAACAGGCACAACTAATTGGGGGGCGCCAAAGGCTGAAAAATTGTTTTGAAATATTTTCTAATATTCATTAGAAAATACGAGCTTCAGAATAGGAGATTATGATTGTTAGAATTATTAGTGTTAAAATATTTATTAGAAACCTAATTAAAGTAGCACCATCTCACAGTCACACAATTCACCATTTAGGAGAAGCCTCGAGCTGAAAGTTTTTAGGAGCATTTTTCTAAACAAACGTGAATGACGAAGTCACTGTTCTTGACCAGCTGCCTTCGTGGAAGGCTACGAAAAATGCTAGGAATTGCGAGAAGACACACAAAGAGCATCGTCCCCGTGTCCAGTAATATTTTGTAGTTCTGCGCAAGGAATGCTGATCGTGCTTAATCAAATAGCCCACTGTGAGCGTTTTTTTAATATTTTTGGGGCAACCACTTTACCGATTTAGTTAGCATTTCTTTCGAGTAAGCGTTAAACTCCAACATCCTGGAAAAAAATGATGCGCGCGCGCAAAGTGACCCGCGCGCGCGAGCTAGCAGCTGGAAACTTCCATGCGAGATGTTCCTACAAGTGGTAACAGCAACACTCTTACGCTATAGAGAACTGCTATGGCACTCACACATTCAAAGGCGGCGAGGGCTGGTTTAATGGGGAGGCAGCCAGAACATAGACGATGTTAGCATAGCGCGTTCCTACATTTATCAACAGCAGCCGTTCTGTCGGTGCATATTCGGCGGCCGCGAAACCATATGCTGGGTTGCCAGTGTTTGACTGCTTCGCGCCGATTTGTCTGCTGCCAGTGACGACTGAAATAACATTGTGGCTACTTACTTGTTGCGCATATTGCAACCAAATTATCAATATCTTGTGACGTCGCAGCCTCTTGCGTTCGAGTATGCAGTGTGAGAACATGGTGGCCAAGGCGTACTTCGAGCTCCCAAAATTGTATTTGGCTGGTGCATCATAGAGAGAGAAGGACTTTTGGATACGTGCCAACGCAGAAATTTGGGCTAGTTGGTGAGCGTAGAACTTGTGCATCTTAGCAAGCGCAATGGAACAAACAGAAAAGAAAGAGACACGTAAACAGGACGGGCGCTGGGACTAGGGCCATGGACCTCATTCTGCTGACCAGGATATTGCTGCAGGCCCGTAGCCAAAAATAGGGGGGGGGGGAAGGGGCTAGCCCCCCCCCCCCCCCCCGAAATCCGGCTGGAAGGGGGTGTTTTACCGAGGAGAAATAATAAAAATGGGTGTTTTTGAAGACTTTCAACAAGTGCCCCCCACCCCCCCACCCCCTAAAAAAATTCCAAGCTACGGGCCTGTATTGCTGAACGCGAATTTAAACTGCTGTAATTCCAAGTGAACCGGACAATCGAAAGGGCTCCACATCGAAGGCGCTCTGCACTAATCAGCATCGGAATTCGTCATCAGACGACAGCGAAACGATTTAGGCTTCCTTCTTAGCAATCGGGATTTTGAACACGCTCACGCAATGCTTATATTTAGTGTCGCTATACGGCATCTTTTAAGAAAAGTGGCGCAATACGCGTGAACAATGTAATTTTTGCCACAGCGCAAGGAAATTCATCACCCTGAACAAAATTGCAAAAGTCATCAATTCATGGTTTAATTTCGGCAATTATTTTTACGATAAACGGCAGCGCACACCGGGTTAAGACATATACACGAAACACGAAAAAGGACTACACAAGCACTGAACTTCAACTGATCTTTATTAACGACCACATTTGCTTTAATAGCATTTTTATGCGCATGCGTACAGCATATTGACTAGTGCAAAATCCAAAGACAATCTCAAGAGCAACAAAACCGAGAAGCCGCAATCAATTCACAATGCTAGAGCGGAAGGATTCAAGATAGGTAAAAACAAAAACCAACACCAGAAAACCAAACCACATCACGTGTTAAAACCCAAAAACCTCCTCTCTTTTAACGATAGAGCGACCGATGGGCAGCTAATGCAGTCTTCTTCGAAAATTTCTGCCGCTTCTAAATTTCACGTGCAATTTTGCCTTTTTCCTTACACACCACCCTCGTGTTGCCCAATATGGGTGCGCAGCCCGGCAGTGTATGGCAAGGTGGCCTGCATGTTTCTTGGAGCAGTGATAATTGTGCTCTGTGAGCCTCGTGTTGAGGCATCGACCCGTTTGACCTACGTACACCTTATTACACGTGAGCGGTATCGAATATACGACACACTCGGTGCAGGTGACGTAGGGTTCCTATGCTTTATCGAGCACGCAAACATAATTTTGACGTGCTCATTGTGTACTTGCGAGCATCTCATCCAAAATGATCTTGCATTTAGTCACTTAAATAAAAGCGTTAAAAGCGTCGCAGTAGTTTTCAAACACGCGTGGATACTTTCGGCTACTTTTACTGCCCTTGGCGGAAGTTGCCCACTTTTTGGCTAGTTTTTGACTGAAGTTGTCTACTTTTTGGCTTTTTGGCTAACTATATAGCCAACGTATCAGACGCGTTGGCTATATAGTTACTCTCATTGGTAATAGTCTGATCAAGTTCCATTTTGCTAATAGCCTTGTTTTTTTCGTTAGGTGCAAGTAGAACTTTTTTGAGTCGCTGACAAAAAAATCAGGCTTTTTGACATTAAAGAAACGGAACTTGGATAGCTTTATCCTTGGCGTAATTCATCACGCAGCAACTGTGCAGAAACAACCGACCCGTTAACGGCCGAGCGATATAAGCATTGCACACGGCGTTTCAACTGTAGCATTTCACCCAGGGATTGAGAGAATTGCGCTTTTTTGCGAAGTAGGAACATAACGTCCTGCAAAGACCGACGTCATCGTGCATCGCATCAATACTGGCGACGCCCAGCCTCGGCGTTGTAACCCGAGACCGCTAAGCCAGCTCAAGCGAGCCCTTCACAATGAAGCGCTAGACGAGTTGATCGACAACGGAGCCGTGTGACCCTCCTTTCCGGTGGTACAAAGAAAGACCTTTGTGTGGACTCAACGCGGTGAGAGATCCTCTGCTGGCAATATCGAGCATATCTTATGCGCTGAGAAGCGCCAAGTTCTTAGGACTGGAACAAACAGCGCTGGACACAGGGAGAGCTGGTTTGTTCCAGTCCTCATCATGTACCAACCAGCCCAGTTAGGTGCTCTCCTGTTCTTCACCAATACTCGTGGTAATCTCCAAATCGAGATTCGGCTTTCGCATACTTATTCGAAGCAAGGCATGTTGTTGGGCTAGTCGGTTCATGGTATCATAAAGGTTCGAGTGTGTGCGCATGCTCTTTCTAGCTCCTATCAGCGCATGATGGAAATGGTCTTGGGTGATGGGAAGTTCAATTATGCACTTTCGTATCTTGATGATGCCAATGCGTTTTCGCGCACGTTCTAAAAGCACCTTGAACTTTTGCACGCGGCTCTACAGCGCATGGCAATAGCCGGTCCAACATTTCATCCCGGAAAATTGCAGCTCGCTACTAACAAGATCGACCTTCTTGGCTTTGTTGTCGACAATGGTGTACTAAAACCAAACCCAGATCAGCTCAGCGAAATTGCAGACTTTCCTTCGCCCTGGAATGCTAATGGTTTGCAAAGCTTTCTGGGAATGATTGCTTTTTATTGTGATTGCATTGCATAGTGCACCGAGATCTCTCGACCACTAACACTGCTGCTGAAGAAACGCGCGAAATGGCTCTGGAGCAGTGAGCGACAAGCAGCGATTACCAGTAACGCCTCCCTTGAGCTGCGAGATCTCAACAAACATTTTGTGTTACAGACCGATGCCAGCGATTATGCCAATTGGCACAGTACTTTTACAGGAATACGCAGGCGCTCCGAGGCCCGTCGCTTTCACAAGCCACACTTTGACCGGTGAGGAACGCAACTACTCGCTAGCAGAGAAAGAGTGTGAACAGATTCTACTTGCGATTGAAACAGAGTAAATAAACACGATGCTAAATTTTATAAATTGTATTACATTATATAGATCGTATTGGACTATGGGATTCACGTGCTTTTTCTGTCAAGTTCATTAAACCCTACACGTCATTCTATCATTGCCAGTGACTCTTGCAGGAAACTGTCGTAAAGTATCATTAAATTAGGTCCTTTCAATTTCCTCTGACCGCAGGCTACAGAGCGCTGCACAGAGTCCCGGGTTCAGTTATTAATGTTCATATTACTCCCAGTCGTTTGATTTACGTTCCATATTACTTTCTTAATATTTCACCACTCCAATTTTAAGAACGGTAACAAGGCGCACCAATGTACACACACTGATTCACGTATTGCGTACGCCCTGTTCAAAAGTAGTAGCACTCTTTTCTTTGACAAAATATGCAGGAAAGAAATAGGAAAATGACGCACGCCGCAATTAAATAAACAACATAGTAGAACTCATCGCAGGGGACGCTCCTCACAAAATTTCCATGTTTTAGCTAAGGTCTCGAAGTATCTAACCTCTAACTTTGCACACCTATGAATGAATGGCTTGAGAAACTGAGACCATCTCTTTTTCTCATCTTCTGCCTCGCAGCACGTCTTGAACACGCGCGTTCGAGCGTCAAAGAAAGTGTCACCTGTCGTGTCTGTGAGGTCCTCCTTTCCTCGTCGAACCTGCCGGTACGAGCACCGACGAAAACCCACGGCAGCACAGCCAAATGTTGTCTACGGCCGGTTTCACAAAAACGGCGGCGAGTCCTGGTGCCGGACGAATCAGTGACGGCACGCTGCTTGGCGTCGAGAGGAGTGGAGAAGGAAAGGCTCTGCAACCTTACAAACACCGGCGTAGGTGGGAAAGGGGAGGCCGCTTCAAAAGGATGCAGGCGTTACGATTGTTTGTTTCGGTATAAGAGAGAGGGAGGAGAAAAAACACATCGCGCTGCCTGCAACCGCTCGGGTAAGGAGGCAAATCGACGGAGGGTCGTATTTTTTTTCCTTCGTGCACTTGGAGAGGGAAGCGAGTCTGAGTGGTGACGATGGCGACGCGTGGGAGGAGCAAGTGCAGCCATGCTTCCGTATAAATGTGGCGCAGATTATGCAGCCTCCAAGACTAGAAAGAAATCCTGCAGCGTAGGTTGCACATTATGCGTAAATGTCCGTCAATCAAGGAGAAGAGCGCATCGAGGAGGCTTTCGTGAGCAGGCCTTCGGTCAGCGGATGTTCAGCCTGTGTAGTTTGTCGTATGTGTAGACTTGGTGGGCCCCAAGTTAGCGTCGCCAAAGTTTATCCCCTGGGTGTAGCGTTATCGTGTTGGCGAAATAACCGTTAGCCTATACTTCACAATACGGTGCATTTGATTCATATCTCAGACACATTTCAGCAAATGTGAGAAAAGCACACAACAAAGCCTTGCGCATTGTTGGTTTCGATGGACATGTTTTAACACCTGCTCTGTTGTGGGGCGAATTATTTAAGCAATGTATGTCATTGAGTTATGTTTTCTGCGTCGTGACGCATGCGTGCTATCCTGTATTTTATTTTCTTCCATTTTCTTTCATTCAAATTCAGTTGCAAGTGAGCGCTTGTGTCGTGTTCTCTCTTTGTCTATGTCGTGAGTATGCGCTCTCCGTGAACGGTGAGAAAAGATCACGCGCGTAGTGTAATACTTGCAGCCATTACCTTGAATCAAGCCGAGGCATGAACACTGCATATTTATAAATGTTACCGCGAAGTCGGTCGCTCCACGCGCGCCTGCAGCTTGGGATAAAACCACCCATGAAGAGTATTATGCAGGAAAACCAAAACTAATTACGAAAACCTGACGAAACGTATCCAAATTATAGTCATCCCTCCAGCCCTCATAACTACTGATGCTACCAACCGAAAACACAACGACTTGGCAGCCGTGTTCTTGTATATGTAGGCTGTGCATGCCTTAAACATCTAAAAGCCTATAAATGGGGGAAAAAAACGTGTACTTTCAGGTGGTTACGCTTCAATTGAAATCTTATAATATCCAATTTCAATTATTCTACTTTATTGCTAAGCGTAATGTCTAAGGAAGATGCACGAACATTTTTAGCGGGAAGTATTATATTCAAAACTTACCAGCTCTCACACCAAGAAAAATACCTACAAGGCGCGTTAAGGGCATTAACTTCGGCAAGAATTACTTTTCTAAGATGTCATTTTCACGTTGAGGGAAATTGCGAAAAGGACCAAAACTTTGGAAGAGAGTTGTAATTCCTTCCAGATAACAAATTTAAATGGCAGAATTCTGGTTTGAGCTAGTTGGTACTGGTTCATAACTGAGGGTACTTTTGGCGCAAATCTACCGAAGACACAAACACAAACGGAAGTTCGGCGCCCGTCCTGTTCTCTTGTGTTTGTGTCCTCGTTTGATTTGCGCCAAAGGTACCCTCAGTTATGAAATTTGAATGCCTGTACATTATTGGGACATCAAAAATAAAATTCAATAATTTTGAAAAATAAACACGTAAATTTAAAAGCATATGACATAACGACCGCAGGAGTGGTCGAGCGCGAAGAACACCTCTGTACGGCTAAATGCAAAGGAATGGCGGGACATGAGGCCACTAAGGCGGCGATGGGGGGCGAGTTGCTGCGTCTCCATGCTTGTGAGGCGCTTGCGAAAAAACGAGAGAAGGAAACGAGGGCCGACACAGGGTGTGTCGTCCTCTCGTTTTTTCGTCAGCATGGAGACATTAAGTGTGCTAGCTGAATTTGAATTAGGATTTCGGTAAGTGCTAGACATACACGTCAGAATGACTTGTTGGGTCAGTTGGTGTTTGCAAAACATGATCTTACCAGCGGAAATATGAACGAAGCACGCAGAAAAAGTACAATAATAAAAGAAGAAAGAGCTTCTCTTTCTTGCTGTTCTTCCTCGGTTTCTTTTCTTGTGCTCATGCGTTTATGGTTAACACGGACACGTCGTCTGCAGAGAGCACAGCCATGGAAGGGTCACTTGTGAATCGGTCTATGCTACTGTGGCTCGAAACGCATAGTGCATCCAAGATGGCACAAATCGGGCGACACACACACACAGCGCTAACTAGGAACAATGCAGGTAATTCAGAGGACCCACAGCACTTATAGCCTACACCAAATGCAGTGTTGAAAGTTATTGATGCATAGTTTGATAGCGCTGTGTAGTTGTGTTATGTGCCTCTCGATTTGTCCCGTCTTGGATGCGCTACACGTTATGAATCACTCACAGGCGAGCCGTGCAACATTATATGAAAGTCGACAGCTGGGCTAGTTGGTAAGCGTTCGTAGTGTCCTCTTCTTGTCCTGGCTGTTGCGCTTTAAATAATATCGAATTGTGTGAAAATGTTGGCGCCGACATTTCGCAATGCCGAAACATTTCCGGCGCGCTTGCGATGCTATATCTACACTTCTATCTAGAACAGTTTTATTTGCGATCGCCATAAATTAGGAATGCGGTGACTGCACGGAATAAGGTGAGCACCAGAGTTGCCAGGTGCTGCCGACCTGACAAGCCAATAATCATGGCAAAATGAGCTCAATACAAGCGGCGCGCCTTTCGCGAAGAAGCCTAAAACAAGCGGAAATTTAATAAATTTTCCCATTCATTAAAATATTTTCAATTATAATAAAATGTTACTAAAATACGAAGAAGACTTGAGAAAATCACTATAACATTTTGTACAACGAAACTAGGCGCAACTATTAACGATAACACATGTTGACCTTTTAACATTGTCTCTAGGCTAGTCTCCATTCGGTTGAATGTGCGTGTGCCAGTGCACAATTAGCGTTACTTGAGGATTCCCCAAACGTGTGTTTGACTTCAACACCTAACTTCTCAAAGTCGTCGACAAACGCGTCATTTGTGAATGTGACGACCATTATAGTAAAAATATTTGCTGAAAAAATGCAAATAGGCCCAAAAAACATACGTTAGGTAAAAACTTTCGTGGTAAAACTCGTCCAGGCATCCTTAGGTTAGCAGACTATAGGGATAAAATGAAAGTCCTGGGGTCCCTGCCTTTCTTCTGTTCTTATTCTCTCTCTCTTGCGGCACTGCTTAACACTGAAGGGTACGGATTACAGTATCAGCGAGGATTTTTCTGAGAGGGTACAGGGAATAAAAAAAAAAAACTGGGACTCGGCAAGCGAAGAAAGGAAGGCCGGCCACTTGAGTGCTCTTCTTGTAGGGCGAATCTGGTGACGTGGACGAAGCTGTACCGCGCAGGTCACGGGAGCACGCAGGCGCACAATGAAGCTCGCAGCAGCGCAACTATGCAGCCAGGGACCACGCCACTTTTTTTTCAGGTCGGGTATCACCGGTGAACAACGTGCGTCAGCCTGTACAGAAGGCAGATTGCTTATTACGACGTTCACAGTTCCGTTGCCACTGCCAAGTGATTCGTATGTGGCCGTCGACACACCTGATGCTTCTTATGAATTATTTCTCGACTTAATATTTTCTTACAATTGATGTCAGGTTCTTAATGAATTCACTACGGTATGTGCAACATGGTCCTCTGTACTTGATCTAATTTTAATATCCAATGCTTTGACTCCTTATGTGAATGACTGTCATGTAGAAGGTCTATCAGACTACAAAATGGTTATTCTGTTCATGAGCATGTCGTCTTGCACTTTACACAGAAATCGGGCATCACTTATCTGAACTTTGACGCCGCTGATGATGCCAGTGTTTTGGATTGCCTTCAAAGGCCGTTTGACAATTTCACATCTATTTATAAATCAAATGGTAGCTCCGACTCTCTGTGGAATATTTTCACAATAGAACAATGGAATTCATTACGAGATTTATCCCTAAGTGTTTTAAAAATTGCAAAAGAAAGAACCTTTGGATCACGAGAGACATAACTCATGTCAAACGGAGGATAAAAAGAAAAAAAATCTTGTTCTGGAGATACAAGTGCCCAGAACAAGACTTCACTTCATAACTTGACGCTTGATCTAAATCATCTTGTCAAAGAATCTAACGAGAGATTTTTTTTTAATGTAACTTTGAAAAAGTTTCTCTACGACGCACCTAGCACATTGGGGAGATATGTAATTCTGAAGGAAAAATTGCAGCGCAAAGCAAGAGACGGACATACAAAGAGCACGGGACTGGCGCTAACTTCCAACTGTGTTTATTGAAGAAACGAACGTATATAAATACATAGCACAAGAGCAGCAAGGACCGTCGACACAAGAAAACGTTTTGCTTAGCCATATTTCTCCTACACTGGGCTCTTTTCTGTCGCAACAAGCCAGGAACGGCAGGGCCATCACCCTCGTCAATCTCATTTCTGTGGCCACATGCCAATCACGGATTCTTGCTTTCTGTCTTAAACGCAAGCTCGTCCCCTTCGAAGTGCAAGCCTTGTTCGGTTTCGTCAATCCTTCGTGGGGACATATACGGAGGATGATAAAAATCCTCAAGGCGGAGTACTGGCGGCAGGTATGCTTATCCTATGATCGCCTTCCCGTCATTCTGGCAGAAGAAACGCATCAATCATCGACTGACAGGCGCTTCAGTGAGTTCAAGAAGCTTGCAGCCCAGACAACGGAATTCCTAAGGCATCGTGCGCGAGTTAGCCTTCCGCCGAGGCCGAAGCAAGAAAGGACGGCCGCCAATAGCGTCACCATCATAGGTGAATGCAGTCTACCGGACAGTGTCCGCCGTATCTTGGACAACGGACCGAAGTATAGCTTCGAACCGGCTGTCCAGCGTCACCAGCTCCTGGCCATGGCAAGGCAAGCAGCCTTTCGCACAGACGTTCGAGAAAGGGATCGAGCTACCAGCGATGCTGTAAATTGCGTTGTCTCAAGAGCAGGCTTTCAGCTACCCAAGAAACCACCTTTCAAATATGTGGTTGATACACTGGAAAAGTGCAGCCTAGCCATACTACAAGCCGACAAAGAAGGAGGTTTTGTCGTCATGGACAAAGGAAAGTTCAATGAAAAAGCCATAACTGCCGTGGAAAAAAACTTCAAATCTTGCAGTTTTAAACCAAAGTTTCAGAAAAGGAAGATTGTCAGAATGCTCAAGGACCTCAACCTGGAATGCCTTCGGATGAAAGTCGAAAAAGCAGCAACCAACACTTTAGAAGCATTCTTTGCCGGAAAAACCCACAAGGTTGATTGCCCGTTCAGAACCATCGTCACAGAGAAAGGATCCTGGCAAGGCCTCATCGGACGCTATCTACAGAAGCACCTAAGTTCACTCAAGATCACAGACCCTTTCCTTGTGCGAAGTTCCCAAGAAATAACCAAGGAATTACTTGATGGAAATGTGTCTGGCACGCATGCCTTTTCAATGGACGTCGAAAAACTTTCTTATTCCATTCCTCACGGAGGCTTGTGTCGTGCAGTGCGAGATTTAATCAACGAGAATGGCGAAGTCATGTTCCGGAATGCCACGGGGGTAAGCTGTTTAGAATAACTGCCAGTTGGGCGTGTTGGTATACGTTCATGATGGTAAAGCGCTAAAAGAAAACGGAGACTTATGAAGAACACAGGACGAAGCGCTACTAGCAACTGAGTTTATTTAGAAAAACTTAGTAAGCTGTGATAACTTTATTACATTACTTGAGTTCTATCTAGACTCAACGACCATTAGCTTTAATGAGCGGTACTATGTGCAAAAATCGGGCATCTGCATAGGCTCGTCCATAGCTCCTGTGTTGTGTGACATCTTCTTATCAGCCGTTAACACGCGCTTAGCTCCAGAGCTAGAAAAATTTAATGTCACTAAGGCCTATAGATATGTGGATGACTACCTGGTCATCTTAAATTGCGAATGCAGCGCTATTCCGGATTCAGTTATTTCAGACATACAGCAGGCATTTGACAATGCAGGTGAAGGGCTTCGGTTCACCAGGCAAATGGAAGTTGACAACAGAATTCAGTTCCTTGACTTAAAGCTGTTCTTCACGACCGAGCACATTTGCTGGACGTATAATCCCAGAACTGAGAAAGGTCTGTTGCATTATGACAGCGCCCACTCGAAACTTGTTAAGAGAGGTATCGCTATGACCTGCCTGAAAGCGTCACTAGAAAAATCCTGCCAACATAAAATGCTAGATAGTTTTGAAATGCAAATCGCCCGCCTGAACGCTTCTAAGTTCCCTGCTTTGTTGATCTCAAGTGTGTGCGAGTCCCTTCTAAAGAAGCTTTAAGGCCTTGGAAACAATGACTCTAATGAGTGCAAGCGGCAACCCACGGTAGCTATACCATACGTGCACCGTAGCTCGCACAACCTGAAAAAATGCCCCCCACCTCCCCGAAGGAAATCGTGAGGAAATGCGAATACGTTTCTTGCGCCGAGAGATTTCGCCTTCACCGACTTCAGCCATCGCCTTGAGAGGCGCCCAGCCAGCGAACGGTCGAGAGTGAGGCGCGAGCGGACGGGAGAGTGGGGCACAGGGAGGAGAGAGAGCGAACGGCGAGAGAAGGGGCGGCGAAGCACTGCACCTATTCTCTCCTACACTCTCGCACCACATGCTCCGGTTGCTAGGGGCGAGGAAAAGCGCACGCGCCCGCAGCTGTTGCTATGGGAGAGGGAGTGAGAGCGGAGAGATAACACCTGCCGGCGCGCGGACGCCGCCGCGGACAACGCCGGACGCCTCACATAGCCCGACTAAGAAATGCATTCGCATTTAAAAGGTACTCTCAAAGTTCGATGTCAGTGTCGTGTTCACGGCTTCCTGCAAGCTCTCAAAGGTATGCTCCATGACGTCAAAAAGAAAGAGCAGGAAATGTGGCAAGAAACATGACACAACAAGAAACATGCCATTCGACAAAAGAAGTATACTGCGCACCCAAACTTTGTCAAGTGGACGTACACACTGCGAAAAAATAACCAAAGGCCGGGTCAGTCACGAGGTGTTCTGTTCGTCTGTTATACATGTTGTCATTTTTCAATAAAAATTCAGTTGAAAGTGAGCGCTGTGCCGTGTCCACTTCTCGTCTTCATGTGTGTTTTTCGCGCTGTTAGCCACGATGAATCTACACCAGCAGTTTTCCATCTTAAACAGAAACCGACTAGCGAGTGAAAAATTCTGCGAGCGACTTGTCGAAAAAAGAAGCCCGCATCCGCTTACTATAAGCACCACTGGTCACTCTGGTGTGCCCCCCTGACCGTTGGCCACGTTCCAGAAGCGAATAGACCACCCGATTGGCCTGGCGCACGCATGACATCAATTTGAGCCAAATCCCGCTATGAAAGCGGTTCATCAAAAACGGCGTGCATACGGCAAGAATAATTCTGACTACTTCCGCTGGAGCTCGAGCACGGCAGTTCTCTTCCTTACAAGGACGGCGTCTGCGAAATCTCACAAGCCTCGACTCGAAGTTCGTCCGTCACTTGACCGAGTTGGACGCAGCGCCACTGGCGCCGCGCTTCTGAAGAATTGTTGCAGATTATTGCTGATATCCAGTGAGTTGTCCTGCTAAGAGACGGCGCTCCCATTCACTGTCAAGGTGAACAGCCGATTGAAGGGATCTAGAATACGGGGGCCAGGCTAGCTCTCAAGCGTCACCAAGTGCCATCAGCGGTCAGCCACCGCCTCTTCTGTGCCTAACAGAATCGCGAGTTGGGCTACTTGGTGGGGACGGTAGTCATGTCAGATTTGGCAGCCCATTGCAGATCATGCCTTTATGTGCAAAACATTATAAACACGGAGATGTTGATCAGCGCACTCGTGAAATAGCCGAAGTCTTTTTAGAAGATTGAGCAAAACTTGTGTAAGTCATCCATAAATCACTCTACACAATAGAGAATACAATTCTCTATTAGACAAGACATGATTCATGTTGTTGTGCAGCATATTTGCAGAGTTTTGGGGACTCATTTTTATCTGTATACGTACTTTCTTTTTCGAAAGTAAATCTAGTGAGTTCAGCGCTGAGTCCTTTTCATGTTACTGTTCGTACTCTACCTCATCGCGCTGTAAGTTAATCCACAATGCTCTGCCGTAATGTTGTGAGCACCAAAGACACACCCTGATCAAGCATTGCCGAAGTGAAAGATTCGGGGCACCATCGTCATTTTATGCAAAGAATCAGGCGATTATGAAAAGAAATCGGCAACACCTGCTCCATCCACTCAGGGCAAGGTGAGAGATACTGAAAGTGAGCAAGATACAAGTTGGCGGAAATTGTAAGTGCGTGTTTGAGGTGTTTAATGCATTTTCAGATCTTTGAGGGACGTAAACAAGATACAGGGGAACATGAAAAAATTAAAGAACAGTTATGTATAGCCGGTGGCGTGTCCTATTTTTCTTCTCCATTTTTTTTTTTGTTGAAGGAACGGCCAATTGATAAAGTGCCGAAATTACAACCAGCCCAGCTGATAAAATTGTCAGGCGAGATCATTGGTGAAGAGCTTGTGTTGGAGGTAGTTAGAACATATTAGGCACTAAGCAGAGCTCTAAAGTTTAAAAGTTAGACAGAAGACAAGGACATTGCATAGAAGCGCAGTGTGCCTAGGAACCTCAACGAACAGTGCGAAGAAGAAAACAACTGACAAAAGGAAATACTCAGGACTTTTGCCTCTTGTTTTTTTTTTCGCGCTGCTCATTAAGTATGCAGCCCTGCCAATTAGCCAAGGTTTCCACTGTTTTTAGCACCTAACAACTTATTTAAATCAAACAAAAAACACAAAAGAAGTGGACATTGTGCGCGAACAGCGCATGAGCAACCATGTACGCTAACACTGCCCCACAGACGCGCATTTTTTTTTCTCTTGTGACGCCACCTGCTCATAAATGCTATATGACAATGTCAGATCGAATATGTGTGGCGCCCTAAATTGTGAGTGTTTTCCTAAGAATGGCAGCTGCCTGTCTCTATGCGCAATAGACAAAACTTACGCATGCGCCAAACATCCCCGACAGCGTACTTTATGCTCACACAATTGTTTTTTTTATTTTATGCAATCGACATGCCGAAATCATTGTGTCATTGAAATACCTTTGACACTTAGAGCTGCAGCCCTTCGATTGCTATTGTAATACGCACAATCCTGTGGTCCAGAAGCATTTCGTGGAGGCACCAACGCGTCTGGCTAATGTAGGTTGCCACGCATGAAACGTGTCCGATAAACTTCTCCTACCTTGCACTCAACAAATTTGTTGATATGTTGGATGTTATGTGTTGCATCTTAGAGGTCTTCATCACTGCTCTGCAAATTAACTTTTCGAAACAGCCCTAACGTCGAATTCAAACGGCAGACTGTGAACACTTGGCCAGATCGCGAACAGAGCGCGTAGCTCCGAGCGAGGTCGCTCTCGCCGAATCTGCCATTGGAATGCATCCACTTCGACGGGAGCAGTTGGCACCCGTAAATCTAGGGAGGCGGAGCCAGGCTACAGGGCATCCCGATGATCCCACCATTCCGCGCGTTTTGTTTATGCAAACTTTGCGGCCACTCCGTCGTCGCTGTTTCACGGGCACGTAGTGAAGCAACGAATTGCGCACGGGCTGCTCCGCTACACGTAGCGACAGACAAAAATGCCTGCGGAACTAGAGGAAAACAGAATTTCGGGAAAAAAGTTCTTTCCGCACTACCACCAACAGAGTTGAACCGTCCGAATATCGCCGAATGACTTCTTCGACGAAGCCAATCACTTTCGGCTTCATGGCATGCAAGCGGAAGATCACGTCAAATGCCCGTTGATACGCACCAGCCTCACAGTCGCTGAGTCCGAAGAATACTCACTGGACTCGGAACATGTTGCGTCTAAGTCGGAACAGCTACTAGCCAGAAGCGCATGGTGCGAAGTGTTTTTCTTGTCGTCCATGGCGGCCGGCGACTGTAAACATACGGCCGTAACGGGAAGAAATGCGGGCGCACAAAATACGTCACGCGGACTTCCGCTGAAATCCGTCGACTTCCCAATCTGCCAGTGGAACGCAGATTTCACGCTCCCAATCTGCTATTGGTATGTGATTGATCCACACAGTGCAGAAAAACTTGGTCTGAATCTGCCATTAAAATTCAACATAACATTACTTCGCCACCGTGAATATCACCTACAGATCCCATCAGGAGCACACTTTTTTTTTTATTGTATGCGCTATGGTGTACGTCTACGAAAACACAGCTACTGGATTCTTTCTCTTTTTCTTTCCTTTTCCTGGAATTCAGTGGTTGTGTTGCCATTAAAGAACACAATAGGCTTTAAATAAAAAAAAGTCAAAACGGGTTTCTCGGTACGACGTACAGGTGATATTCTTGGTGGCCCAAAAATTGGTGGGGTTGTGTCGAAAAGTTATTTTGCAGAGCAGGGATAGAACCCCTGAGATGCAGCATGTAACGTCCAACATGTCAACAAATTTGTTGTGTGCAATGTAGGAGTAGTGTATCCGATTCGTTTCATATGCAAGGCAACCCACATTCGCCAGACGGGCATGCAAAACCAGGAAGACTATTATTTGCGTGGTAGCATTTCAGTCGACGGGACTACACGGTTGTGACTCTAAGTGTAAACCGAACTTCAAGGGCGCAACCACTCTGGCATATAGAAGGGCGAAAATTGAAAGATCAATTGAATAAGCTTATGGTGTCGGGCACGTACGCGAGCTCTCCGTCTATTCCGCTTACAGACAGGCAACTGACATTTCTAGGTAAACGCAGGTAATTTCGAGCGCCGCACACGTTTGACCTATCATTGTGATATGGAATTTATTTGCAGGCAACGTGTTAACACACACGCACGCACGCACGCACACACACACACACACACACACACACACACACACACACACACACACACACACACACACAAATAATTCGCGGGTTTGGACTAGTGTTTCCTTATATGCTTGCTCATGCGCTGTTTGCCCACTACGCGCACCCCCTTTGTGTTTCTCGTTTCTATTAAATCATCTGCTCGATGCGCTTTGTTTGGTCTTGTATCCGATGTTCTCGTAAAATTTGCAGCTCTGCTTATTCAACCGTCACTGGTGTGACCAACCCCAAACGCTGGGTATTTGTTGGGCGTATGTCTGTGTCCTGTTTCGTGTGCCTGGGTAAATATGAGCCGGGAATGTGTTAAAATAGATTTCAAGAAAGCAGCGGAAGCCACTGCTGAAAAACTGCGTGGTACTTAGACTTATACTATTGCCACACACGCTCCTTTCTATGTTTTATTTTGATGGCGTACTGCGCGTGTACATCCGCGCCAGAATGTCTGAGAGCACTCTAGATAGTTTTCGGATCATCTGTTCGGCTTGAGCACGCAAATGTAAACATCTGAGTTTATTCTGGAAGAAACTCGGCCCCCCAGCGATAACGCTCCAATGTTCGACGCCGCGTGTATAAATGCCGACGCGCGTTACCGCGGATCAGAATAAAGTGTTTCATCTTAAAGAAGCCGACTGCTGCCTTTGATCACGTCACGACTACGTGACGTGGACAAAGTTCTTGGAAGTTCTTGGAATATATGTGGGAAAGCGCCACACTGCTTCATAAAATATTAGAACCGGTTCTGCGGAAGAGCGCAAAGTGGATGAACAATCATTAACGGAAAAAAAACTGTCCTGCCCCTTTTTTAAAGGTGAAGCTACAACAGAAACTTGCGCGGATTTCAAATAACGAACGACGCTTCGCAGCTAAAGGTAAATCGCCGCTTGATTTCCGCGTGGGTTATGTTTAAATTTCCATCCCGCACTATTTTGTTTCAATTGCGAAAATGTTCTTCTAGGCTTGCGTAGCTTGCCTTTGCAGAGTAACATAATCCAATGACGTTCCAAGGAATGGCAGTCGTCAAACAGCCAAAGCCGTGTGATTCCATACCAAGACAGTGGTTTTCATGCTTCTTCGACGAAGTATTTCGCGGCCTCAGCTGTTGCTTCATCTATTTAGATGACATCCTTGTTTTCAGCTGCAGTAAATAGAGCACAAGGGTCACCTGCGTAAAGTTTTCACATGACTGTGGCAATATGGTCTCGTCGCCAATGCCATGAAGAGCTAATTTGGCGCCTCAGAGTTGGATTTTCTTGGCCATCGTGTCGACCGTCACGCTATCCGACCGCTTCCCAGTCATTTCACTGCCATTTCCGAATTTCCGAGACCGACAATAGTGAGGAAAACTGCGTGAATATTTAGGACTTTTGAATTATTACGGAAGGTTCGTACCATGCTGCGCCACGATCATGCAGCTACATCATGACTTGTTGGGGTGACACATCAGACGAAGCGCCCCTTTACGTCGGACAGAAGCCGCCCCAAAATCTTTCGAGGGAGCGAAAGCGGAACTCCCCAAGGCGACGCTCCTTGCTCATCCTAAACTCGACAGGCTCACCTCCGTTATGGTCCACGCTTCAGTTACGGCTGTTGGTGCTGTCCTCCAACAGTTTGTCTCTGCCATATGGCAGCCTGTCTCTTTTTTCTTTAAAACGACACCACAAGAGTGGCGCTACAGCCCTTCTGGCCACGAGTTCCTGGCTTTATGTCTTGCCGTCAAACGCTTCCGCCACTACCTCACTGGTCGTCAGTTCTTTATTCTGATTGATCACAAACCCTTAACGTACGCTCTGAATTCGAACAGTACCTCATATACTCCCCGTGAGCTTGGACACTTGGCCTACGTATCTGAGTTTACCAGCGACATTCTTCACGTAAACGGAAAGGACAACGCTGTTGCCGATGGACAGTCTCGCCTGCACCTCGACTCGACCTCCGCAACCAGGCTTCACTTAGATTTCATATGCTTGGCCGCTGCCGAGCACGAAAATCACACGTTCTTCTGTCACTCCGAAACTTTTCAACTACAAATTAAATGGAACTAAATTAGAGCAGGTTAGTAGCTACAAATACCTTGGTGTCTACATAACAAATGATATATCGTGGCATTCCTACATTACCTACAATATTAAAAACGCTAACCGTTCTCTTGGTTACCTCAGCAGAAACTTTCGCCAAGCACCAACACACCTTAAATTACAGCTTTACCATACATTAGTCCGACCAAAACTCGAGTACGCGTCTGCCATATGGGACCCAGCTCAATCAGCGTTAATTGAAGCCTCAGAAGCTGTCCAAAACCGCTCAGCCCCACTTCTTTCATAACATCTATGCTCGTACTGCCACCTTAATGACTCTTCAACTCCCACTCTTCTCTTGAACTCCCAGATCTGGCCACTAGAAGAACAATTTTCCGTCTGTCGCTCTTTCAAAAAATTTTCTTCCATAATCACGTACTTGGAGAGAAATTAATCTCGGGATCTGCTTACTTCTCATCCCGTGTTGACCACCCGAATAAAGTAGCCATTCCTTTCAGCCGCAACAACCACTCTTTGCAATCATTTCTTCCAAGGACAAACAGGGACTGGAACCATCTCCCCGTCTCCATTGCTGCCACAAAGGACCAAGTGCTGTTCTAGTCGGCAGATTCGGAACACTTTATGGTGTAACTGCAGACTATTGTTTCTTGTTTTCTTTTTCTTCGAGGGTTGCAATGTGGGCTTGTTGGTGATTCATTTGGAAAGCTTTGATGAAGCGCAAAACGACGCACGGACACAGGAAGGCACATATGGACACTACACAGCGCTACTAGCAACAACATGTTTATTTTCGAAATCAGACTGCTTTAAACCATAATCGCCAGGCACAAAATTCAGCACGTGAGATCACTCAAATCATTGCGCGACAAGTCACTATCAAAACCAGATACTACCGTGTATCACCGCTTACCCAGGAAACCCAACTCCTTGTTTGACAATGCTATGGAAGGCATACTGATGCACAAATCACCGAGTTCATCGATAAGTTCAGCTTCAACGATTAGACGCGTGGTTTCATCTTTATGTCGACCTACAATGACAGTGTTCTCGAACACAGGCCGACAACCACATGCATGAACGTGAAGAGCGAGAAATCCTTCAGGCGGAAGTTTATTCGACTTGTAGTTGTGCTCTCTTAGCCGCTCATTCACACACCTACTAGTTTGGCCGACATATTGTTTCCCACATGAGAAAGGAATACGATAAACAACAAACATCTTGCACTCTACAAATCTGTTCTTACGTCTTTTTGTGCACAAAACATGTTCCCTTCGAGATGGATTTGTCATAGCACACAATTTCCCGAGTTTGTCAGGCACTGAAAATACCACCCTAATATTGTCGCGAGTCGCCACCTTCTTGAGATTGTGCGACAGCTGGTGAACATATGGAATTACGGCCGTGCATCTCGTTTCTGCCGTTAAATGGTCATGAGCGTTTTGCTGGCTCACACTTCCGCGAATTCTTTTCAACTGTTTTTCTGCAACGGAAACTAAAACATCATCCGGATAACCAGATTCTTGCAATCGTAAGATCTGATTATGAAAGCTTTGCTTCGTTTTCTTGTTCTTTCTTTCTTTTTGTTATCTATTGTGATTTGTTGTATTTCCTTCACTGATGTTGTTATTATTTTTGCCGTGTTCATATTGCACCCACCCCCTTTGTAACACCCTCTGGGTCTTGAGGGTATACTAATAAATAAAATAAATAAATAAATAAATAAATAAATAAATAAATAAATAAATAAATAAATAAACAAATGATGACGACCTCTGCAAGCTCCGTACCACAGGTACTTCATTCGTGCTTGAAGAAATTTTAATGCCTGGCAATGATGTTCCTATTATCTGTCATACTTCAAATGGCCGTTCTGGTCTATGCGTACCATCAGCATTTCGCCTAGATGTGTTTGAGGCCCTAGGCTTCCTATCACACCGCGAAACTAGAGCGACGCAACTTGTAGTGACCTCTATATATGTGTGGCCCCGTATAAAAGCTGGTGTTCTGAACTAGACGCGCGCTTGTCAACTAGACGACACTTACGTCATACTCCACCACATGTCAAAATGCTTGCATATAAATCATTTGTCAGATCGAAGCTCGAATATGCATCTCCCATCTGGAGTCCCCACCAAACATATATCATAAATGAACTCGAATCACTTCAAAATCGGGCTACCAGGTTCATTCACTCTGCATATTCATATATCAGCATCTCATCTTTAAAGGTGGAATCGGGTTTAGAAACACTTGCCTCTCGCCGACAGATCGCCGCCCTTTCTCTTTTTCATATGTTGTATTTCAGTTCACTGAATCATCCACCGTACATCACGCCCTCTCCACACATATCTCATCGCGCTAGTCATCCGCTTCAAGTCGAACTACCACGTACCCGGACAACTACTTTCGAAGCCTCCTGTTTTATAAGAGCAGCAAAATACTGGAATTGCCTTCCTCAAGCCATTTCTGCCATCATTAACCATTCAATGTTTTCTGAAGCCGTTAAAAACATCACTGTATAGTTTTACTAAACACCACCCCTTATGTAATACCCCTAAAGGAGGACTTTATGGAAATAAAGTGAAGTGAAGTGAAGTGAAACTGTTAGCAGGCTACAGTTTCTAGGCACACAGTCTGCCCAATAGAAAGTTTTCCACCTTCTGATGACCGATTCAGCCATGTCCATTGTCTCCTGCGCCACAACAAAGATACATTTACCTTGCATCTTCTGTTTTACTCGTTGGCCCATAGCTGTTCTACTTACGAACGTTACAGCAGAAACAGTCGCTCAGGCTGTTGTCGAAGTCTGGGCCAGTAGATATGACGTGCCGTCTTGACCGTGGTTGTCATACACGGCTTACCTTGGGAATCGCAACGACAGGTTCAAGCTAGAACGCCGAAAACTCTGGAGACATTGCTGCAGTCACTCCAAGATGTGGCCTGTCATTGGACGGACAGGACAACAAAGTCACATCGAGATGTTCGAGGGACAGGAGCATCAGAAAACAGGGGGTTTCGTGCCCAGCCACCAATGTCTTCGCAAGAGGCAAGTCACCGTCAGTCGTTGCACACTACCGAGATGGAGTCCATGACTTAGGAACGCATTTCGCACAGATTAGAAAAAAACTAATAAATGAGGGTTTTCAGTGTGACCCTAAGACACAAAACGAGACTGTTTGTTTGACTTCTCCAAGCTTGTTGCATATAGACTTCGAGGTCAATGGACGACGCATACGAGCACTGATAGACAGCGGGGCTTCTGTATCTATCCTTAAGAAAAGCAATGCTAATGTTCAAGATGTGTTCCGGGGAAGTTTGGTTCTTGTGCGTGGATATGATGGATGCGAGAAAGAATATTGTGAGTGGGCACATCTGAAAGTGACGTACCAGTCTAAAACTGCAGAAATTGTTGCACTAGTTATAGACGCTGCGGCGTACGACTTTCTCCTTCCTCGTCCAGATATGAGGTTGTTGAGATTGAATATTTATTCGGATGACGAAGTGTCTGTTGATAAAGAAGCTGACAAAGTGGAGCCGGGAAACAAAGAGGACTATCTACGGATTCCGAACAAAAACCGTCTGATTCCGCGACTGTACCCCGAACTGGTTTGCTTGGGAGGATATCCACCGGTGACTACACAGTTCGAGGTTCCATTTCAGCTTCACGACAAAACAGTTGTGAAGAAAAAACCATATAACTTGACGCGGGAGAAGAAATCATGGCTAAAGGAAGCACTTCAAAAGATGTTAGAGGCCAAACTAATTCACCCGTCGGTGTCTCCATTTCCCTCACCTGTTACCATCGCTCCAAAGGAAGACGGCAGCTGACGCCTGTGCACGGATTACAGAGCAGTAAACAACCAGACACTGTCGATTCCTTTTCCAATGCCGAGGATCGACACCATCACCGACGAAACGAAAGGCTGTACCTGTTTTTCTCGCATAGAACTGTGCAAGGGCTTCTGGCAGGGGCCTCTACAAAAAGACACCAAGCAATACACCGCTTTCACATCATTTGGCATGTATGAATATAACCGCCTTCCTTTTGGATGGAAAAACTCACCGAGTTTGTTTCAGAAAATGATGAACGCAGTATTGGACCCCTACATTGGACGCTTTTGCAATGTCTATGTAGACGACATCATCATTTACTCTCAAAGTGAAAAGCTCCATGAAGAACACCTGGCTCATATTCTGACAGCTTTATCTCACGCTAGGCTAAAAGTGAATTTCAAAAACAGTGAGTTCTTCAAAACCAAGGTCACCTTTCTTGGTAGAGTTTTAGATGGAGCAACGAAGAACACTAAAGAGGAATCGGTAATTCGGATTACAAAGCTAGCAAAGCCGTACGATATACACTCCCTTCGTGTATTTCTTGGATTGGCGGGTCATTTTCGAGCTTTCATTCAAGATTATGCTCTTAAAGTCGCTGCCTCACAAGACTGACGCAGAAGGATGTCCCCTTTTGTTGGACAGAAGAATGTGACGATGCCTACAGAGAATTGGTCCGCATAATTTCTTCCGATTCAGTGCTGTGCTTACCAGACTTCTCGCTGCCCTTCGAATTAAACACCGATGCGTCTCACTATGAAACGGGAGCCGTCTTGTACCAGCGAGATTCATCACGACCACAAAACCAACAGCTTCGTGTAATTGGATACTACAGCTACACATTCAACACGGCCGAATTAAACTACACGACGACAGAAAAAGAGGCTCTCGCCGTTTTAAAGGCCGTCCGCTACTTCCGGTAATATTTGGAAGGTACGAAGTTCAAGCTTTATACAGACCATGAAGCCCTAACGTATATTTTAAAGATGGCTGAATTGAAAGATAGCCCGTTGGGTGGGTGAACTTCAGCAATTTCACTTTGAGGTAACTCAATTGAGTGAATCACCCCCCTTCTCTTTTTTTTTCTTTCCTCTCCCTTTCCTATCTCCTCTCTCTTCTTTTACATCCCCATACACCCTCCCCCCTGTGCACTACTGCTGAGGTGTCCCACTCTGATAGAGACAGTTGCGGGGTGGACTTTTCTCTCCATTACATTTCAATTTTTTTTTAATAAAACCACTCCCCCCCCCCCCCCCCCCCCGGAGCTTCCATGAAGAACGCAAATGCAATGTTGCGATTAGCGATTGAGCTTCCCAAAACTTTAAGTTAATGAAGTGAGGATATGGGAAGGAACTGAGGTTCTGCAACAGACTCAACATGGAAAAGTTGCCGTGCCTACTTCCTTAGTTCCAAAAATATTGGAACTCTATCATGGCAGTCCTGAATCAGGCGGACACGATGGCTTTTGGAGAAGCTACATAAATTTGACAAAGAGATTCACATGTCCTCGCATGAAGCAAGACACAAAGACCTATGTATCGTCCTGTCACAAATGCCAGATTAATAAAGTGAAACTTAAACAACCAACAGAGATAATGGCTATACCAGCACATTCTAACACGCCGTTTGAAGTAGTTCACGCAAAAAGTTTTGTGTGAAGTAGTTCAATGAATTTGAAGTAGTTCAATGCAAAAAACGGTAATTACATAGTTCTGTAAACAGCAGTGAATGAAAGGAAAAAAATGCTCACAATAAAAAGGAAAGAAAAGGGCACTGGTACATCAGATTAAAATGCACACGATAAAAAAAGGGAGAAGGATAGAAAAAAAAATACACATATACTTTTTGAAACATTACATCAAGATGTGCGATAGTTTTCCTGGTGGATGGAAATGCTCTCCAGAAGCAGCCGTAAAGCATCATAATCGATCCTACACAAGTGGCTTGGGGTGCAGTCCACAGTACGCTTCTTCAGGAAAAACCCCTATTCTGCAGGCAGACCGTGAGTTGGGACTCTTGGAGAATCTCAAGATCGTCAAGGAGAGGCAACAAAAATCACAGGAGGAGAGGTACCGAAAACGAATGAAAAAGAATTTTGAGAAGAGACATCGGTCAGACATGCCAGACATTCAAGTCGCCGACCTCGTACTAGTGAGGAAAGGAATAAGAGATACCAGTGCCAAATTTCATGGTCCTTACTCTGTGACAAAGACAGCCATCCAGAACGGAATTTTGAAGACTGGTACACTGGTGAACGTGGATCAGTTCAATGTGCTTCAATTGGAAATGTCTTCAAGTATTAGCCCAGGAGCGGTAATTAAAATAAACCGGGAAGGGTGAAGCGGTACGAACCTTTGGATAGAAGATGAAGAAGCATTGGAGCCGGGGCAGAAAAGAAGAGAGGGATGAAGTTAAAAATAAAGCAGATTAAGATGGACGCCAGTTCCATACTGAAGCTTTAATGCTGTTCTGTTCTTTCAAGTAGGAACACTACACTTTTACCATCACACATATGCGAATCAAGTAAATGAAAGTGTTATCTATGTTGCTCGAAATTATTAAGTAGCAACGGTAACTGTCATTTTAACATCTACGTTCCATAATTTGTGCCGTTCTGGACACCCTCTCGACTTCACGCACCCTCAGAGAGTGCACACATGTTTAGCCTGAATTAGCCCAGAAATTTGTGTGAACAATTTGTCGTTAATTTTCGTAACCGAAGTGTAGCGTTTGCTTAAGATTGTGCCATAGAGTTCATTCACTGGAAGTAAGATCCGAGGCTTGAAAATGGGTTCCGTGTGTGCGTCGTATGCGGCACTAACGATGGTTCAAATGGCTTTCATTTGGAGTTTGTGTAATTTCTAATTGCTAGTTTTGGTGGTAGTGGCCCAGACTAAGTAACAATAAGATAAGTGAGACAAAAAGAGTGATTTGTAAACAACTCACACCTTAAACATCTCATCTAATGCATACGTCAAGAAACCTGATGAAATATCGCTGGGATTCTCGCTTATCAACTCAAGCGGCTTCGCGCATGCACGAGACATTTCCAACACATCTCCGGCAGAAGTGTCAAAAGAAGCTGGTTCGCAATCTAAACAAAAGAGAAAATCGTCAACACATCAAAAAACATTCAAGACACCAGAATTCGCGACACTTCAAGAAATTTTTCGATTCACACTTGGTAGGAAAATGGCCCTAGGAGAAGGTGCTATACATGACCCAACAGTAATGTGTTAAAGATGTGTACCCAAATACTAAAGACGTGCCTCAGAACACAAGAACAAGAATTCGCGACACTTGAAATTTTTTATGAACACTTGCCAGAAAAATTTCAATAAAAGAAGGCGCTATACATGACCCAATTTTAATGTGCTAAAGATGTCGATCAAAAGCAGCACCAGAGAGCCACTGCAATGTCCTATTTTCACAAAATGCCTCACAATTTGAACCGTATAGGCCAACGTGCGAATATAGGAGTTGCTTTAACCGCGCCTAACAAGCCGTCCAGACTATGTAGTAGAGGCAAAAACCGTACCTATAATAGCTTTCAATGGAACAAGTAATATAAATCACAGTTTGCTAAATGTGTTCCAAATGTTGTGTGTTCACAGGTTACGCAACTCGAATCCGACATTCAGGAACAATAGCCTTTGATGCAAAGAGTCAGTTCCTTAAATATTCATTTTTACCCGTGCAATGGATGATTGGAATAACCTGATTAACGAGGCTATAACACGTAAATCTTGCTTATCTTTTGCACGGCATTTGATCTGACTGCCTTGCCATTATTTTCTACACGTGCTGTCGAAAATTCTGGGAGACCACACTGCTAAGCCCGGACCCTGAAGTGCAACTCCAAGTCCTTCGGCAAGCCGAGGATGCCGCCAGAGCACAAGGACTCATGGCTGCCACCTAGGGAAGGGAGCCCATTCTTCCCAATCTTGCCGTTTTTTTTTTCAAATAAAAGTTATTTCCTCCTTATAACTGGTGGCTGCGGAAGCTCTAGGCTATTCCCGTCCTGCGCGCAATCTTATCGGAAGGATCTTAAACAATCGCTAAACTTCTAAAACATGGCGGCGTGGTCTGCGCCGAGCATTGCAAACATTTTTTCCAGTTGAAATCCGAATACATCAAAATAACACGCGTGGCAATGCCCCCTTCCGAAAAAAAAAGCATTTCCCGATGCTTAAAACAAGAACTTAAAAACATGCAGGCAGTACGACAAAGCAATAATAAAGGAAGGAAAACTAGACTCCTCAATTTCTTGAACTTGCATAGAATGGTCACGCACATGACATGAACGACTTCAGGTCGTGCGCTGCGCCGCAGAGAGTTCGTAATGCCGTCTGGGATAAACGCGTAGTCGAGAGCGCCCAGACGTCGCAGCACCTTGCATGGTCCGAAGTATCACCGAAGAAGTTTTTTACTTAGTCCATGTCGGCGTATCGGCGTCGGGACCCAAACGCCCGGCTGATATTTTACGTGACGTCGTCCAAAGTTGTAATGACGGCTGTCTGTCTTTCGCTAGCTCTTGATGCGCAGACGCGCGAGTTGTCGGGCTTCTTCGGCGAGCTGAAGGTAGACGGTGGCATCCAGGTTTTCTTCGTCAGTGACGCTGGGTAGCATGGCGTCGGGCGTCGTCGACCGGGCTCCTTCCGTAGACCAACTTGTATGGCGTCATCTGCGTCGTTCCTTGGACGGCCGTGTTGTATGCGAAGGTCACGTACGGGAGCATAGCATCCCACGTCTTGTGTTTGCCGTCGACTGCATGACCAGCATGTCGGCGACTGTATTATTTTGACGCTCAGGCAAATTTAAATTCAGGCAAATTACATTTTGGGCAAACTGGTCGTTCTCTGAATGTAAGGTTGTCGGAACACAAGCTTTCATTGGAAGGCAACGCGTACTCGCACGTTGCCTGACACTGCACACAACATGGATGCACCCCTGACTTTCGTGACACCACGTTTTTTGGGCACAATACTCACGCCACTAGAGAAATTGTTCAGGATCATTACATAAACAAAAAATACAATCTATGTGTAAGCACGCCCTCAGTAGCACTGCACGGCAATGAAATTTCCTTCCTCCATCGTTTCATCACATAGTGCACATGTGATCACCGTTTTGCCAGCTAACCATTGCGAGAACGCATGTTTTTTGTTCTTTTTCTGGCTATCACTGATGAAAGAGCGTGAGGTCATGGTTTAAATAGCGCGCGTTCTTTCTAATAAAGTTAGTTTTGAGAACGCGCTGTGTGGTGTGTTGTACTTTTTGTGCCCCCCGTATTTGGCGCTACCCATTTCGGGTTGTGGCTTTTTTGGCTGTATTTCAAGATGGTCTGACTAAGGTCCGCAGTAAAAGCCGCACCTCTATCGGTGATGAGGACCTCTGGGGCTCACTGACGCAGGACGATGTTCTCAATGAACAACTTGGCTACCTCGTTGGCGCTGCCTTTGGGTAGGGCCCTTGTTTCGGCGTAGCGGGTGAGGTAGTTGCAAGCTAAGACGACCCAGTCGGGAACGGCCGCCGGAACTCTATACCAATTTGCTGGAACGGTAAGCGAGGTGGTTCGATGGGCTCCGCTCCTCTTGTCGCTGGTGTCCTGCGCCGCTGACTGTTCACGTGACGGCCGACGTCAGCGGTAACGTGTGGCCTTCCCTTGTATTCTCGTGAACGTGTGGGAAAAGCGGAGGTGGCCAGCAAGCGGGTCATCGTGCCGGGCGTGCACAACTTCTGGCCGCAGTGCCGAAGGTACAACGAAAAGGTACTTCGCCAGCGCCAGAGAGAAGTTCTTCTTTATGAGGGCGTCGTTATTCAAGAAAAATGATGCCGTCCCTCACTTGAATGCTTTCGGAACATCGTCGGTCCTGCCCTCTAGGTATTACACAAGGTTCCTGAGTTACGGGTCGGCTCACTGTCGTTCAGCGAAGTCGTCGGCACTTACGGTTCCCAAGCAGCAGTCACCATCCTCGTCGTCCTGCCGCGGTGGGTCGATGGGTGTACGAGACAGGCAGTCAGCGTCGGAGTTTTTTACGCACTTTTAAACGACGGTAATGTAGAATTCCAAGTTTTAAGCTCTCGCGTGCGAGGCGACCTGATGGGCCCTTCAAGTTAGCTAGCAAACACGAGGCGTGGTGGTCACTCACAACAATGAAATACCGGCCGTAGAGGTAATGGCGAAACTTGTGTGTAGCTCAGACGATGACAAGACACTCCTTTTCTGTTGTAGAATAATTGGCTTCCGCCTTAGGTAGCGACCGGGTAGCATAACGGATAACTTTTTTCACTCCTTCAGTCGTCTGAACAAGAAGGGCGGCGAGTTCTACGGTGCTTGCATCGGTGTGGATTTTTGTGGCGGAGTTCCGTCGAAATGTACGAGTATCGGAGGCGTCTGCAGGCGTCGTTTCAATCCTTGAAACGCTTCGACTTGCGCCATTTCTCACTTTAATTACACGTGGGTCTTCGTGAGGTGAGTCAGCGGTTCGGCGATCCGTCAAAATTCATCGACGCATCCTCAGTAAAGGCCCAACTGCATGCACGCGATTTTCTAGCGACAGCGACGAGCGACAGGATTTGCTGTCGCCGAGGCCCATCCGCCGCTGTCGCTTGTTGCGTTTTGCGTTTCTAAAAAACTAAAAAAAAGATCGCTTGTCGCCCGGAAGCGAGCGTGATGATTTCCAGCAACATGGCGCCACCCTCGATCCTCGCTTCGGTTGCAATTTGCTCTCGATGCTTGTTACCGCGCGTAATTGAAAGACTGCAAGGTACAGACTACCTTCTTTACAGCCACATCTCACGCGCTGAGTGAGGCAGAAGCCGTATTTTGTCCTTAATCTTGTTATCTACGGCTTGTTTTGATGTCTCCGTGGTATCTTGCTGCAATGGCAGTAGCTTGCTGCAATGTCAAATCGTCATGTAAAGTGCGTCGTAGCCATCCAAGCGTACGCTTCTGGGCACCCTCTCGCGGTTAAACAAAAGATTGCGAAAAAAGGAAGTCGCGAAACATTTTGTCGCTTCCTTATGCCACATACGACGGTAATAAACTTGGCATGTTGTCATGGATGAACTTCTTTTCGATATTTATCGGCATGCACGCGATAGTTTTCAATCTAGCAACAACGGCACTTTGTCGCCAACATGTGGTTGCAGCCGTCGCGACGCGCACGCGCGACGGAGCTCACTTGTCGTTCTCGCTTGTCGCTGTCGCTCGAAAATCGCGTGCATGCGGTTAGGCCTTAACAGGCGCAAAAGCCGAGAAATCAGCGTACGGCATTTTTGTCGATGGGCGGCGGGAAGGCGGTGATGAGAGCTGTTTTTCGCGGATCGCGGGGGGACTCCGGACTTGTTAATAACGTGGCACAAGAACAAGAGTTACTCGTACTTTTAATAACATTCCCTATACTTTCCTTGGCATCATTGTCTGTTAGTTCTCATTAATATTGTGTTTAACAAAGCAAACGAGCCATTAAATTTACACTTCTTTCCTTCATTCATAGCGAGGGTCTCGTCCTGGCAGACTTGATGCCTTCAGGTAGTATGCGAGGGATTATTAGTCAGCTGCCAGCTCGTAATAACATCACGTGCTACGTGACGCCAACAGCCAAAAGAGTGTTCCACACTCGCTGTAATGGCGACAGGTGGCGCTGACTGACGCTCCCACGTTTAAATACACATATATACCCTATAAAGTGATCGGAGGGATAACCGCCACCGAAGCTCAGTGGTAGAGCATTGGACGCGTTATTCGAAGGTCGCAGGTTCTGTCCCAGCCGGTGGCAAGTTATCTTTTCGTCCACTTTTCTTTCTTCACATTTACACTACAATTGCTTCTAATAACATCCCCTATACTTTCATTGGCATCACTGTCTGTTAGTTCTCATTAATATTGTGTTTTGTTAAAGCAAACGAGCCCTTAAATTTACACTTCTTTCCTTCGTACTGAAAGCGGCACTTTCATGGCTTCAGGGTGAGTTCGGAGGTTTCTAATTCTTTGAAGTACAGGGTCAAGGCGCTGGAGGTGTTCGTCAAAGTTTGAGGCAAACACAACGACGTCGTCCAAGTACACGACGCATGCGTGCCGCTTCAAGCCAGCCAGCACAGTACCCATAACGCGTTGGAAAGGTGAAGGTGCCGAGCAAAGAACAAAGGGCGTGAGCTGGAACTCGAACAGGCCCGTATGGTGTCATAATTGAATTGGAATTTGAACTTCATTCAGACAGTCATTGTCTGAGATTGACGGGGCTAAAGGCAGATGCGACTGCCTGACAAAGGCCCCCCCCCCCCCCACCCATACATACAAAATTGCTCAGGGTGGAAAGCCGCGGTACATGCGACAAATACAGGTAATAGAACGTCAAAACACAGGCATACAGGCGATCAAAACACAATAAGTAAAATAGTTACGTTCGGTACATACTAATGAATAATGCATGACATGGAAATGTTAAGCGAGCCCTGATGATGATGAATGTTACAAAACAGTATAAACAAAATAAGAGGTATAACAAAACAGTATAAAACAAAATAAGAGGGAAAAAAATCAAGAGACGGGAAATGAACAATATAAAGGGTGGATCAGGAGCTAGACAAAAGGTAATATTTAATTTTTTCCCGGAGGCTGTATGTCGAACAGTTGTCCTGAATCATATTGGCTATTTCTCGATTATTATATAGAAAATGTGGCATTAAATAGGCGAGTGTTTGAGTACCATATTTAGTTCGGAACATAGGCGTTCTGAGTCGATTTTGTCTTAGGTGATATTGTGAATGATTAGATAACGATGATGAGGACAGGAATTGGGGGGGGGTCATGCAAACTTTGCCTATGTGCATGCATGGCAATACTGAGTTTGAATAACTGATCTATTCCGAGTATATTGAGCTTGGAAAAGGATGGCGCTGTGTGGCCATTTCGCTTAAGATTTTCGATGCAACGCACAGCTCTTTTTTGTAAAATTAATAATCTATCAAAATTTGTTTGGGTAGTGGTACCCCAGATTAGCAGACAGTATTGCAAATGAGAGTGAATGAGGGCGTAATATAGCTGCAGTTTCAACCATTTAGGCACCAAGGACTTAACATGATACAGTTTTGGGATTGACCTCCACATATTTGCATGGATCTTGTTTACGTGAAGTGTCCAGCTCATATTCTCTTCAAAAATAACACCTAGAAATTTATAACTAGAGATCCGTTCGATAGCGTAGTTTTGAAATCTTATATTGGCATTATGATCCTCAGGCTTATTACGGCTGATATATTTATTTTCTTAACATTAAGTTGAAGTTGGTTAAAATGCAACCAGTGTGACAGTTCAGTTAGCCATCTATTAGCTACTTTATGCAGTTCAAGTAGATCTTTACCAGAAAAAAAAAGTACTCGTGTCGTCTGCATAGAGAATTGTGTCGGAAGTTCGCGGTATGTTCACAAAATCGTTTATGTAAAGAATAAAGGTCCCAAAATGGAACCTTGCGGAACGCCATATTTTATTGGTTGAAGCTGAGAACAGTAGCCATTTAGACTGGTGAATTGTGCCCTGTCAGATAAATAACTGCGTATTAAACTTAATACGACACCTCTAATACCGTAGTAAGGGAGTTTGTGAAACAAAATTAAATGCTTTATGGAATCGAAAGCCTTTTTGAAGTCTAAAAATATCGCAAGAGTATATTGCTTATTATCAATGTTACTAAGTAATTTTTCTTTAATGTCCAAGAGTGCCATTTCGGTTGATTTCTTTTCCCGGAAAACAAATTGTTGCTTTGCAAGCATTTCATGGTCACCGAGAAACTTCATTAGTTGTGATTTTAATGTGTATTCTAAAATTTTAGAAATAAAGGTAGCACAGAAATAGGCCGGTAGTGTTTCAAGTCATCGTGAGAGCCACCTTTGTGGATGACTACCACTCTAGCCATCTTCATGCCATCAGGAAAAGTACCAGTGGCGAAAGCTTGATTGCAGATATGCTGCAGTGGGCCACACAGTAATTCGGCGACATGTTTAATTGGTTCTACCTTAATGTCATCGTAACCGGCGGCAGTATTTTTATTTAATGACTTCAGGAACGTAAGTATTTCTAATTGACTACAAGGAGTCAGGAAAATAGAGTTTGCAGAGGAAGAAGAAATATATTTTTGGCAGTCGTTTGCTGCGTCATTTGTCTGAGCTGCTGCACCTGAAGTTAAGAAATGATTATTAAATTTATCCGTTAGACCAGCTTCTGTAAACTCAACACCGTCAATTGTTAGTGCTGAAGGAAGACAACCTTTTGTTCTTCCTATCAGCGTACGTACAGAGTTCCATGCTTTCCTGGGATTGCAAGAGACCTCTTCAAATCGTGCCTGATAATACTGAATACGAGCTCTCTTCAAATCAGAGTTTAATTTGTTGCGAACTTTTTATAATCATCTAATATAGATATGACTCTTATTCTAATGAAGTTATGGTGTAGTTTATCTCGCTCTCTGATTCGGTTGTAAAGGTCTCTGTTAATCCATGGTTTCCTAGACTTTCCGTGCTTTTTATAGTATTGTAGTGGGAAGGCAGCATCATAACATCTCTTTACATGTTGCAGGAATAGATCATACGATATATTAGGGTTTTGCTCCCTGTAGACTATATCCCAGTCGATACTCTGAATACTAGCACGAATTGTTGAGAAGGCATTGGTATTGAAAGATCGATATGTGACAGGAGTATCGTTAGCACTATTTTTTTCTTTCTTAGCTGCAGGAAAAAAAAGCCGGCAGATCCCACTCACTGTGGGAATCGATCTAATGCGAAGCAGCCAGGAAGAAGCAAATCATTTATTACATAATTTGCATGTCGTGTTTTACATATTACGACCTGTCATTTGTGTTCGTCTACAGTCACGTCGCGATATACCAATTTTGGTGCATGTCAAGCTAGCGAACTGGACGCAAGCGCACCATGAGCGTGGCATGTAAATGGCACTTGTAGATGACATGCATGCCAAGATTTTCGTGTTACCACCTGCCACTTATGTTCGTCATACAGGCATATCACTCAATACCAAATTCGGTGCATATCAAGCTAACGAAACGGCCGCAAGCGCGCCATGAGCGTGGATTGCAAGTCATGTCAAGTCATGATTTCCATATTACGACTTGTCATTTATGTTCGTCATACAGTCATGTCACTCAATACCAAATTTGGTGTATATCAAGCTAAGGAAACGGCCGCAAGCACGCCATGAGCGTGGCATGCAAGTCATGTCGCACATGACAAGTCATGATTTCCCTATTACCACTTGTCATTTATGTTCGTCATAGAGTCATGTCACTCAATACCAATTTTGGTGTATATCAAGCCAACGAAACGGCCACGATCGCGCCATGAGCGTGGAATGCAAGTCATGTCGCTCATGACATGTCATGATTTCCATATTACCACTTGTCATTTATGTTCGTCATACAGTCATGTCACTCAATACCAAATTTGGTGTATCTCAAGCTAACGAAACGGCCGCGAGCCCGCCATGAGCGTGGCATGCAAGTCATGTCGCACATGACAAGTCATGATTTCCATATTACCAGTTGTCATTTATGTTCGTCATAGAGTCATGTCACTCAATACAAAATTTGGTGTATATCAAGCTAACGAAACGGCCGCGAGCGCGCCATGAGCGTGGAATGCAAGTCATGTCGCTGATGACATGTCATGATTTCCACATTACCACTTGGCATTTATGTTCGTTATACAATCATGTCACTCAATACCAAATTTGGTGTATCTCAAGCTAACGAAACGGCCGCGAGCACGCCAAGGGCGTGGCATGCAAGTCATGTCGCACATGACAAGTCATGATTTCCATATTACCACTTGTCATTTATGTTCGTCATACAGTCATGGCACTCAATACCAAATTTGGTGTATATCAAGCTAACGAAACGGCCGCAAGCGCGCTATGAGCGTGAAATGCAAGTCATGTCGCTCATGAAGTCATGATTTTCATATTACCACTTGTCATTTATGTTCGTCATACAGTCATGTCACTCAATCCCAAATTTGGTGTATATCAAGCTAACAAAACGGCCGCGAGCGCGCCATGAGCGTGGCATGTAAATCATAGTTTTCATGACAAGTTAGTCATGATTTTCCTGATATGACCAGCCATTTGTGTTCGTCATACAGTCATGTTATGCCATACCAAATTTGGTATAAATCACATTAACGATACGGCCAGGAGAGCACAAAGTCGTAGGCGGCTAGATAGCTAGATAGATAGATACGCTCAAACTCGCCGAAGTTCGCTAAGAAATGCTTCGCATTTAAAAAAACAGAATATTGACAAGTGATCACTCAGATCAGTTAGCACACGTCGCTTCTATCATAATTAGTTATACATAGGTCCAGCAGAGTTTCACTTTCTGTTGTTATTCCAGTAGGCAAACTTATCAAGTTCCGACACGAAAATGATTCGATTACATCTAAAAACTGTCTGCTTTATGGAGTTAGAAGTAGCAAATCAATATTAAAATCACCGACAAGCACAATATGCAAATTTCTCAAGGACGCATATTCAAACATGGAAGTTATAAAACACAGAAATTCTTGAATATCCCCTGATGGGGGCCGATAAACTGACAATCAGGGACATTACACATTTAACGGCAATGGATTCATAATGTGCGCTGACAACAAAATTCGAGAAGCACGGCATATGAAATATCTTTTTGTATAAATAGCGACACACCACCACCCCTACGATTCGGTCTATGCACGCTTTCATGCTTCTATCCTTCGATGAACACTACATCGGACGTGCAAGTGTACCAAGTTTCAGTTAAGGCCAAAAATCGAACGTATGATCTAAAGAATCAAGCAGTACATCAGTTTGCTTGTTTCTCATACTACGTATGTTTGAGCGTCATGATATATGGCTTCATGGAGATAGCCATTGTGGGGGGAAAACTGGCAGTTAAAGTAACGTATGTGACAGAAGAAACAATTCAGCGAATCTTATCTAGGTCGCTTTCGCTCTCTATGCGCAATGGTCGATCACCAGGCACCTTGAGCACAAACAGTTTGCCGTTTTTTTGCCACGCGAACTGATAATGGTATTCCTCAGCCTTTGCCTTCATTAGCCAGAGAAGTTTCTTGTTCTGTGGCGTCAGATTGTCAAGGAAATACACGTTAGAGCTGGCAGTTTTTAATTCGACTTTCTTAGCCATCCACTGGTCACGTGTTGTTCGTGACACGAAACGAACAAGCACAACAGGAACTTTGCCAGTTTTCGGTGGAAGTCTGTGTATGCCTTCTACTTCAGAGCTCGTCAGTTCAGGAAGGGTAAGCTTAACTGCTAAGTTATTCAGCTTACCGAGCAAGTATTCATTCTGGGTGACAGGCATGCCGTGAATTTCAATATTTTGGCGTCTACTGTATTGCTCTAGAGCATTAACCTGCTTTTGCAGCTCATGGACGTTCTTGCTGGTGTCGGATGCTTGGGCAGAATGCGACTGCTTTTTGAGGACTGCTATTTCAGCCGATTGCTTTTGCGTTTCAACGAGCACGGCATTATATTGATCAGACAAATGCTGAACTGACTGCTCCAATTTCTCGACTGTTTTTTTTTACTATCATAAGTGCATCCACCTTGCTCTGTATGTCTGGTATTCGGGCCAGCTTGTTATTAATTTCAATCAGTACTTTCTCGAAGGTCGAATTATGCCCATCGGTGTGGCTCCCATCACCACGTGCACTTCGGGCCGCCAAAACAAGGCATGTCTGGCACTTCCATATTTTCTTTGCGGCATCATCTTTTTTGATAGTCGTTTTGCTCACTCCCGAGCATGCTTCCAAGTGATAGCCATATTTGCATTCAGAGCAAGTTGGATATGTGCCGCTCTCTAAGAGAGGGTCACTACAGACTAGGCAGGCTCGGACATCTCGAACTGAGCAAAAATCACAGATTCAACAGTATCAAAGGTCACAAAAAGAAAGCTACAATGATCATCAGCAGGAAATTCTTGCAACAGCGGTGGCGGCGGTGGTAAAGAACGTCAAATTAGGCAAATGTAAATACAGTTTACACCAACCTGCAAAGTCAGACAGGAGCAATTAGTGACGAGCCACTGTACCGTAGCCGCCACCGCTGAGCAAATGATCCTCCGGTGTCTGGGTTGCGTCTTTTGAAGGGGCAACTCGATGACGTAGATCACAATGGAGGCGTTGTCGATTCTTCATCTGGGCCCGGGTTTCTTGATATGGCGTCGAAGAAGGTTAGGTGGCAGCAGGCGCCGATCGGTAAACACGCTTTCGCCGGGGCTGCAAAGTCAGAGAGGAGCAATTAGTGACGAGCCACTGTTCCGTAGCTACCACCGCTGAGCAAAATGCTGCCTTTGGGCACGTTTTCAACGAACGCTTCCTGAGTGCGTACGTAATCAACCGTGACCGCCCACCCGCACATAAAAAAAGTGCCCACGAGCCTTGGCGGGTCCGTTTTTGCTGCGTCTACTCGCTAGGCTATGTAGTGGCGTTGTGGCACGCCCCTTTTTTTTTGCTGCATCTACTCGCTAGGCTGTGTGTTCCGGCGCTACCGTCGGATCTCGTCAATTGCATTGCCGGGTGCCTATAACGACAAGTACATTGTCCCTTGCTATGTCTGTTTGCATGTGTTGTTTTGTTGTGAGCCTTCATTATATTTTTGTAGAACAGTTATTGGGCAGCGTTTTGCAGACTCTTACGGCAGTTCCCTTTTCTCATCACAACATTAGTTTTCGATATACCATTTTTCATGGCCGCTTGCGCTGAACCAGAGCAACAACATAGCAGGTCACAAGGCTGATGCCTCCAGCCGTCATACTCACGTCCGTCCGTCCGTCCATCCGTCCGTCCGTTGGTATCCGTCCGTCCGAGCTCTGGCACGGAGCCAGGTGGCCGCCGGGGTGCGCAAACGGATGCCGGTCGCGTCGGACTCTACAGTGCTCGCGCTCTGCTTGCGTAGCGTCGCTGTGCCAAGAGTTTGCAATCATTCTGACCGACGCCGTCTCAATGGACACAGGCGTTCGCGGAACACAATTTGGAATTTACAAAGGGTCCGTAAATTTAAGTGCTGGAACGCGGATGGCGTTTGTACGATGCGCAAAATGCGAGAAAATACGAACGCATGCGATCGGAGAAAGATAAGTCTCGCGTCTCGGTGCGATTCGCGGTAAATATTTAAACAAGAAAACACGCACACATTCGGTTTGTGTGTTATCGCATTGAGAGTGTAAAAGAAAAAAAGACATGGTATAGTCAGTCGAATAGCCACACGCTTTCGCTGTACACACTTTGGAATGTACAAAGTGTCCTTCAATTTTTTATAATCACAAAGAATAAATATAAGAGCATGATACCGATATCTCCAGTGCAGTCCGCCGCGGTGGAGCAGTGGTTAAGGTGCCCGGCTGCTGACCCGAAGGTCCCGGGTTCGATCCCGGCCGCGGCGGTCGCATTTCGATGGAGGCGAAATGGTAGAGGCCCGTGTACTGTGCGATGTCAGTGCACGTTCAAGAACACCAGATGGTCGAAATTCCCGGAGTCTTCCACTACGGCGTCTCTCATAATCATATCGTGGTTTTGGGACGTAAAACCCCAGATATTATTATTATCTCTGCAGTGCATTTTGCAGCGTATGACAACATACGCACGACAGTCCAACATTTTATTTGACTGTACTGACACAAGCATGTAAACAAGATCTACCTCAACTGTATAATTGGAAATTACACACCATATTCACGTGCTTTCTATATTACTCTGGTGAGAAATCTGGGCTGTCTTGGTGATTTTATTGAAATGATGCTAAAATTTAACTATTATTTTTCTTCGGTGAACGCGTACAACGCCATGTATTAGTGACTTGCTTAGAATGAATATACTTCACAATTTCCTACACTAGTCGTGCGACACTAAAGCATGAGTAAATTTAGTGACATGTGATAGTTCTAGAGTAGCTTGACGCTTCGGTGTGCGCAAATTCGAGCAACTGAGGAGTGTTACCGGCTAGAGTCTTCTTACTCCCTCAGAAGTGGTAATGTGATCCTTCAGATAAGTGTCTGTTCACTCTCCCTAAGATAGTGAAGGCTCTCTCCTAGAGCGCGCAGACTCTCAGCCATGCGGTTCACGTGCCTCTTCCAAGAGAGTCGTGGCAAATCAGAACTCTCCGAAAAGAGTCACACGTACTCTCGTTTCAACGCGGAACACTTGAGGGGGCCGGGCTGTCGTACGCTGTCGCAAGGCGCCGTATGTTCTCGTCGCTTGGCGTAACGGAGGCAAAGCCACATATGAAAATTGTAAAAAAGAGGAACCAAGCGAGAACTAAAAAGAGAGAGAAATAAACGGAAAGTAGTAGGAACAATAACACAAATATATAGATATAAAGAAAAAAGACAAAAAAAAAACTGGAAAATACAAAAAGAAAGAAAGAGAGGAGGAAACAAAGAGAAAATCGAAGAGAAACAAAGAAGGCTGCCCAGATCCGCACTTCCTTCAGGGTTTGCACCACTAGTACGAAGCTGCCTTAATTTCTGCATGCGTTTACGTCTTGTAGATGCATGCGTACCCTGAGGTTATCATCTTTTTTTTTCTTAGAGTAATCAGAGAGCTTACCCGTCCACTTTGGAGACGATGTACCCTTTTCCATGTGCCTTTCACTCCGATGTCCGCACGCAGCCAGCGTAAAACAGCGCTCCTGTGCTCCAGTGTAGACGCGGTGTGCGGTGCTCACAGCAAAGTGGTTGTAAGTGTCCAGCAATCCAATCCTTTACGCTAGCCAGGCTAAGGCTAGCAATTTCTTAGCATGGTACCTGCGATATCACTGGTGAAACTTCGTATCGCTTCAGCGTCAAGAGGCGCATACTAGTTTTCAGGACGCTGCTTCTGAAGATACAGCTGTCTCACATGTTTTGCATGCTATGTCATCTTTACACGTTGCTGAAAAACTATTAAAAACGCTGAAGCTCAACGCAATACGCTGCTATCACTTCGAAAGCCTCGATCAAGCTGACACTTCTCTTCCTCACGCCAACGCCAGCGTGGGCAGGGCGCGCTGAAACCCATGGCTGCAACTCTGTCGAAAAGGTGCCAGTATAATTGAATGATCGCTTCCGGGGCTGTTCAAAGACGTATCCGGCTATGTTCGGTTGAGACATGTCTCACAACCACAGCTTGCAGGTCGTGGGATTTTAGAGGTCGCGAAGGATTTAAAGGTCCTGCTTGTGAAGCATTACAAAAAAAAAAGCCTATTCACCGTGGTGGCGACTCATTGCTTGGCTTTTTGCCCCACGTCTTTTGTCTTGCGCGAAGAAGCCCTGGTTCAATCGAACCTCCTTCAAAACCGGACTGTCCGGTGCAGCGTAGACAACGGCGCCTTTTCTTTATGCGGATTCATAGGTCCGAACCGTGGGAGCGACATTGATGAGCGTACCGAATGTGCCGCCAACAGCGAGGCAAGCAGTTAGAGACCGGTCTTTTGTTTTGTCGCTGAGCCAGAAGAGCTACTCCAACCCAGTCTTTTCATCTTGAAACGAAACGTGCGGCGCGGCTTGCAGAAGCAGTGATTATATTTAAAGCCCTAAGCAAGGCTTTGGATACGTAGCCGTGCAAGCACAGCGTGGTTCTTGGTCATAAGTTTGGCACGTCAGGGTAGCCGTGTCAAATCCTAAAGAAAAAGAATAATAAAGATATAACCATGTATTTCGAAAACGAAAGCGGTTTCACTATTGAAAAACATTGATGGGTTGGTGGGCGGTAGCAGGCAATGCGCCGTATGCCCTCTTCGACTGCATTTCACGACGTGCTCTGCTACAGGCAGTGGCGTGTTACTGGTTTTACAGCACGCTGTCCAGAAATCTATAGCAAGTGCTCACGACAAGCAGCTCCTGTGTTCTTTTTTATTTTTCATCGGTCTTTGATTGGACGCAGTTGTGCCTAGCGACTTGAGTTCAACGTAAAAAACCCAGTTTTTCAATACTGTGTTTAAAAAATGGGCTGAAAGACTGCGTGTGCAGCGTGCGACCCTTTAAAAGCTGAAGGGCAACTGCATACGATGATGGGGTCCTCAAGAAAGAACCGGAAAGCGTGCTACGAGAACAGAGAAGAGCTCAGCGAGGGGGGACCGACAAATGGTTTTAGCCGGCTATTGTGCAATGAGAGGGGCTGTTTCGCGGTTATGTAGACTCAGAGCGAGCCAGCGCGTTTCTTACGGTGGGCTGGAGAATGGCTTTGTGACTGGCTGCAGCATCTCATTTTTTGTTGAGGCCAACACAGAGCGATGCGGTGAAAGAGATGGCAGCAACAACCCAAGTGGCAGGTGTCATGAACCTGTATTCACAGATAGTAGATCCTGCTGCTAGCAGTTTAAGGTTCTAATGCGCCCTCACGCTTCTGTCATTATTATTTTGCACTCACATTGTGTTCACTACATGAAGGGTCATGCACAACTAAACACGAAAATTGCAGCAATTATTTGCGCGTCTGCGATGGACAACGACATATATTACGGCGCGAACTTGGAGCAATATCAATGTGGCGAGAAAAATGTATGTTATTTAATAAAGGGTGTGATTTTTCATTTCAATAACAATAAGACGTTCGAGAAATGCGCTATAACGATTGTAATGGTAAGTAAAACAATATTTTTTGCATACGTTGAAGAAACAGCAGTGCAGATTTCGAAACAAAACATCTAGCATACTACATTTGTGTAATTTCACTAACGTCTATACAGGGCAAATGTATTTCCTAAATACAACACATCTAGAGAAGAAGTTCTCAAAAGGCGCCAAGATATTGACTGAATTAGGGCCATGATGCGATCAAGTTTGGTTTGGTTTGGTTTGGTTTATTCGAGGCAAAATGGTACCAGATTGCCTTGGGGGGACACGGCTTCATGTACTTCGAGTTCACTTCATCTACTTCGAGTCTTCGAGGCTGCACACACCTGCATAGATAATACCAAAGTGTAAGGTAAAATTCGTAATGATGTGGTGCGTCCACAGCAACAAAAATTCGGTAAAGCATTTCTGCCTGAACAACAAACACACATGTCGGAGCGACAACTTCTCTCTTTTTAAAAACGACAAGGTAGCTTCTGCCAGAAAGCCAACCCCGATGACGTTAGCGTTGGCAACGGCAACACTTCTGCTCATAGCTCTTCATGGAAATGTGTTTGGGCAAGTTGGTTCATACTTGATGCGAAACAAGCGGGCGTTAAGAAACGGGTACATAAACGAGAAGCACACAAGACAGGCCTACGTGAGCCTACGCTCACGTAGGCGACTGCCGTATTCCCTTGAGTTGCGATAAGGTGCACAGCCGCGTCCACGTCTGTGTAGAGCGTGCGAGCAGCCGGCTTTTCTCTGTGGGGCGACAGCTTGCGGCGGTTGCGGGCTCTGATGTCGTGGGCCTAGAAGTGTGCGCGGCCTAATAAACATGCTGACCTGTTTTGCACGAGTGACAACGTTGAGAGGTGCACTTGTTTAACCGAATATGCACGATCCCTCAGGGCGCTTTCGGCATCTCGATTCCAAAAGTTGACGCGTGTTATCAGTCGAAACGCATGTCCTTTGTCCCCGCTGTATATTCATGCTGTACATGGTGAGGATAGAAAAAGCGCTAGAAGGTAGCAACATTGATTTTAATCTGTCACAAACAAGGCGGCGTGATGATTGAGCAGAATATTTCAGGTTTCTTTTGTGTGGACGATATTTTCTTATTCATGGACAGTCGAGATAACATACAGTGGCTAGTGGATACATGCAGAAGGGTAGGCGACGCTCTTGGACTATGATTGAGTTTAACAAAATGTGAATTGATGGTATTCAATGATCCCAATGATCAGGTGGTATCAATACAGGGCCAAGAAATACCGAGGGTAAGCGAATACAAGTACCTCGGAACAGGGCTGGGCAAAGATACTTTGAAATTGTATAGCGATATGGTGCAAGATACTCAGGCAAGAAGCATTGCAGATAGAGATGCAAGATACTACCGCCACAATCGTATCCGATACGATACTTGCCAACTGTATCTTAAGATACATCGATACATTCGCAAATTTGATGTTATAGACCCCCACAATGTAGTAGCGAACGCCTATGCACAAAAAGTTCTTGAGAATTTCCTAAATGTGACCAATTTGCTTTCATTTTAATAAAATGTCTGTTAGTATCTCAAAACTTTCGTCCTTCTTGGTCAATGTACACCGGTTTACTTCCTAAACAACTAATAAAGGCTTAGCAAAGCTTCACTTTGGGCTAGTTGGTACGGCGTTGCGCACCAACCGTCCTGTCCTCTTGTTCCGTCACTTGTTTTCGCTTAGCGCAACTACGTTACAATAAGAAAGGTTGCTATTGGCTGCTTAACAGGAGAGGTCTATAGATCCTTCGCCGACAGCGGTTCTTGCTTGTCATTTCAGTAATTGATCGAAATCGCTACTGAGCTTACCGACCAGCTAGCTGGTCATCATCTAACCACACGAGCTTCAATAAGAAGCCTTCGTACGATGGCGCAAATACCAGTGTGCAGTTTTACCTTCTCCATAGAAGACGGTTTATGAAAAAAATGTCAGTTTCGCCACAAGGGCGAAGAAATGACTGCGATAGCAACACAGTGCCATTTCACGCGAAGAACGGCAAGCAGATCGAAACTTGGAGCGCACTGCTCAAGCGCAAAGGACGCACGAAACATACGCACAGGTATACAGAGGACGAGCGCGAACTCACAAGTGTCACAGTTGTTACTTCAATGTGTTTGAACAGCACGCTTCTTTCGGAAACGGGGCCTCTGCAGCGAGCGAAGTAACCTTTGTGCGCTCTGTAACCTAAACGCAGTCTTTCCGACGAAAGCACGCGACGTAAAACTGCCCCCATCCCCCCCCACCCCAAGATAAGCGAGCGCGCGCGCCCGGGCGAAGGCGACTACGTCCTCCAGGCCAAAGTGCAAGGGGAGCCAACGCATCGCAACGAGTAGTTCACCGAGCGCGCACTTTGCGCCATCTCACTTTCTTCGTGGCTTTTGTATATAAATATACATATACATATACATATACATATATGGAGCATGACGGCGAAAAGCAGCCGAGAGTGTCCATATAACTGCTATCGCAATAATACCGAATCGCCAGAGTACAGCAGCAACAACGCTGGTAGTGACATGTTTTGTGACGCATTGTGTGTACGTATAGAGCACATAGAACTCCAATTACTTTTCATGAGCTTCTTATCTGCTGGCGTAAGGCGTTCGTTATCTACATACAAACGTGCAATCAATTTTTCTTCAACAAGAGAACATCTGCACCCCAGAAACGCCGAAGACCTATTGTTTGTCACGTGGTTGTGACTATGAAGAAAGCGGCAGTCACTCTGACCGAGACAAAACTCTGTGTTAGGTATGACTAGATTGAATAGCGCGACTGATCACGGGACACAAGAAAAGGAACACACACCACAAAGCAACACAGTGCCAACACAGTGCGCTTTGTGGTGTGTGTTCCTTTTCTTTTCCCTTTCCTTTTCCTTTCCTTTTCTTGTGTCCCGTGATCAGTCGCGCTATTCAATCTAGTCATGCCTTACCAACACGCCCAGTCTTCAACCTTAGCAAGCTCTGTGTTAGGCTAACTTGTGCCCAGAAAACTAAGTAACTCAAAGTATAAGCAAAGCGCGCTTTTTTCTGATACAGGCAATAAATGTCGTTGGTCTTCGGTAATCTGGTCATCGGCAGAACGCGTATTGTTTTATAAATCAATTATTGTATCTTTCGGTGTAATCGCTGGTGCTTCTGTAAGCTCCCGGATGAACTAGAGTAGGATTGCGCGTACTTAGGTAATATTAATAAGAATTGTTGAGTTTTTACGTCCCGAAACCACGATATGATTATTAGGGACGCAGTAGTGGAGGGCTCCGAAAAAGTTCACCAGCTGGTGTTCTTTAACGTGCAATTAAACCTGATTACATGCGCCTTTAGTATTTCGCGTCTATCGAAATGCGGACGCCACGGCAGGATTCACGCGTAATCTTAATAATCTGAGACAATCGCGAAGATTCCGAATCACTGCGGCGCGGCTTTCGACGAGCGGTGATAACAGTTTTCTTGTGGTTTAAACCCGATCACACAAAAAAAACAAAAAAAAAAAGGAGCGCGTGGCAGTATAGTTGCACATATCGTCGCAGGACAACGCCGCTATTGACGCAATTGCCGCCTATAGCTCCGATGACCTGGTAATAAGTAATAGTGAAAAACAAAATAGTCAGGCCTAAAAAAAAGAAAAGAATTATACCTAAAATAGACAAGCCGTTCCGTATCAAACATTCATATTAAAGAAGTATAGAAAAGCGATACAGGCGGCACTCCTAATAGGTATGACAATTAAGCATGAAGTATCGTCGACTTTCCTGTTAAGGTTAGACAATAAAACAATCCCGTGCCTATAAAAAATTGCCTGAAATGGCTGGTTGGGACGCTCATAAAAAAGATGGGCCACTTGGTATAACAAGGTTTCTGAAATCCCCTTCATAAGATCTTCAGGATGGCTCCTTATTTTTTCCATTATTATAATGCAAGCTCCATTTCGCCACTTTACCAAGCAGTAAGAAGAATATTGGGTACTGTATGCTCAATTCACGCCCAGATAATGACAATTTTTTTGTTCCAAAATCACCTTAGCAGAAGAACTCAAATTAATAGAAGTGTGTAAACAGTAGCAGACATAAAGCAGACATTTAAAAGCGAGGACAAAACAGAGAGCTTCTTTTGGCTGCACTTTAAAAAAGACACATTGCGGTCACCAGACCAAAAACAAAAACAAGTTCTGAGCCCTAGGTAATGTATCGTATGCAAAAGAAAGACAACTAAGAAAGCACTTGTGCTAACAATCATGTTATTTCAAGAGCTCATGATTATGAAACGGCGCAACGAAGGGACGACAAACACACACGATGAAGAATACACGAAGACAGGCATCGGACACTCAACTCATGTTTATTCATCTTGACACACACTTTAATACCACACGTGGTCCCACATAGCATAACAACACGCAAAAGAAACAAAAGATATCAAAAGTATTAGTGTCCCATCTATCGCCTTGCAGGAAAAATAAATCGTGAATTTGATTGGACGATTGTCATATATTTCGATTACTTTGTGTTTTCTTATGCTATGTGAGACCACATGTGAGTATAAAACTGTGTGTCAAGTTGAATAAAGACCATTTGAGAGTCCGACGCCTGTCTTCGTGTATTCTTCATCGTCTGTGTTTATCGTCCCTTCGTTGCGCCATTTCATAATCATGAACCCTTACCAACGCGCCCAACTATCAGTGGTATTTGAAGAGGTGTTTGCATGGAATTAGCAGCAATAAAACGATATGCTACGTCAAAATATCGTCTGATAAGTAAACGTTTGTTATATTAGATCCAGCATCGGTAGCGGCTGTGCCATAGTTAGAATCTTATTTTTGCATAAGTCAATCGCATGTAATTCCAACTTACATCCACAAGATCCTTCAAATCCCTGATTTGTGAAAGCCACGAGATAGAAAGCAACCCCAGTGCTTCAGATTTCGTAATCAAGCACCACGCGGGTGAGCGGCACGAGAATTTGTACGATCATCGCCGTACGCACTGTGGTAGCGGGCGCCGGTAAGTGGCTATGGGTAAGTGTCACGGCACCCACGCAACTAAACAGAAAAAAAAAAACACGAGAAAACGAGAGGCGCGTGGGCAAGCGCGCGAGCGTCTACATTCGCGCGCTTGTTCTTGTTAAGACTGCGCGAGCGCTGTCATGTCGCTCTGCCTCACCAAAAGGGACATGTATACCTCATCGTCTGCCCTCACTAGTGGATTTTGACGGAAAGATAAAATTGTGTTACTTCCCTTAGTTTTATTCAGGTGACAGTCTGGCACCAGCTTGAGGTGCGATGTTCAGTCAGCAATCACATGGTACTGTTGCGATAGAAGTGTCTCGTACCTCAAGATACAGGATATATTATCGAATGTATCGGAAACACAGATAAAAATACTCCTCTTGGAAGACGTATCGCGATGCAAATACAAAATACCCAAATAGTATCTAAGATAGTATCTAAGATACATGTATCTTCGACACTGCCCAGCCCTGCCTCGGGGTATGGGTAAAGGGAGATAGATACGTGGAGGTGCAGAAAAAAGCCTCGCCAACAAAGGGAAAGAGGAATGCTGCAATAATGAAGCACAGAGCGTTGTGGGGATACAATAAGTACGAGGTGCTTCGAGGTTTGAGAAAAGGTGTAATGGTTTTGGACCTCAAGACAGGCTACTGGCCAGACGGCTTGTTCGAGGTGAAGGTCATGCCCTTCGGTCTTTGCTCGCCACCTGCGACGTTCCAGTGCGTTATGGATAGAGTACTAGCAGGAATGAAGTGGCAGACTTGCCTTGTGTACTTGGACGACATCGTTGGGTTTTCCTGAAACTTCGGCGAACACCTCCGGCGCCTTGAAGCTGTACTTCAAACAATCAATACCTCCGGACTCACCCAAAAGCCAGAAAAGTGCCGCTTCGCGTACGAGGAAGTCATTTTCTTGGTCCACGTGATAAGCAAATCCGCAGTACGCCCTAACCCGCAGAACGCTGGCGCCATCGCTACGTGCCCGTTACCTGCCTACAAGAAGACCGTACGTCGATTTCTCGGCATGTGCACCTATTACAGGCGGTTCGTCAAAAAGATTGCCCGAATGGCCGATCCACTTACTAAGCTGACCAAGACCGACGTGGAGTTGAAGGGGGAACCACAGCAGGATGAAGCATTTCAAAAACTAAAACGACGCTGAAACAGAAGTACACACCAACGCAAGCAGTGTAAGACTTGGCGCCGTTGTTTCAATTTAGCTAGCTGACCGCTATTCAAGGCGGAAGCCAACTATTCTACAAGAGAAAAGGAGTGCCTTGCCATCATCAGGGCTACATCCAAGTTTCGCCCCTATCTCTACTGCGGGCCTTTAAAAGTTGTGAGCGACCACCACGCCTTGTGTTGCCTAACTCACTTGAAGGACCCTTCAAGTCACCTCGCACGGTGGCGTCTTAGACTTCAGGAATTCGACATTACCATCGTTTGCAAGTCCGGACGAAAGCACTCTGACACCCACTGCCTGTACCGTGGCGCCATTGACCCACCACCGCAGGACGACGACGACGCTGACTACTTCCTGGAAACCTTAAGTGCCGAGGACATCGCCGAACGACAGCGAGCCGACCAGGAAATCAGGGGCCTCGTGGAGTACCTCGAATGCAGGATCGCCATTGTACCGAAGGCATTCAAACGAGGACTCATGTCATTTTTCTTGCGAGACGGCGTTCTCATAAAGAAAAAAGTCCCAGTTTCGCCACAAGGCGAAACAATGAATGCGATAGCAACAAATTGGAATGTGCAGCGCGCTGCTCACGCACACATGATGCACGAAAACAAAACGCACAGGACGAGAGCGAACTAACAACGTTCACAGCTCGACACTTAAGGGTACGTACTCACTTGAGGCAAAAACGCGTGCGGCAAGCGCGCTCGCGGCAGGTGCGTGCGTTCCCGTTCCCATTCGCGTTTTACGCGGCGCGGCAGCAATTCTTGAAGTCTTATACAACTCGAGACTCCAAGCATCACTGCCTCGTCGGCCTCGTCGGCCATCACTGCCTCGTCGGCCGCCGGGTATATATAGGCACCGTATTTTGACCTCCCATGTAGCTCGGGTGGTCACTTCTTTTACGCGTAATTAAGCAATAAACATTCATGGCGTAGGTATAAAAATACGATGGGCTGATAGGTACCCCTGAAACACACGTATCTTTTATTTTAAATCCGCCAAACATTGACCGCTTTTTAATTGGCGAAACTTAATTATCAGCTGGCGCTTGTCGCTAGGGCTGAATTTGCATTAGCAGTACTGTGTGTGTGTCCATAATATGCACTGAATCGTACACAAACCCACAAACCACGAGCGGCCGTGCAGAGAACTTCAGCGGCACACATTCAGCAACACCGGCGAAGAATCGAGGCTCCCCGCCGCTACCGCGCTCTTGTCGCTGCCGTAGCTAGGCCTCTCCCTGGAGTACGGTGCGGCTATACGATGAACGACTGCTGGCGATCACAAAATGCTTGCTGTTGTGCAGTTTTCGTGGTCGTTATTTTTCACTCAACACAAAAAAAGAGGTGTCCGCTATCCGCGCAGTCTAAGCTACAGAGCGAAAGACTTCAACGAACGAGACGGTTCGTAGTAGCGATTCCTGTTGCCCGCAGTGCATGCGCAGCCGTATGTTAGTTCAGTGGGTTCAGTGTGCCTCTGCCTCGTATCGTCGCTCGCCCTCGCGTTAGATGTTTGACAGCTGTGGGCGCATGGCGCAGAAGAGACAATTTTAACAGTTATTCATTCCAGCAGCCTTTATTTACTGTGAAAAACCTTCTTTGATTCGCCGGTGGCCGGTGCGAGCTCGTAGAGCTCGCCACGGCGGCCGGTACAACAGTGCGAGCTCGCTACGCCGCCGCCTTGATACCAACGGCTTAGCGCAGCTTTCTTCCAGCTTAGAAGTTGCAGCCGATGAAATACCGGTGACACTCCGAGAGGCAACCGTCGCCGGCGGTCGGCGCGAGCGCGTCGCCGGCGCAGCTCTCACACCGGCCGCCGGCCAGTTTGATGCCGATGTCATGCGAAGCCTACTTCGTACCGCTTCGACGTTTTAGCCGGTGAAACTCCAGAAGCAACCGCTGACGATCGCGACAGCTTACTTTTGTTACCGTTGAAGTTATCCTTCGCAGTTCGTAACTTGGCACGTTGAAGCGAGGTATTCGCGGCGTGTCGGTGGCTTGCACTCGTGTGCTTGCTTACATGGGCACGGCTGTTCGGACAGACAGCTCGCGGTCGGACGCTGGCGCGAGTGTGTTACGTTGTTAGGATGCTTTAAACAACGTGCAGTTTCTTAGTGCTCGGGTGTCCGGGACGTCGCCAGAGACACCCATGAAAGGACGAGGCCGTTTGAACACAACATTTAATACACACACTCAAAACGAACACACGTAGCACCGACGGAAACCCAAAATAGCAATACACAAGTAAACCGAGAAATCACAGTCCTAAACGTGCAGTTCCTAAGGCGATCGGAGAAGTGAGGCACGAGCGCGCTGGTCTCACCAAGGTGCGTGGTGGATGGCAGGTTGCCGAGTGGTGCTCGCAGAGAGATGGATGGAACCGTCTTCCAAGGCTGCTGGGTCGTAGCCGACGTCGTAGCCGCGTCCTGGCTGGACACCTACGCTAGAGCTCGTGCCCGAAGCCCGACAGCTCAGCGTGTCCACGGCCACAGGACGCCTCGCAGCAGCAGCACGTCAGAGACGCGCGGCCATGGCCTGCTCGAACGTGGCAGGCCCCTCCGGGCTCGGCTGGACACCAAGGCTCGGGTCCGGAACCCGACCGCCGTGGAACGTCGTCCGTCCTCTTCGCAGGTTCTCTCGCGTTCCCTCTTGCCACCGCACTTCGTCCTCTCTTCCTCGCGCATCCCGTGGCCTTCTCCGATTGGTGCTCGCTCTTCTTTAGCATTTTATGTTCCAACGCTCGTGCCACTTTCATCTTCTCCTTCTACACGATCTTTTCATGGCGCGCACTTGGAACACTCGCGCACGTCACTCACTACAGAGTGAAACTTCTCTCTGTCCAGAGTGGCTCAGTGGTGCGAAAGACCTTGACACGTTCACACTGAACACCAACCGGCCGTTGCAAATCCTCGCTGCACTGATAATTTCGTTGTCTGTCGACAAACACTCACATGGTGACCCACACACGCACACGCACGCACGTCACGACAAAAAAATTCCCCATCTCCCGCTAAAGGGAACCATGTGTGGATGCGAAGCAGCGGGGAGATAATTAGCTTGAGCGGCAGGAACGTCGCCGCTCTCATTTCACGGCAGCGGTCCGGGCGCTCATCGCGGCGCTGTGCAGGAGAGAGAATTAGGCGCGCGCGCTCCGTCATTTTCATACCGCGGAACTACCGTGGCGCCCCCCAGCGGAGTATGCAGCTGTCACACCACCTGTCGTGCGCGCCGCTCCGTGGAGGATTCCTAGAGGAAAGGACGGGAGGAACCGTAGGAGAGGAGAGAGAGGGGGGAGCCGTTGTTACGCGCTTTTCTCGCTGTGTGGTCGCCTCTCTGGCTTCAGTTGCAGTCAACTGTGGACTGTCGGTTCCTCGTTGGCCCCAGATCTCGCACAGAACAGAGATATGGCGTCATGAGCATCGGTCGCACTTAAGCCACGCTGCGGTTCTGCAAGTGCGAGCTATGTGCCCTTGCTTCCCGCACCTGAAGCAGCTGCTCTTACTGGAAAGACGTTGGCGCTTTTCCTCTGCTGATAGCGCGACCCGGTAATCACGCGTGACATGTCCTGAGATGCCACAGAGGGGGGCATATTGTCTGTCCACGCCTTGAATCTGCACCTGGTGATGATGACCGTGCTGTCAGTGCTAGGGCAGACGGTAGATGAGGTGGTATCACGGCGTCCGCAGCTTTGCGGTTCGTTGACGATCTCCCTGAAGTCGTTTCCTCGCGTGACGCTCGACTCTCCTCTCTACTTTCGACTTCAACTTGAAGGAACTTCAGGATTGCCTTCACTTGCTCGTCTTTCGACTGGACTACAGAGTCCGCGGCATTTGTCTCGCTTTTCATGAGCTTTCAATACTGGATCGCCAGGTCCTCTGGCAATGAGCGCATCAGAACCCGGTGCAAAACAGCCGCGTACTCTGATGACGGCATATCAAGGCTTTCCAAACATCCGGTCCTGAACTGTATTTGCTCGTACAAGTGCCGCAGCCTTGATACTTGAGACGATGTCTCGATTGGTTCGATGGCAAGGAGGCTGTCAATGTGGTCGTCAATGAGGAGGTCTTTTCGGCCAAACCTGCCGGTGAGCAACTTGACGGCGATGTTGTAGTTCGCTTCTGTGAGGCGTATCCCTTCAATGGCCCGCTTCGCAGCGCCGGCCAAATACGTCTTCAGGTACTTGAACTTCTCGATACCGGTGAGATCGGGGTGCGTGTGGATGGTCGCCTCGTAATGCTCCCAGAACCCCTGCCACTCAATGTTCTCGCCGCTGAAGACGGGAACTTGAAGTTTCGGCAAAGCGACTCGCAAGGCCGGTGCTCGTTGCCTGCTGCTGTGATCGGCGAGGTTTTGGCCGGTGGTGTCCGAGCGGGCAGCTCCCATGGAGTTGCTGGATCCATCACACGTACCCGCATGCCTCGGATGGTTGGTTTCTTTGATGGTAGAACCAACCGGTGCACGCGCGTTAATCGCAGATCGAAGCCTGCTGATGGCCTTCACGATCCTCTCAAGGTAATGCAAAGCGCCCACAATTTCCGCGTCAAACTCTTCATCGTCGAGGGCTTCGGCGATCTGTTTATCCAGTTCGGCGAGAGCTGTGCCCTTGTCGCTAAGCCCATCGATACGTTCCTGCAAGTCGGCGGAAGACGGTAGTGTGTCTTGCAGGAGAATCTCGCTGGCCTCGGACAGGAGTCGGGTAGTGGAACCGCGAAGGGCGCCTCGATGTCTGCGTAACTTGTCCATCCTTGGTACGGGATCGTTGCGGAGGATGTCGGCCTTCTCCCGGGGTTTCGACACCAATAACATTGAGACAGAGAAGAGACCGACACCCGCGTTGCCCTCGTTGAACACTTCTTTTTTTTTTTTATTGCGTGCTCACGTGCAGCCCCGTCCTGCACTCGCTTCTTCGCGCGTCTGGTGCGCAGCATAGCGTTTCCCGCCAACGTTTTCCCGCGGTAAACTTAACATATACAATAGGGTAAATAAACAGTTACTTCCGAGAGCTCGACTTGACTACATTTCTAAAATCTTGCGGTTAGTCCTTACGCCAGGACCAAAACTACGACGCGTGCACGCACGCAAATGAACAAATTGGCACTTTAAGGCAACTCTTTGGTTTTATCTGTCAAGCTCTTTTCCCTCGAGCATAACAGAAGACATTCAGGACCTAAAAATAATGATAATGGCAACTGTTGCTCCATGCTCGCTCTCTGTCGTGGTTACTCAGTATACGTCAATCTGGCCACATTTCGTACTTCATAGCTCCAACCTCACAAAAATAATGCAACATGTTTTTACAGATTAAGTTAGAACACGTGCTTGGCTTTGATTCTGAAGAGTTTAAAGAAAATCGAAGATGGTGTTTTTTTTAAATGATCTTCAAAATACTGCACTTTGAGAGACATGTCCTCAGTTGAACATTTCTGGTTAACGTTCGAAGCCACTCTTAGGTTTTTCGTTCGCCACATTTGTTCACCAAACATATGGCAATGTTTTTAAAAACTTTGGGAAGTCTGGCGTTCATACGCGCGGAGAAAACGAATCTTAAATTTCAGCATTATTGAGCTTTGTGCCGATTTCGCAATTTTTTTTCTTAACAGCACAACAACAAAACTGCAAAGTAATAATTTCTTGTCAACACAAACTACCCGTAGTATGCGCAGGAAAATTTTCTGACCCACAGCTACAATGTTGTTTTTGTAGCGTCTCATAGAAATCCCATTTTCGCGAAATTCTAAAGAGGCTGAACAGGGGTACCAATGCAGGCTAGTTGGTATTTTATAGCAAGATTTTGGGTGTAGCGCCACATAAGAAATGGTAAGAAAGAGCGCCTCTTTCCTGTCATCTTCTTTCTTACCATTTCTTATGTGGCGCTACATCCAAAAACCTGCTCTAAAGAGGCGGTGGCGTCTCAGTGGAGGCTTGTGGATTTTTTTAAAAGGTGAAATTTTGTTTCGCGATACCAAAAGCGCTTTTGTGGTCGCGGGGACTCAGAAAACAAAATATATACTTTTTCGGCGAAATTAGAAGGGGTCGGCAAACATGCACCGACGTTCTTATCTGAACACACACAGCATAGAATTCATGTTATATCTAATATTGCTGGTCCAATGTCAAGTAATCTATATGTGATTTAGCATTCTAGGAATGAGACAACACAGTCTATCTTCATCGTAGTTCGTTCTGCTGAGAGGCACATCCCAATATTCAAGATGCCTAGTGTTATAGTTACACGCGTTCACTTTTAGTTCAGCCAGGGTGCGTAGATTATGAGTGTCTTTCTTAATTTCCTTTCGCAGCGCCAAACTGAGTTTAAAATTATAGTTTGTCGAAACCAATTAAGCCATACTTCTTAAGTAATGGTTTAGCTGAATATCGGGAGCAGCGTTAGCAATTACACTTATTATTTTGTTTTGGATTCTTCTAAGTTTAAAAATGTTTGTAGACATGGTGGTTCCCCAGACAAGAAAGCGGTATTCGATGTAGGACATAAATAAAGAGTTGTAGATGAAAAGCCTGGTCGTTACTGAGTCGCGATGACGGTAGATAAGTCCTAATGCACGAGTCGCTTTGTTAGCTACATGTTCAGTATGCGAGTCCCATGACATATGTTGATTAAATACTACACCAAGAGTTTTAAAATTCTTAGCAATTTCAATGGAGCTTCCGTTTAGCAGGAGTGAATTGTACACTACAAAGTTCTTCGATTTGCTCGAAATACAACAGCTGCCATTTTGGAAACATTTATAACTTGACCATCACACGACGCCCATTCTGCCAGCTTAAGCAAAACCTGATTAGCACGCTGGAATAAGCAGTCACTCTCATCGTCAGCCATAAAAAGTGTCATGTCGTCGGCCTAGATAATGTATTTAACATTTGGGTCCACATTAATCATATTTTATAATGTATATATTGAAAAGGTATGGTCCTAAAATGCTACCTTGCGGCAGTCCAGACGAAGTGCTTTTAAATGAAGATACTGTGTTGTCGATAGAGACACATTGCTTACGGTGACTAAGACAAGGTTGGACGATTTGTCGAGCCTGACCACGAATGCCACAGAATTCTTATTTCTGGATAAGAATGCCTCCATTAAGAGATTCAAATGCTATGGTAAAATCAATAAATATACCAAGTACATAGTTCCTGTCTTCAATATTCTGCAGTATAAGTTCTCTTTGATTAAGGAGTGCTAGTTGTGTAGAATAGCTTTTACGAAAGCCAAATTGAGATACTGTGATTATGTTGTGTTTATCGGTAAAGGACACCAACCGAGAATACAAAGCTTTTTCGAGAATTTTGGCGAATGCGGGCAGTATTGAAACGGTCTATAATTCGCTAAGTGATTCCTGTCTTCCTTTTTGTACAAGACGCAAACTTGAGCCTTCTGAAAGTTAAAAGGGAATATACCGTTCGCAATGCTAAAGTTGAATACATGAGCTAGCGGTTTAGCAATTAAAGCTGCTATGAATTTAACAGGACCCACTTGAATTCCAAAGATATCACAGCAACTACTATTTCTCAACTGCCTGATTAGAAGGCAAACCTCAACTTCTGATATGGGGTTTAAATACATCGAATCAACATGGTCACCATTCAGGTATTTTAAAGGATTTCTTGAAAGAGAATCGTCAATTGGGCTAGTTGGTTGAAATGCATGGTATAGCTGTTGTTTAAGCGCACTCCGACGAAGACGAAAGACTACAAAGGAACACAAGACAAGCGCTTAAACAACAGTTATACCATGATTTCCTGAAGCCACAGAAAAAGATAAATTTGTAAGGTATTCATCAAACATTTTAGGTAGTTCAGCACGTCGAACTACTTCGCCATTTACATTAATTTGTGAATGGCGAAGTAGTTCGACGTGCTGAACTACCTAAAATGTACACATTAATTTCATGTGTGGTAATATTGTTAAGCGAAGAGACGCAGACGAGAGGCTGTACGCAGGTGTATTAACAGGAGAGTACTAGGGCACTTCACACAACAGTCTCCAAATCGTCGTCGTCTTCTTCAACTATTTTTTCCTTCGATGGGTGCCCATAGCATTACCCCCCGGCGGTAGAAGCACCGCCCCGGAGCTTTTAAGATGAGGGGTCAGGTGCACTGGAGTACGCCTTGGGTCTGCTGACGTGCACGATGTCACTTGATGCCGCGGCGGGAGGTGATGGAGAATTGACCAGGGTAATCTCGTAGGTTACTGGTGTGACTTGGCGGATGACGCGGCAGGGCCCTGTGTATCTTGAAAGGAGTTTCTCCGAAAGTCCCACGTGACGAGAGGGTGACCAAAGGAGCACGAGCGCCCCAGGTGTGCGTCGAGGTGGCGGGCATCGTAGTAATGTCGCTGTGTGGCTTGTGAAGCCGTCAGCCGAGTACGGGCAAGCTGGCGCGCATGATCTGCAAGAACTATGGCATCCCGTGCATACTCTGTAGTTGGGGTGGCAGCCAAAGGAAGAACAGTATCGAGAGGTAGGGTGGGTTCGCGACCGTACAGTAGATAGAACGACGAAAATCCTGCAGTGGCGTGTCGAGAAGAATTGTAGGCGAACGTGATGTAAGGGAGAGCAATGTCGCAGTCAGGGTGATCATCCGACACGTACATAGACAGCATATCTGTGAGGGTTCTCTTGAAGCGCTCCGTGAGACCGTTCGTTTGGGGCTGGTATGAGGTGGCCAGTTTGTGTTTAGTGGCAGAGGAACGCAGAATGTCGGCGATAACTCAAGCGAGAAAGTTACGGCCATGGTCAGTGAGCAGCTGTCGTGGTGCATCATGGAGCAAGATAATGTCATGCAACAGGAAGCCCCCCGACGTCGGTGGCGCAACTGGTGGGGAGAGTCCGCGTTATGGCATATCGGGTGGCGTAATCAGTTGCAACGGCTATCCATTTGTTCCCGGCGGATGACGTTGGAAATGGGCCGAGAAGATCAAGTCCAACACGGAAGAATGGCTCTGCGGGAACATCTATTGGTTGGAGATGACCAGCAGGGAGCATCGGGGGGAGTTTTGCGACGTTGACAGGAATCGCAGGCAGAAACGTAGCGTCGGACTGAACAAAGAAGACCGGGCCAATAGAAACGATGGCAGATGCGGTCATACGTGCGCGATGCCCCTAGGTGGCCCGCCGTGGGAGCGTCATGAAGTTCAAGAAGGACCGTTCGACGTAATTGTCTCGGTATGACTAGAAGAAGTTCCGGCCCATCTGGATGGAAGTTACGACGGTAGAGGACACCATCCTGGAGGATGAATTGGCGCGCAGAAGCGTCGTTGGGCGATGTCTGCAGGCGGTTGATGAGTGCTCGCAGAAAACGGTCGCGTTGCTGCTCGTCTGCGATGTTGTTCAAAGGAGACAGAGAAAAGACGCAGTTCGTTGAGTCGTGGTCGGAGCCATCGGGCTCGTCTACGGGTTAACGAGACAAGCAATCGGCGTCCATGTGTAGGCGGCCAGACTGATAAGTGACAGAATACGAATATTCTTGAAGGCGTAACGCCCAGCGACCAAGTCGTCCTGTAGGGTCCTTCAGTGAGGACAACCAGCAGAGCGCGTGATGGTCCGTTACGACTGAAAAGGGTCGGCCGTATAAGTATGGGCGGAATTTTGCAAACGCCCAAACTAGGGCCAGGCACTCACGCTCAGTGATAGTGTAGTTGCGTTCCGAAGTTGTAAGGAGTCTGCTGACATAGGCGATGACACGATCAATACCGTGCTGCCGTTGTGCTAGTACTGGGCCTATGCCGTGTCCACTGGCGTCCGTACGAACTTCGGTCGGCGCAGAAGGATCAAAGTGGGCCAGAACGGGCAGCGTTGTAAGCAGCCGGATTAAATGAGCGAACGCGGAAGCCTCGGCGTCACCCCATATAAATGGCATCTCTTTTTTCAAAAGCTCAGTAAGTGGTCGTGCTACGTCCGCAAAATTTTTCGCAAAGCGGCGAAAGTAAGAGCATAATCCAATGAAGCTGCGTACATCCTTAAAGCACTTGCGCACAAGGAAATTTGTGACAGCGCCGATTTTGCCTGGGTCCGGCTGTACTCCATTGGAATCAACGAGGTGGCCAAGCACTGTAATCTGTTGACGACCAAAGTGGCACTTCGATGCGTTAAGTTGCAAACCGGCTCGGCGAAAGACGTGCAGTATTGCAGATAAGCGTTCGAGATGAGTAGCGAAAGTGGGGGAGACCCCGATGACGTCGTCCAGGTAGCACAGACATGTGGACCACTTGAATCCTTGGAGGAGGGAGTCCATCATGCGTTCAAATGTGGCCGGCGCGTTACATAGTCCGAACGGCATCACCTTGAATTGATAAAGACCATCAGGTGTGATAAAGGCGGTTTTCTCGCGGTCCATATCATCCACAGCGATTTGCCAATAGCCAGAGCGCAGGTCAATAGACGAAAATTAGCGAGCACCGTGGATGCAGTCAAGGGCGTCATCAATATGAGGTAAGGGATAAACGTCCTTTTTTGTTACTTTATTAAGGTGCCTGTAGTCCACGCAAAATCGCCACGAGCCGTCCTTCTTGTAGATGCGAAGCGTCTTATGGCGAAGTTTAATCCGGTGGTGGTGGTGGTGGTGTGCGGCCGACCACCCTTACTGCGCATGCGCAAACCCTTTAAAAAAATAAAGATAAAAACCTCCTTTCACCCTCTCTCTCCTCTAGGCATCCCTCCCCGCGGCGACCACACTCTCACTGCACATGCGCCTCCCCTCCCTCTCTCTCCTCTAGGCATCCCTCCCCGCGGCGACCACACTCTCACTGCGCATGCGCATCCGCTCCCTCTCTTCCCCTCTCTCTCCTCTAGCCATCCCTCCCCGCGGCAACCACACTCTCACTGCGCATGCGCGTCCCCTCCCTCTCTCCCCTCCTACGCTCCCCCCCTCTATCCTCTAGGCATATCTGCCCACGGCGTCCACACCCCCCACTGGCGCATGCGCGTCCCCCCCCTCTCTCTCCTCTCCTATGCTCCCCCCCCTTCTCTCGCCTCGCGACGCCGACGCAGGCAGCGTCTGCTAGTGAGTTTCTTGGTTGAAAAAACCGGCTGCTCGCGCTGCACAACCGTTCACTGGCCAGCCCGTATATATGGCACTGGATCTTGACCTCCAAGGTAGTGCCGGTGGGAGATTTCTCCTGCGCGTTGTTGAACAATAAGAATTCGCAGCGTGCGCGTTAACTAAAAGCGGACTGCGGGCCTCTGTGTCCAGTCGGAGCCTACTGGCTCTCACTGCCCATTAGCAGCGATTGGCATGTTCCAGCAGGAAACACCGGTCAATCCTGCGTGATTGCGCCTCCCCAGGTTCTTTCCTGCGCAACGCCGCGATGACCGCCAGCGTCAACGCCGCCACCAGTGTAAGCGTTGGCGCCCGCTGCTTCGCATCTACACATGGTTCCCTTTAGCGGGAGATGTAATTTTTTTTCACCAAGACAACGGGTGACGCCCATGGGCTGCATGATGGTTCGATGATGTTCTTGGTGAGCATCTTCTTTACTTCTGTTTGAATAACCTGACGCTCTGCGGGTGACACTCGATACGGACGCCTATGAATAGGAGGGGCATCGCCAGTATTTATGCGATGTTTCACGGTCGTAGTTTGCGCCAAAGGACGGTCGTGAAGATCAAAAATATCGCGATACGAAAACAGTTTGCGGTAGAGGTCATCAGCACCTTTTGACGACAGATCTGGCGCAATCATTCTCTTCAGATCGTCGATGGTAGAAACGGTGGACTGCGAAGGAGCGGTGGAGTCGGTAGTACCATCCTCCAACGTCACTGATGATACCCAGTGATCTTCAAAGGCGTTAATATGTGCCAGAGATATCCCCCCGTGGCAGCAGTTGTGTTGTCAAGCCAAAATTGACCACTGGCAAACATGTACGATTGGACGTTACAGATAATACAGAACAAGGCACTGTAATACTTTGATGGAGAAGGATATCCTTGACAGGAGTTACGATGTAATCGCCATCGGGCACTGGTGAGGATGGTACCAAGTCAGCGTAGCTCAGAGCTGTGGGTGGTAAGCGAACGAAGTCTGCGGCGCTTAGGCAAATGGGAGGCGGTTCAGGGTGATCCAGAAGAGGTAGGTCTAGGCGGAGAGTACCGGTAGAGCAGTCTATGAGGGCCGAATTAGCAGAAAGAAAGTCCAAGCCTAGAATGACGTCGTGGGGGCAGTGGCCGAGTACGGTGAAAACAACGACGGTAGAGCGATCGGCGATGTCGACTCGAGCTGTAGACATGCCAATGACACAAGCTGTTCCACCGTCGGCGACACGGACAACTGGCGTAGTGGCGGGTGTTAGAACTTTTTTCAGGCGGGTTCGAAGATTAGCGCTCGTCACAGATAAATGGGCCCCCCGTGTCGATGAGAGCACGAACAGGAACGCCGTCGATGTGTAGTTCAATGAGGTTCATATTGGTCGGAAGGGTCAGTAGAGGATTTGGCAGCGTCGGGAGCAATGCAGCGGCACCTCCGGGCGCTGCACCATCTAGTTTCCCGGTTGGGATCGTGCGTGGAAGCTTGGCGAATTGGAGCGACGGGGCTGGGGTGAGCGAGACTGCCGGCGCAGGGGCGAAGGTGAGCGTGAGTACCGGCGGCTAGGAGCAAGATGTTCAATGGTAGCGTGGTCTGGGCGTGCTGAAGAGGGACGGGGAGAGCCATTGACGCGGTGGTAGCCATTGTACGTGTTCTGCACAGGAGAGTTCCAGCGATTGGGACAGTGCCGAGAGATGTGTCCAATCCGGTGGCAGATGAAACAAATCGGTCTGTCGTCAGGAGTGCGCCATTCAGGGAGTTGAAATCGCAGGATGCGGCCGGGGGTCCACGTGATTCATTGAGCAGACAGAATGGAATCCCATGTTGGCGATCTCTTGGCGGACAACTGCCTGAATCACAGAGACCGGAACAGCAGGGGGGAAGAGCAGGTGCTGGGCTCGCAGGTAGCCGGGTAGGCTTCTTCGATTTCACGCCGCACAATGCGGGTGACATTGGCATCGTTGCTTGCGGAACGGGGAACGTCGGCACAAGACGACGTCGGCGCGGTGTTAGGCAAGCGAGCGAACTGCTGAATAATGCGTTTGCTTTTTGCGAGTTCCAAGTGACGGCATTCTTTGATGACTGCATCAACAGCGGATACGTTATTGAAAACGAGCAGGTTGAAGGCGTCATCAGCGATACCCTTGAGGATGTGGGCAACCTTGTCCTGTTCCGTCATGCGTGAGTCAACTGCACGGCAGAGGGCCAAAACGTCTTGAACGTACATCACGTACGGCTCTGTTGACGTCTGCACGCGAGTCGACAACGCATTTTTCGCGGCGAGTTGGTGACCATCAGGGTTGCCGAACAACTCTCTAATTTTCTCTTTGAATGTGTCCCAACTGGTCTGCTCAGCATCATGCGTCTCATACCACACACTAGGGGTGCCGTCGAGGTAAAATAGCACATTGGCAGGCACGAGAGTAGGGTCCCACCGGTTACCTGTGCTGACGCGCTCGTAAAGGCTGAGCCACTTGTCGACGTCTTGCCCTTTGGCGCCAGAGAAAATGCCAGGGTCACGAGGAGTGGTGACATTGAAGTAGGTTGCGTTGGCGGCAGGTGTTGGAGCCGGAGAGGTCGAGGTATTTTCCAGAGCCATGTTGGAGGGCTCAAGGTGACGTCCGCTGCGAAGCTTCGTGACGAAAGGAGGTATCCCGCACGTCCACCAAAATGTTAAGCGAAGAGACGCAGACGAGAGGCTGTACGCAGGTGTATTAACAGCAGAGTACTAGGGCACTTCACGTTAAGGCAGCGGCACACAACAGTCTGCAAATCGTCGTCGTCTTCTTCAACGAATTTGTCCTTCGATGGCTGCCCATAGCAATATCATTGTTTCTCCCATGTAGTTTTCTCCATGTTGCCCCAGCGTCCTTCGACACCTCTGAAAACATATTGCTAAAGTAGGTATCTTTAGCCCGATGATTTTTTTTATTTATATGGTTACGGTATTTTTTGAAATTCTTTAAGTAAAACGCGGTCACGAAGTAGAATGAATTTGTTATACATGGAATTCTTTGTTTAATTTTAGCGTGTAACTCGCGAGTGATCCAAGGTTTTCGTATCCCTCGAGGACGTGTGTAGTATCTATACGGAAAGTTTGTGTCGTATACATTTTCGAGTTTACGAAGAAAGTTATCAAATGCCACGGAAGCATCGTTAGAAGTAAGAACCTCAGTCCAGCAAGTAGTCAACAATTCTTGGCGAAAACGCTCGAGGTTCTGAGAAGACATACTTTGCACTAAAGATCGGTATTTTGGGACTTCGTGAGCTTGCGGCAATGCCATGTTTATTGGTAGATGATCACTAAGGTCACTTTCAATAACACCAGACTGTACGTTTGGGACATGAGAACTAACAAGAAATAAATCAGAGTTGCAGTGTTTCGACCGATTCGAGTTGGCAAATTAATAACATTGACTAAACCGAAGCTTGTATAGAGAGAAATCAGTTGGCTGCTTTAATTGCTATTAATGCACATATTTATGCTAAAGTCACCGCCACACGCAATAGCCAGCTTATTTCTAACACTTGGAGAGCGATAAATGGTAGAAAACATACATTGATTAATTTTTACGGACAGTGATAAAATCACGTGCTACGTGGCGACAACAGGCAAAAAGAGTGTTCCACACTCGCCGTAAAGGCGACAGGTGGCGCTGACTTATGCTCCCACGTTTAAATGCACATATATACCCCATAAAGTGAACGGAGGGATGAACGCCACCGTAGATCAGTGGTAGAGCATCGGACGCGTTATTCGAAGGTAGCAGGTTCGGTCCCTGCCGGTGGCAAGTTATCTTTTCGTCCACTTTTCTTTCTTCACATTTGCATTACAATTACGTCTAATAACATCCCCCCATAATTTCCTTGGCATCATTGTCTGTTAATTTTTATTAATATTGTGTTTAACAAATCAAACGAGCCCTTAAATTTACACTTTTTTCCTTCATTCTAGAAGACCAGGCAGTTATAAAAACAAAGCTGGATGCCATGGAGACAGCACATATTGTCGCTTTGGGTGACATAAAACTCGAATTGAATCGTTGGAAAAAGGATTAACGGAACTTCCTAGCTTAAAAGCCTCTATTACAGAGGCATCGCAAAAGATTGCGGCTTTCAGAGGGACTCTCATGCGAGAATATAGAAAACGTGGTCGGAAATCTGGCCAGTAAAGTTGACGACTTGGAGAACCGAGGTAGCCGGTGTAATTTGATATTTTACGGAATCCCAGAGTGGAAGTAAAGATTTGCCGCTTTTGAAAAGAATGTTCAAGATGTCATTCATCGACTGGTGTTGACTGACGTTAAAATTGAAAGAGCACACATACTTTCCAGGTATCGCACTGGCAAGATACGCCCGCTTATCGCAAGGTTGGCGTCTTTTAGAGAAAAACAGCTGATCTTGGCCAACGCGATAAAGCTTAAAGGAACTGCAATCAGCATGCCTGAAGATTTTTCGGAAGCAGTGCGCAGAAAAATGTCGCTACTGTAGGAATTCGGGAAGATTCATCGCGCTAATGGTGCACTTGTGACAACGAAATACGATGTCCTTTTTGTAATGATCAAAGGTACATCTATGATGAAACGGCTGGGCAAGTTGTCCAAAGCTCGTGACGTGCAGCAAATGGGCCTTCAAACACCTGGTGGTAAGTTGCCGCGGCATAAAAATAAAACAGATAAATTTCACAGCCTCGTTCGCATGACAACACCGACTGTAGTGCTTGGCAGTCAATTGTGGCTCGATAATGACGTCGGAGACGACGAAGTGGGGACACGTGCCTCAGAAAAGATACGAATAGTCATGAAGGAGGATACTAGTTGATAGCAGTGTATCTCGATCTAGGCTTGATATCGTGTGAGGATGTCACATAAGACTCCGCAACGGCGTGGCAGTAACGATCTGCTCGTTTAACAGGCCTCCCAGCAGCTCAATCGATGTCATGCTTGAATTCGTGAAAACAACAGCGACAGTCCTAGCAAACTACTTGGTTATAGGAGGGGATTTTCCCGCAGTCAGTTGGGGACAGCAAGGCTATCTAACTTCTCAGCTTTTCGGGCCATCAAGGGAAATGATGAATATAGTAAAAACCCTTCATCTAACACAAACGGTGACTCAGCAAACGAGAAAAAGTAACATTTTAAATTAATTTCTAATAAATGGTCCCGACTGGGTGACCTCGACATCACTATAATCCGGGCAAGTGCAAAAAGCGAATTTTTTTTCAAAATGTAGCTTTTTTTTGTTTTTGGTCATGTTAAATGCGCAATTTATTGCCGGTCATGTAGCTGCATAAAGATTATATCTTCGCATTTTCTTTCAAAGGATACAAGCAAAAATGCTAGACCACCCATCATCTACGAAACCGAAACTGAAAGTGCCAGTTTTGCGTGCATCATAACATTATCTTTATATGTTGTATTTTATTGGATATTTAGCAATCATTTCAAGTGCGAACATGTAATAATGCTCTAAAAGCATTATAAACACACCATTTTTTATCATAAAATAATAAACTTCTCACCACGTAAACAAACAGCGTGGTACATGTGTTATTCACGTTCAAGAACCCGTATGTGAGCCTGTAAACCAACAAATTTGCGTTGTGTGACGCCGTGTGTCATTTCAATAATCTCAACAGAAGCCCATCTGATATTTTGAAGCAAGCTCCATCGAGCCTGGCCTCCACACTGCAAAAGCTTGCGTCACAAATGATCAGCACCGCATCGCGAAAGCATCCCGTAATGGCACTGATGTTTCTGCTCGAGAAAAAGCACCCTGTAGTAAGCTCCACGATGGAACTGGATACAAATATTATGACGTCTTGGGTTAGACGACGTTTATTCTGCCCGAGGACTCGGCAGCGAACAGGCAGCCTGAGGCAGAGCGCGCACACACCCGATGATGATGGTGATGACACTCGGTGACGATGAGGACAGAGAGACAAATGGTTGATGATGATAATGATAATGTAGAGATGAGAAGAAGCGCATAACAAATGCCCACAATATTGAGAATTTCAGCGCTCCTGATCACCTTGTGTAAGCGATGCACCTGTTTCGAATCTTTTTTTGCTGATTTTCTCAGAACTGATATTTCTGGCATTTTCCGTACGCGAACCGTCATAACCTTTGCTAATAAACATTTTTCACTAAAACTTGGCACACTTATCTCATTAGTAGGCGTGCAATAAACCTCCACAAGCAAAATGTTGCCACAAGATTTAATACGGCCGCCTGCTATACGAAGGTGCCCGTAGTGCTAGTGCGTATTGTTTTTTGTTATTTAATCACTATGTCATTATTATTCGTCTGATCTCATTTCTTTTGAATCAGTTGCACTGGCCAAAACATTTCGGTTTTTTTTAATCAGTTTAACTGGAGTTCGGACTGTTCGCGTAAAGCCCACTTTTAATAAAATTTCTAGTTAGGAAAAAGTTACAAAAAATTGTTTTCGAATAGTAAGGCAATCATTTTCAAAGCACCCCTGCATTGGTATTATAGCCATTTTCGAAACCACCCAATAATTTCACAACATTTTATTTGAAAGAAATATTTACTACCTTTAACAAAGGAGCATTACGATTACTTTGAACGGATAAAACAAGCTACACTCGCATAATCTGAGGCAAGCTCGTATACAGCAGACCAGAGCGTGAGAAATATTTTGAACTGCAAGTTGAAATACAGGACGGACTACAGTATTCAATGTGGCACTTCATTTATTTATTTATTAAATGCGAAGCATTTCTTAGCGAACTTCGGCGAGTTTGAGCGCATCTATCTATCTATCTATCTATCTATCTATCTATCTATCTATCTATCTATCTATCTATCTATCTATCTATCTATCTATCTATCTATCTATCTATCTATCTATCTATCTATCTATCTATCTATCTATATATCTATCTAGCCGCCTACGACTTTGTGCTCTCCTGGCCGTATCGTTAATGGGATTTATACCAAATTTGGTATGGCATAACATGACCGTATGACGAACATAAATGGCTGGTCATATCATGAAAATCATGACTAACTTGCCATCAGAAGTATGATTTACATGCCACGTTCATGGCGCGCTCGCGGCCGTTTCGTTAGCTTGATATACACCAAACTTGAGATCGAGTGACGTGACTGTATGACGAACATAAATGACAAGTGGTAATATGGAAATCATAACTTGTCATGTGCAACATGACTTGCATGCCACGCTCATGGCGTGCTCGGGGCCGTTTCGTTAGCTTGATATACACCAAACTTGGTATTGAGTGACGTGACTGTATGACGAACATAATGACCTCTTGGTAATATGAGAATCATGACTTGTCATGTGCGACATGGCTTGCATGCCACGCTCATGGAGCGCTCGCGGCCGTTTCGTTAGCTTGATATGCACTAAATTTGGTATTGAGTGACATGACGAACATAAATGACAACTGGTAATATGGAAATCATGACTTCTCATGTGCGACATGACTTGCATGCCACGCTCATGGCGTGCTCGCGGCCGTTTCGTTAGCTTGAGATACACCAAATTTGGTATTGAGTGACATGACTGTATGAAGAGCATAAATGACAAGTGGTAATATGAAAATCATGACATGTCATGTGCGACATGACTTGCATGCCATGCTCATGGAGCGCTCGCGGCCGTTTTGTTAGCTTGATATACACCAAATTTGGTATTGAGTGCCATGAATGTATGACGAACATAAATGACAACTGGTAGAAATCATGACTTGTCATGTGCGACATGACTTGCATTCCACGCTCATGGCGCGCTCGCGGCCGTTTCGTTAGCTTGAGGTACACCAAATTTGGTATTGAGTGACATGACTGTATGACGAACATAAATGACAAGTGGTAATATGGAAATCATGACATGTCATGAGCGACATGACTTGCATTCCATGCTCATGGCGCGCTCGCAGCCGTTTCGTTAGCTTGATATACACCATATTTGGTATTGAGTGACATGATTGTATAATGAACATAAGTGGCAGGTGGTAACATGAAAATCTTGGCATGCATGTCATCTACAACGCCATTTACATGCCACGCGCATGGTGCACTTGCGTCCAGTTCGCTAGCTGGATATACACCAAAATTGGTATGGCGCGACGTGACTGTATGACGAACATAACTGATAGATCCTAACATGTAAAACATGACATGCAAATTATGTAAAGCATGATCTGCTCCTTCTAGGCTGCTTCGCATTACATCGATTCCCCCCAGTGCGCGGGATCTGCCGGAACGTTTTATTTATTTATTTATTTATTTATTTATTTATTTATTTATTTATTTATTCATTCATTCATTTATTTATTTATTAGTATACCCTGAAGACCCAGAGGGTGTCACGGAGGAGTGGATACAAGATGAACACGGGAAAAATAATAATAATTGCAGCAGCTTCTAAATAAAGCTGAGATATAAATTTTAAACACTATTTATGAATCCACTTCCCAATTAATTTCATGATGAGGATAATGGATGGATGACTCTGTCGCTTCGGTGACACTGGAGATTTAAGGCGAAACACCTTCATCGTGTAATCAACAAACGTCGATAGTCACGTATAAAACCTTCTCCTGAACGCATCTTGGTAATTCAGTGTGTAAAACAAGACTCGTTAATTCTGTATTTTAATACATGTCACTGCTCTGAGGTTTTTTCATCAGTGCTTATTATTCGAAAATTTTTCGAAGATATTCGGCATTTTAAGGCGACAGTGTTAGAGTTCGTTTCGCAGAAATTCTGGCGTCGGCGTTGGTTTCGGCGTCGGCGTCGGCGTCGTTTGTTGTGAGCGAAAAATCATCATCTTCTCCGTGACCGAAAAATCGAGAAAAATGCAAATAAAGTAAATAATAAAAATTTTCGGTCCGAGTGAGGATCGAACCCAGGCCGTCTGTGTGTCAAGCAGGTGTTCTACTACTCAGCCACGCCTCTGCTTGAAAATACCGTGAAAAGAACTTTCCTGCTTGGAAATGCAGTAAAAATAACTTTCACGCTTCGCAAATGCAAGCGTCCTTTATATAGGCGTCGCAATATAACATGTAATATCCCAGTAATATTGCGTGGTACAAGCGTACATTGCCATCGGGCATCAGAACATGCGACTATCATAACGATTTCGTTGTTTAAAGCCGGCCACCCATTACAAAAGGCACGCACCTTACTGCGCGTATTCCCTTAACACCACGTAGTGGGTGCATAGAAAGTATGCACTAAATGGTTGAAGCACGCACTCGGGACAAGATATCGCTATCGCGTTCAACTCTCAAAGGCGAAGCTTAAGGGTCCCCCCAATTTTCTTTTGAATCAGTTCTATTCGATTCCAGTACCGAATAGAATTCGATTCGTTATTCGAAATTTTCGAATATTCGCACACCCCTAGTTCAGATGGCTCGGCGTTTTCGCAGAAAGTTCTGGTTCAATGCAACACTACACTCTCAGTCAAATCCCGGCTAGAATACACGCCTACAGGCAGGAAATCCGGTCAAATTATGGCCGCATCTAGTCAGTTCGTTACGCGGCTCCGTAGCCGTGTCCCAGAAGAAGCGGCCCTATTCTAAGTGGCCTTCAGAATAGCCGTGGCGACGCTTAGACGGGATTTTAAGTCAAATTTTTCCTGGCTAGGTACGGCCTGTGGTTACACGTGACGGCCCTGTACGCGGCCTGTCTGTAGGCGGCCCTGATGCGGTTGCGAGAAAAAAAAGTTATTTTTTGACGCTGTCAACCGTTTTCTCGCCAGTTTGACGGTTGTAATTATCACTACGGGTAATTAGAAGATGAACAGTATCACAATCATCCACATCTGCGACAACAACATGCAAATTACGCACAGCACTGGAATCGAACTCGAGGCCGCGTGCACTGAAAGCAGATAACTTACCCATTGCACCACAGCGCCACCGCAGGAATGCTCGTTTTTTCGCGGGGGGTATATATCTACCATGCCGTTTGCAAACAGTCGGCGCGACGTTGAACTTCTGTTTTTGTGCCATGTGCATGTGTTTGAGGGTGCATTAGGTCAGCAAATAGTTTGCGGGGCTTCATGAACACCAGACAAACGCGGCAAGCACCTTCGGCTCCGACTTCGGTTCATAATTCGCCGTGCCGCAAGAACGATTAACGTGTGTCCGTGTGTCGTTAAAGCTTCTCCGTGAACAGCGGTTGTTTCGCTCAACGAAAATTCGCGAATGTAAACCAGCGTGACGAGGATATCCTCAGACCTCGGGACCCACGTACATTTTTCCCATGTGCGTGTGCTGCGAGCAATTTCCGTTATTTATGCCGCGACGTACACGCGTGTCAGTGACAGCAGCTCGTTCTCAGCTGTTCGTGTAACGTTAACCTGCTTTGGCACGTTAATGCTTGAATGGGTATTTTAAAGTGCCTACACTAACATTTGCACTTAATGCGCGTGAACCGTCGCTAGCCGCACGTTGGGTCAGCAGCACCTTTTTAGCAGTTCGACGATCATCTGTTTCAGCAATTACCACTTATGCGCGCTATTTCGCGCGACACAGTGGTTTTTACTCAGCATCACACCGCTGTTCAAGTGAATGTCGAAACGTGCGCCAAGATCAAGTATGACGTACACAAATTTGCCACGGACAAGTTTCTCTCCAAATAAATAGTCGATGCTTTTGCACGTCTCTTTCGCGAACGTCCGCGTGTAGTTGGGGTGCAGAACGAACTTGAAATATTGTTGCTGCATGCCTCAATAAAACAGCTGATTTTCAGAAAATGAGGATATATTATAAATGGTACATTGCCACAGCAGTACACAGGTTGGCTTGATCGTGGTTCAACGTTACAAATGCCATGCTAGAATACGAGAACTGTAGCAGATATTCAAAACTGAAAAAAAGTCGGTGGCTTATGATCTCCTGCTGCCTGGTGCACCTGCACTCGATTTTCGAGTTCACCATGCAATTACAGAACCATTAATAAAAGTTCAACCCACCAATTTTCAATCAATGTGGATCACTCTCTGTCTCACTGCCTTCCGTTTATTCCTTTTGTGCATTGTTTTCCAAAAATCACCTGTTCAACTTGTTTTGTAGAACACGAGCATTGATATTGATAGGCCAGTGTTTCAGGAATCTGTTTTGCATGCACAAGTACTTTCTTTTTAATGCGTGACAAATGTCATAACTCGATAACTGATACAACAAATGTTGTTTGTCGTCTTTTATTGGAATCAAAACAGTAACGCTGGGGCTTGCCCAAATGCAGGGAGATGTATGATATCCTAAATAAAGTGTGCCGTAAGCACTGGAAAGTGTTTCAATCGCCTCCTGCGGTTGACTGGGTGGCACATCGGGCGGCATGAAGAACACGTCCTGCGTAGATCTCGACCCTGAAAAACGTACGCGGTTCCAGATGTTGAAAAGTTACACAAGCTGGCATGCCACAATTAAGTCACGAAACAAATGCGAGCCATGAACTGAGTAAATTGAAAACAAATTTGTCACAACGTAATGCGTACACATGATAACATAAGAAGCATTGTATTCCGCGAAAAAGCGCATCTACAATGGGATGTAACGAAGATTACACACAAAGCATGTAAATTCGGGAGTGGTTACTGCTGCGCTTGATGTTCTCTCGCAAGTATAACACGATCAATGTATATATATAACGGGCGAAGTGTGCCCACCCTCCTCCTATTTTTTTTTTTCGGTCACTCAGCAAAATTGGATCCTGCACATGCATCAGCAGATATCACGACACCATCAAAGAAAACAAAAAGGCTACTTACCAATTCGAGCATGTTGTACTGGACTGTGCCCGCAGTACGCCCACCAACCAGCCTGGTATGGTGCGGCAGGCTCATTGTTCCCGGCGCGGCAAAATCCATAGCACTCACATTGCGGCGCGTTACATTGCCCTCGATACACACCTTTCATATCCATTGATGAAAACATATCACCCAGCGGCAGGCGCAAAGCGCGCAGCCGACGCAGTTTAGCGCTTTCCAAGTACGTTGACAAACAGGTGACGGTTACCGGCCTCAAAGCTCTGTCGCCTGCACGTCTCGTGATGGAGCGGCCGCGCGGCGAACACGAAAGTTCTCAGCTTCCGCGATGCTCGTCTGTCGTTTTTTTTTCTTTTTTTTTCCTTCACGCACGCGCGCCGGGCGAGCGCGGAGCGCGCGTCTCAATTCTTCTTTCTTTTTTTTTTTTCGTTCAAGCGCATGCGTGGTGCAGTTGTTTCCGACGCTTGTTCCCCGCCGCCCTGCCGCTCAACGGCTCAACTCGCACGCGGATCGGCCTGCGGGGCCGTATGCGGACTTCGGCCGCTTACTGCGATAGTTTATAGGCGGCACTCCTGAAGTTCGAGGCCGCCTGAAGAGAGTAACGTATACTTCTCTTCGCTGGGCTGTCCATAGCCGTGATAATAAACAGTACATCGAAGGATGCCGCCTATATCGAGGCTATTATCCAGGACCGTACTGAGAGTGTACGTTCTCTTGTAAATACAAGGCAAAGGATATATGTTAACTTCAAGATAAAATAATCTTGCTCACTGAAAGAAAGAGTGCGTGCTATTACCAAGGAATCACAACAGAAAACGACGGAAGCAAGGCAGATCTTCTTTTAATCTTTCAACACGCGGGTGCAAATCAACTCAAAGGAATTCTGGAAGTATGTCAAACGTAACGGGAAGGATGAGATCTCTATACCACTGCTTGACCAAGGCGAAAAAATAATACAAGATAGCCCTAATAAAGCCGATTCTTTTGATAACTTCGCCTCAGTTTTTTTCTCAAAGGTGTCGTATGAGCTACCACCTAAGCCTAGCAATGTAAACATACAAGAGATGGAAGAAATAGGGATTCATGAAGGCGGAATCAGAGTACTGCTGGAACGATTGGAGCCTTCCAAAGCAGCCTGCCTTGATGCATTGTCATGCGGCCTCCTGAAGTTGAGTGCGCAGGTTATCACTCCATATTTAATAGTGCTGTATTCAAAATCACTACTCACAGGCTACCTTGCAAATCAATAGACACATGCTTGTGTTGTGCCCATTCATAAATCGGGGCCCCGGCAAGATGTAATTATAGACCCATATCACTAACAAGCATATCATGTAAAACCATGGAACACATTTTAAACACTAGCATTATGATGCACATTAACACCAATTCTATGATTAACCCTAAAGATCATGGTTTTAGGGGCGAAGCACCTTAGGGTCTAGGCTTGCCCGTTGTCCGGCAATGAAGATGACGCTGATGACGATAAAGAATAAGCGCGTTCCAGACCACACATTCTCTTTCTGCCATCACGGCACAGCACATGCAAGGTACTCACTATACGTCATGACGATGACGCTGATTACGATGAAGAATAAGGGCGTTTCAGACCACACATTCTCTTTCTGCAATGGATGAAAACGATCGTGAAAGCGCTCTCGCCCACGAAAGGTAAAGCGGTAACGCCGACAACAAGCTGCAACTCCGGAGGCGAGAGCGCGGCATGCGGCGGCTCAACGTCTACGCAGACAGCAAGCTACCCCGTAGGCGAGAGCTCGGGAAGCAGCGGCAAAACGGCAACGCCGACAACAAGCTGCTACTGCGGAATTGAGAGAGCGGGAAGTGGCGCCTCAACGGCAACAACACATTGTATATACTGTACAAACGCGTTGTCACTCATTTACATGCGCGAGTGGGCAATGTCACTGGTGATTTACGGTAAGAACAATTCCCAGTGCTTCGCCCACTCGTCATGATTTACTTCGTGGAGATGCGTATTAGACATGGTGTATATTTTGTCACGCAGTTAACTGAAGTTGTTTACGATGGGAAGTGCTAGATCGCGTGGGAAGTGCCAGATCGAGGAAATCTTGTCGATTCTAGGTTTATTGACTTCAAAAAAGCATTTGATGTTGTGGATCATGGTCTATTAGTTTACAAACTGCATTGGTTGAACGTTAATGCCCAAGTAATCGCTTGGATAAAAGATTACCTCGCACTCCGGCATCCCTCATGGGTCGCACTGGGCCCTTTGTTTTAATTTTTGTAAATGATGTGCTTTCAGATGTTTTGTCAATGATGAGATTATTCCCTTGCTATTCTGTTGTGTACCGCGAAATAACCTGTTCAGATGATGCGAAAATTTTGCAGAATGATTTAGATAAAATTGATGCATGGTGGAAGAAATGGACATGCAACTAAACTGTTCATATGCATTTTACAAGAAAAAACGGTACAGAGCATGACATATTACATCAACCAATCTCGTTTAGGTAGCGTTCAGGAATTCAAACATTTAGGAATTTACCTAACACGGCCCATGTCTTGGCACAATCACCTTGACCGCATCACGGGGAAAGCTTGCAAAATGTTGGGCTTTTTGCGACGGAACATAAAGCTCTTTCCTAAGGAAGCTCGTGATCTGTAGTACAAAACATATATGTACAGTCTTTCCTGGAATATGGTTGTACTGTTTGGGACCCCCCCAATGTATCGTGCTTGATAAAGCGCCTCGTGTTAACATGCCTCCAACTTAGCGTTGTTGCGCATGCCCACTAACGATGCAAACAGCAAAACACGCCCTCGGAAGACTATCTTCAACGTGTTCCCTCTCCTATCTAAAAGGTATAAATAGCGGTGCAAATAAAGCAACTTTGTTTTTTGTTGACTGACACTTGGCTCGATTGTATTCTTTGCACGAACGCCACGAAACATGGTGTCAGAAGTGCGGCTCAACGACATGCATCCGTGATGGAATTCTTAAAGCCTCCCGAGCCATTACGCCTGAGTGGCGACATTGCGAAACAATGGAAGTTTTTAAAGCAAAAATTCGAGGTTTTCCTAGCAGCCTCTGCTCCAAGAGAAAAGCCTCGGGATGGTAGCACGAAGACGGCCCTGCTGGTCAGTTTGGGAGGCGACGATGTGTTGGAAATCTACAACAACTTTACATTCACTGAAGACGCCGAAAGACAGGACTATGCGACCATTATCAAGAAGTTTGATGAATACTGAGCGGTGCCTATTTCGACGACGAGTGCAATCAGAAGGTGATCCCTTTTAACCATTCGCAAGGGAGCTTGGGCACCTGGCCAAATCATGCAACTTCGGCGTAATGGAAAATTCAATGATCCGCGACCAAATTGTATTTGGAACGAGTGACGACAAAGTGCGCCAGAAGCTGCTACGGGACAAGGACTTGACACTAGTGAAAGCTGAGCAGGTGTGCAATGCCGCAGAGTTGTCAGATGCACAAAATCAAATTTGGGCACGCGAGCAGCGCCAAGTTGACCGTGTCCAGACCAGGCCAAAAGAAACTGGTGCGTCAGCAGCATTTAAATGCAGTAGGTGTGGCCGGGAGCATGGCTCGAGAAATTGTCCTGCGTTTGGACGCAACTGTAGGCGACGCGGAGGCAAGAACCACTTTGTTGTGCGATGCAAGAGCAAGAGACAAGTGGCCGAGGTCAGTGCTGATGAAGACTTCACCATTCTTGACGTATCCGTAGATGCCGTCGAGAGCCATCGTGACTGGGTAGTGGAAGCACAAGGCGGCAGCAAGTATATGAAGCTGAAAGTGGACACCGGTGCCCAAGCCAACCTTTTGCCGCATAGTATGTACCGAACACTACAGCCGGCGGCACAAGTAAGAGAAAGCAGCTCAGTGCTACGGAGAGGAATCATCAAGCATTTTGGAGTAGCCAGACTGAAGGTCACAGTCGGCAAGAGGGCGATTGAAGTCGACTTCTTCCTTGTAAAGAAAGGGCGCGCTATTATTGGTCTCGAAGCAAGCGAACGCCTGGGACTCTTCGTCAGGTCAGTCGATGCAATAACAACGGGATCTCCAGAGTTCATGCACGAATACAGCGACGTCTTCAACGGCACCGGATGCCTTCAGCGTCTGCACAAAACGGCATTGCGACAAGACGCCGTACCTACTGTCCAGATGGCTAGACGAGTGCCCCTGGCCCTGCTGAAACCACTACGGGCTGAGCTCGACCGGATGCTCAAGGCTGGCATCATAGCCAAGGTTGAAGAACCGACGGACTGGGTAATTCCGTTAGTGACTGTCAAGAAGAAGGACGGTCAACTACGGATATGCATGGATCCTAGAAGAATTAATGAAGGTCTAAAGTGGGAGCACTTACAGATGCCTCGTCGCGATGATATCGAAGCCGAGCTTGCGGGAGCGCGATTATTTTTCACTAGACGCCAAATCTGCTTTTTGATCAAATACCGTTGCACGAAGAAACTTCCAAAATCTGTACGTTCTCGACTCCGTTTGGCTGTTTTCGGTTTCTCAGGCTTCCTTTCGGCATCGCCTCAGCATCTGAGGTGTTTCAGAAGTACATGAACGAGATATTTGACGGGATCCCTGGCGTAAGTGTGTATGTCGACGACATCCTAATGTGGGGCTCTTCAAGAAAAGAGCACGACGCAGTGTGTTAATGCGTCGGCAAAATTGCACGTTTACTATTCGAAACACGCCGAATGGGACGGACGCGGAGAAGCAATGCTTTGAAGAAACTAATCGTGCATTTCACGGTCATAATGCATTACTTCTCTTAGCAAGAGCACTGTGAGAGGACAGTGGTAGATATAAAAGGCTTGTTTTTAAAGCCTGCGAAGTATGTGACCGTTGCGCAGTGGATAGCGTTCCCGATATCTCTTGTCGCGGACCTAGAGGTCGTAGGTTCGACTCCCGTTGACAGAACCTTTTTTTCTTTGTCTTCTGATCGCGTATATTTTTTCGACGTCATTTCCGTGACGGAAATACGTCACTCAAATCTTGGTGGACGCCGGCATAAAACACTTTCATGTTAAGAAAAACAACCGAGGGGAGAGACGACTTCTGGCTTGGATTGCTCAGTTACAGATCCTGTCCCCTGGAAAACGGTCGATCGCCAGGTGAACTGCTGTTTGGCCGACGGCTGCGAACACCATTGCCGGATTTCGCGGAGGTTCCTAGCACGCCTGTGCGGAAGCATCGACAGACGGAACAACCATTGCAGGACTTGTCCTTCCTGCAATGGTGGCAGGAACGACAAGTCGTGCGAGTGCGTGGGGACCGATGGGATACGAAAGCTAGAGTGATGAGGGCGGAGCAACCAAGGTCCTACCGAGTGGAGACAGAAGACGGCAAAATGCTGCGTCAGAACCGGCAGCACCTTCTTGCGACAGCCGAACCCTTTCAGCAGGGAGTCATCCACCGATGATTTCACGGACGACGAAAGCGACAACGATGGCAGTGTAAGCCAACATGCGTCTTCAACCGATCGTGCACCGGGAATATCAAATGAAGCAAGTCGGCACTTGAGGAGATCGACACGCCAAAGAAGACCGCCACAGCGCCTCTTATGGTAGCAATTTTAAGCAATTTTCGCAACCCCTGGCAACGCCGTTTAATGTTTTCTCTTTGTTGTTTCTACAGAAAAGAAGATGTATCGTACTTGATAAAGACAAGCGCCTTGTGTTAACACGCCTCCAACTTAGCGTTATTGCGCATGCCCACTAACAATGCAAACAGCAAAACACGCCCTCGGAAGACTATCTTCAACGTGTTCCCTCTCCTACCTAAGACGTATAAATAGCGGTGCAGATAAAGCAACCTCCTTCTTTGTTGACTGACAATAGGCTCGATTGTATTCTTTGCACGAACGCCATGGAACACCCAACAAACATTCACAGGGACAAACTTCAGAAAGTGCAAAATTCTGGAACCTGATATGTTTTGAATGACTACAGCAGACAGCTTAGCACGACCGCTGCAAAGCATACATTGGGAAGGAAGCTGCTCCGCGAAAGCAGAAAAACATTTCGACTTATGTTTTTCCACAACATATATATAACTCTAGAACTGGCATAGACCGCGATAAGTACATTCTGCGACCTCATTATATATCCAGCCATTTGGACCATGCGCAGAAGGTGCGCGAACGTAAGTGCCGAACCGAACTACTCAGAACTTCATTTTTCCCCGAAACCATCCGTGACTGGAATCGCCTACCATCCGCTGTTCTGCATATTAGAGAGTTATAGCTGAGCGGCTCAGCGGGCCCAGCGAACGAGCGGAGACGCCAACTGCGCATGCGCGACACGCTGGCACGGCCAGCGTTTTTACGGAGCGAGCCGCTCGCACGCTCATTTCGTATCCTCAGCGAAGCGTGCGCAGCGGACGAGCGTGCGAGCGTTTTCTAAGCAAAGCACCTGCTCGATTTACAGTAACTTCAACCTTGTTCAACAGGTGGCGCAGCAATGCGCTCCGCTGTGAAGCCCCTAGATCTCCGCCGAAACGAAGGGGGGCATCGCTCGGCTATTAGATGCGAAGCAGATTATGGCGGAGTTCACTGCGGTGGTGGTGGTGTGCGTCCTGACCACCTTTATTGCGCATGCGCAAACCCTCTCCACACACCTCTTCTCCTACGCTCCCCCCCTCTCTCTCCTCTAGGCATCCCTCCCGCGGCGTTTATACCCCCCATTGCGCATGCGCATCCCCTCCCCCTCTCTCGTCTCGCAACGCCGACGCAGGCAGCGTCTGCTTGCGAGTTTCTTGATTGAAAAAATTCCCCTTGTCCCGCTAAAGGGAACCATGTGTGGATGCGAAGCATGGGGGGAGATAATTAGCTTGAGCGGGAGGAACGTCGCCGCTCTCATTTCACGGCAGCGGTCCGGGCCATAGCTCGGCACACTCACTCATGAGTGCACTCAACTCACACTCACTCACACTCATTTGAACGTGGTGAGTTGAGTATGAGTGAGTACTCATGAGTGTGAGTGGACGTGAGTGTGAACGTGAGTGAGAACTCATGAGTGTGAGTGGTCGTGAGTGTGAACGTGAGTGAGCACTCATGAGTATGAGTAGACGTGAGTGTGAACGTGAGTGGGAACTCATGAGTGTGAGTGGACGTGAGTGTGAACGTGAGTGAGCACTCATGAGTATGAGTAGACGTGAGTGTGAACGTGAGTGAGAACTCATGAGTGTGAGTGGTCGTGAGTGAGAAACGTGAGTGAGCACTCATGAGTGTGAGTGGACGCCAGTGTGAACGCGGGTGAGCACTCATGAGAGTGAGTAGGCGTGAGTATGAACGCGAGTGAGCCCTGATGAGTGTGACTGGGCGTGAGTGTGAACGTGAGTGAGCGTGCACTCATGAGTGTGAGTGGACGTGAGTGTGTACGTGAATACTCATCAGAGTGAGTGGACGTGAGTGTGAACGTGAGTGAGAACTCATGAGGGTGAGCACTCATGATTGAATAAAACTGGTAGCGCAAAGAAACGGGACACAAGAAGTAACACGGATACACACACAGCGCTACTGCGCTGTGTGTGTCTCCGTGTTACTTCTTGTGTACCGTTTCTTTGCGCTACCAGTTTATTCAAGTATGCCGTACCAACAAGCCTGCCTTGCAACTTTACTCGAGTACTCATGAGTGTGAATAGTATAAACGTGAATAGTCGTGGTATGAACGTGGGCGAACTCATGAGCGTGAGCAGGTATGCCGCACAGAGAAACACGGCGACTATAGCTCGGCCCACTCACTCATGAGTGCACTCAACTCACACTCACTCACACTCATTTGAACGTGGTGAGTTGAGTATGAGTGAGTACTCATGAGTGTGAGCGGACGTGAGTGTGAACGTGAGTGAGCACCTAAGAGTGTGAGTAGGCGTGAGTATGAACGTAAGCGAGTGTCTAAGAGTGGGAGTAGTCGTGAGTGTGAACGTGAGTGAGTACTCATGAGTGTGAGTGGAGGTGAGTGTGAACGTGAGTGAGTACTCATGAGCGTGAGTGGATGTGAGTGTGAACGTGAGTGAGTGCAAAGGCTGACAAAATTGTGGTGAGTGAGTTTGAGTGAGTACTCCCTTAAAGTGCCGACCTATGGTCCGGGCACACATCGCGGCGCTGCACAGGAGAGAGAATGAAGCGCGCGCGCTCCGTCATTTTCATACCGCGGAACTACCCAGCGGAGTATGCAGCTGTCACACCACCTGTCGTGCGCGCCGCTCTGTAGAGGATTCCTAGAGGAGAGGACGGGGGGGGACCGTAGGAGAGGATAGAGAGGGGACGTGCATGCGCTGTGGGACGCGGGAGCCGCTCCGTAGAGTAGAGGATTCCTAGAGGAGAAAGGGGGGAGATGACGCGCATGCGCTGTGGGGATGTGGGACGCCGGATCCGCTCCGTAGAGTAGAGGATTCCTAGAGGAGAGGATGCGCATGCGCTGTGGGGATGTGGGACGCGGGCGCCGCTCCGTAGAGTAGTTGATTCCTAGAGGAGAGAAAGGGGCGAGCGTAGGAGGGAGAGGGGGAGGGGATGCGCATGCGCTGTGGTGGTGAGGGACGCGGGAAGGAGGGACGGACTAAGCCCCCTCCAAACACATGCAAGCAAGATCAAGGAATGGGGTCAACCTGGGAGACAGACACCACCTCCCTAGCCATTGCGAAGCAGCCTCTCTGTACTCTCGGCCATGACTCTGTTGACTGTAGTTGTTGACGGCCTTCCTATTACTACAGTGTTCTGGTTCGCATAATGGGTGCTTCCCTCCTTCATGAAAGTGGCCGGACGTGGGACGCGGGATGCGGGAGGGACGGACAAAGCCCCGAGCATAAGATGCTTTGCATCTAAAACCGACTGCTCGCGCTGCACAACCGTTCACGGGCCACCCCGTATATATAGGCACTGGATCTTGCCCTGCAATGTAGTGCCAGTGGGAGATTTCTCCTGTTCGTTGTTGAACAATAAAAATTCGCAGCGTGGGCGTTAACTAAAAGCGGACTGCGGGTCTCTGTGTCCAATCGGAGTCTTCTGTCTCTCATTGCTCATTAGCAGCAATTGGCATGTTCTAGTAGGAAACACCGGTCCATCACTGCGTGCTTTGCGCCCCCCCAGGTTTCTCTCCTGCAAAACTCCGCGATGAGCGCCAGCGTCAACGCCACCGCCAGTGTAAGCATTAGCGCCCGCTGCTTCGCATCTACACATGGTTCCCTTTAGCGAGAGATGGTGTAATTTTTTACTCTTCCTTTTGTCTTGCGCACCACTGACCCCTCCGCTCCTCCGCTGGCCCGCTGAGCCAATCAGCTATTACTCACTATTGCTGATAACGCCAGCTTCGCTGCGGCGCTTTCAGTGTGTATGCTCGCTTGTTGAATTGAAAAGTGATACTGCAATATGTCATGCTCAAACATTTCTTGTACCCTGCTTTCATGTTTCTATTACATGTACTCAACACTGTAATGCCACCTGGCGCTGTGCGTATTCTGAATAAATAAATAAATAAATAAATAAATAAATAAATAAATAAATAAATTACTTAATAACAAGCTTTTGATATCCTCAAGTTCGGTTATAAGTGCACCAGTTTGCATCCCTTCACACTCTGTGACAAGGGAGTCGCCTTCTTAGAACGTTGTCTGTAACGAGTGATGTTCCGTGCAGGGAATTTTCCCTTTTTCAGGGAATATTCGACAGTCATTTTGGACGAAAGGGAAAAAGGGAATCTTCGCGATATTACAGGGAATTTTGAGGGGTGGCGAATTTTTTTTTTTTTATAACGATCAAAAGACTGTGGACATGAGGCTTTCGCATGTCGCAATCGTTTCTGGCGCATGTAGCGCGCCAGAAACGGCAGCTTGCAGAACCGTTCCTAATCAAGTCAATAAAATGTTAAATACCACCACAAAAGCTTGTTTTATTTCACAATATTTAGTCACCATTATTGAAAAGTTGACGTGCTTTTTGTTTAAAATGTGGTGCATATAGATACAGAGCGTCTGCTAGGCACATTAATGTACGCCACGTCACTCAGTAACAAAAAAAAAACCACAATAATAAACTTTTCTTCTTATGCAGTGGCCGTGTGCATGAGCATGTACAGCATTCCTTCCGCATCGCATACCGCTTAAAGCGAGCTCCAAGGTAGCTCCTTCGTAGTATTAAAAGGCGATCTCAGATGCGATGCTTTGAGTTGGGGCAGGAAAGAAGAGAAAGCGATGGGAAGAGCCTGAAACAGGTCGAACACTATATATATATATATATATATATATATATATATATATATATATATATATATATATATATATATATATATATATATATATATATACCCTAAAAAAGTGGACGGAGGGATGACCGCCACCGTAGCTCAGTGGTAGAGCATCGGACGCGTTATTCGAAGGTCGCAGGTTCGGATCCTGCCGGTGGCAAGTTATCTTTTCGTCCACTTTTCTTTCTTCACATTTACATTACAATTACTTCTAATAACGTCCCCTATACTTTCCTTGGCATCATTGTCTGTTAGTTCTCATTAATAATGTGTTTAACAAAGAAAACGAGCCCTTAAGTTGACACTTCTTTCCTTCGTTCATAGCCAGGGTCTCGTTCTGGCAGACTTGTTGCCTTCAGGTGGTATACGAGGGATTATTAGTCAGCTGCCAGCTCGTAATAAGATCACGTACTACGTGATGCGTACAGGCAAGAAGAGTTAGTTAGTTAGTTAATTTGGTTTTTTATGGCGCAAAAGCAGCTGAGGCTATGCTGCGCCAGACACAAGACGTTAAGGAAAGGACACTGAAATGATGAACTTTTAAAGCTTGTTTAACAAATTACATTCTTTCAGAAAGCTTAGCATGTCAGGCAGGGGTACTATAGGGTCATCTCCTAGAAACAAAGCCGGGTGTAAAGGTACGTGTTGTTTGTATAGTTTGCTGAAATGTTTTTGTCTCTGTGTTTCAATGTTGGGACATGTGATTAGGATGTGCATAAGTGTTAGCGGTTCTTGGCATTTTTCACACTTTGGTTGTTCTTCCTTTGCGAGTAAAAAGTTGTGTGTCAAGTGGGTGTGCCCAATGCGCAGTCGACATAACACAACTTCGATAAACCGTTCTTGGTGACGGCAGTTCTTCCATTCACCCAGTATCGGCTCCACCAGATGGAGCTTATTGCTCGTGCACAAGTCCCAGTGTTGTTGCCATTTTGCTAACAGCGCTAGACGGATTGTTCTCTGGCTGTCTCTTAAGGGAACTTTTATTTTTGTAAGTGTTTTGTGAACTGCTAAAAAGGCGCACTCATCTGCTTTTTCGTTGCCAGGTATCCCAACATGACTTGGGACCCAGCAGAAACGTATAGAAGTTACCCCGCTATTTAAAAGTACCATGTTTAAGATGTCACCAACTAATGGCTCGCACTCGGATTTGATGTGTAGAGCTTTAAGTGCGCTTAAGGAATCTGTATATACGATTGCTTTCTCGTGTTTGCTATCGATGATTTTTCGAACAGCTTCATATAAAGCGTAAACTTCTGCTGTAAAAATAGAGATAAAATGAGGTACTCTCACACTAACTGCGCTTTCCCCTGTCACGATTCCTATACCCACATGGTTTTTTGTTTTCGATCCATCTGTGTAAAATTCAGTGTAATCTCGATATTTGTCTTGAAGTGCACGGAATTCCTGAATTAAATGTTCTGGTGGGGTGGATTTTTTGTTTAGAAGAGTGTTCTACACTCGCCGTAATGGCAACAGGCGGCGCTGACTGACACTCCCACGTTTAAATGAACATATATACCCTAAAAAGTGGACGGAGGGATGACCGCCACCGTAAGCTCAGTGGTAGAGCATCGGACGCGTTATTCGAAGGTCGCAGGTTCGGATCCTGCCGGTGGCAAGTTATCTTTTCGTCCACTTTTCTTTCTTCCCATTTACAGTACAATTACTTTTAATAACGTCCCCTATACTTTCCTTGGCATCATTGTCTGTTAGTTCTCATTAATAATTATATATATATATATATATATATATATATATATATATATATATATATATATATATATATATATATATATATATAGTTGCAGCAATGAAATAACGCTGGCCCCGGTGGAATATGGAACAAAAGAGAGTACGACGCACGTTGGTTTTGCACGGTATATTTTCTGACGTTTCGGCTGGCGGGTCTTTGACAAAGGCTGGTCCGCCAGCCGAAACGTCAGAAAATATACCGTGCAAAACCAACGTGCGTCGTACTCTCTTTTTTCCCTATATATATATATATATATATATATATATATATATATATATATAGTATTAATGAGAACTAACAGACAACGACGAAAAGATAACTTGCCACCGGCAGGATCCGAACCTGCGACCTTCGAATAACGCGTCCGATGCTCTACCACTGAGCTACGGTGGCGGTCATCTCCCCGTCCACTTTATGGGGTATATATGTGTACTTAAACGTGGGAGCGTCAGTCAGCGCCGCCTGTTGCCATTACGGCGAGTGTGGAACACTCTTTTTTGCCTGTAGGCGTCACGTAGTACGTGATCTTATTACGAGAGGGCAGCTGACTAGTAATCCCTCGCATACCACCTGAAGGCATCAAGTCTGCCAGAACGAGACCCTCGTTATGAATGAAGGAAGGAATTGTAAACTTAAGGGCTCGTCTGCTTTGTTAAACATAGTATTAATGAGAACTAACAGACAAAGATGCCAAGGAAAGTATAGGGGAAGCTATATTAGAAGTAACTGTAATGTAAACGTGAAGAAATGAAAGTGGACGAAAAGATAACTTGCCACCGGCAGGATCCGAACCTGCGACCTTCGAATAACGCGTCCGATGCTCTACCACTGAGCTACGGTGGCGGTCATCTCCCCGTCCACTTTATGGGGTATATATGTGTACTTAAACGTGGGAGCGTCAGTCAGCGCCGCCTGTTGCCATTACGGCGAGTGTGGAACACTCTTTTTTGCCTGTAGGCGTCACGTAGTACGTGATCTTATTACGAGAGGGCAGCTGACTAGTAATCCCTCGCATACCACCTGAAGGCATCAAGTCTGCCAGAACGAGACCCTCGTTATGAATGAAGGAAGGAATTGTAAACTTAAGGGCTCGTCTGCTTTGTTAAACATAGTATTAATGAGAACTAACAGACAAAGATGCCAAGGAAAGTATAGGGGAAGCTATATTAGAAGTAACTGTAATGTAAACGTGAAGAAATGAAAGTGGACGAAAAGATAACTTGCCACCGGCAGGATCCGAACCTGGCGACCTTCGAATAACGCGTCCGATGCTCTACCACTGAGCTACGGTGGCGGTCATCTCCCCGTCCACTTTATGGGGTATATATGTGTACTTAAACGTGGGAGCGTCAGTCAGCGCCGCCTGTTGCCATTACGGCGAGTGTGGAACACTCTTTTTTGCCTGTAGGCGTCACGTAGTACGTGATCTTATTACGAGAGGGCAGCTGACTAGTAATCCCTCGCATACCACCTGAAGGCATCAAGTCTGCCAGAACGAGACCCTCGTTATGAATGAAGGAAGGAATTGTAAACTTAAGGGCTCGTCTGCTTTGTTAAACATAGTATTAATGAGAACTAACAGACAAAGATGCCAAGGAAAGTATAGGGGAAGCTATATTAGAAGTAACTGTAATGTAAACGTGAAGAAATGAAAGTGGACGAAAAGATAACTTGCCACCGGCAGGATCCGAACCTGCGACCTTCGAATAACGCGTCCGATGCTCTACCACTGAGCTACGGTGGCGGTCATCTCCCCGTCCACTTTATGGGGTATATATGTGTACTTAAACGTGGGAGCGTCAGTCAGCGCCGCCTGTTGCCATTACGGCGAGTGTGGAACACTCTTTATATATATATATATATATATATATATATATATATATATATATATATATATATATATATATATATATATATATATATATATATATATACGCTTCTAAAAAACTGTTTATTGGTGACGTTTCGATCGGAGACCGATCTCGATCGGTCTCCGATCGAAACGTCACCAACAGTTTTTTAGAAGCGTATATATATTTTTCCTATTTTGTTATACGGCAACCGAAGCCAGACTCTTCATAATCTACGTATATATATATATATATATATATATATATATAAACTTTTTTGTGCAGGGAAATATGCGGGGATTTTAGGCGATGTATGCGGGGAAAAATGCAGGAAATAGGGAATTTTCGGGCCTCGGAAAGGGAATTCTTCTGTCCAGGACGGAACATCACTGTCTGTAACCTTGATGCTCTGGCTTGGCAATTTTTCGCTTCTAGTTTTCTTTTTCATGGTGTTACGGTTTTTTTTTGTTCATACCACTTGTTATTACCACTTGTGGTTTTGGGACGTTAAACCCCAGATATTATTATTATTATTATTATTATTATTATTATTATTATTATTATTATTATTATTATTATTATTATTATTATTATTATTATGTTATTATTTACTGACGCAGCTCCTTCGTGTTTAAGCATTGTTAATGTTGTTCGTTTTTTTTTTATTTCTGTTTTCTGACGCGGCGCTTTGGAGGTCAAGCTTTGATTTTTATTTTGTATTATTATTGTTTTTTTTTGCGCTGTCTCTCGATAGTCGATTTTTACTTAGGCGCCTAGTTGGTTAGTAAGTCACTTGCGTTCCGTTCAGTACCTTTACAGATGTTCTAGCCCAATTTTCTTGGCTGGTGAGTTTGTTTTCTACATCGGTAGGCTGCTTTCGTTGATGGCTTGTTTGGTCTTGGTGGTGCTGTCTTCCTTTTCGTTTATCAATGTTTCGACTGTAGTGAATTTAGGCTTGTGTCACTCTAGGCGTCCCTAATACAGAAAGTCAGGTCGTGCGATAACCTAGGAAGATTTCTATCGCTTTGGGGGCTAGGCAGCTGAGTCTGCTTGGTGCGTAGCCATGATGCGCTGTTCAGGGTGATGTCTTGACACTTTTGTTATCCGGTGTATGCATCACGCATGTTATCGCGCTTGCTGCTTGCCGTTATAAATCTTCATGTTTTTTCAATAAACCTCACTTGAAAGTTGAACGGCTGTCCTGTGTGCCTGTCGTTTACGCCCCCTTTCTGAGCACTCGTTCGTTTCGCTTTAATGGAAAACTAAGCGCTGCGCACATTAGAGGTTGTCGTCTCATGTCATCTGCTGTCATCTCATGTCGCTTGGCACCACGCAGGCAAAAGCATGTATTGCATATCCATGTGTATTATATTATAGCAAGCAGGTGGTAGAGGGAAGTGAGAAGCAGGGCAGAGGCCACCATTGCATCATAAATCAACATTTGCTTTCTCGCCATGAACGCCTAGCAGGCCGCACATTGGGAACACCAGCACTCGCTTGCCCGTTGAAGCCAGCGTCGCCGAAGGGCAGGCGCTCACACTTCCTGCGGCTATCGCGACGAGTGCAACTGCTTACACTTTTACTGCGATAGCAATTGTATGTAGACAATCGGCTGGTTGTGGCCCAGTCGCCGCCATGTTTCATACACACACCATATATATATATATATATATATATATATATATATATATATATATATATATATATATATATATATATATATATATATATATATATATATATATATATAAAGGGAAAATAGACAACCACCCATTTGTAGCACGAAGCCACAAGGATATTATGCATATATAGATATATATATATTATATATATATTATATATATATATACAGTGAACCTCGGTGATACGAATCTCGCGGGGTAAGGAAAAATATTCGTATCATTCGAAATTCGTATCACCAGAAAACATGGAAAATCAGCATGAAACAAAAGAAAGCTGGCGTACATTTTCACTTATTGTTTCTCAGGGTCGCAGCAACATCATGAACAGCACTGAATGATTGTCAGTAAAGTTTCTAAAGACGTCAACAATCGTACTTGTACCCGTATATATACGGCGCGTGCGCATCATACTTGTACTCGTATATATACGGAAGCAGATGCGTTGCCACCCGACAGAGTTAATAGCCCCTTCCTAATCTTAGTACGCTTTTCCGCATGACTCCACACTACTGCGCCAAAAGTGACCTAAGGAGCGCTTTGCACACGACAGATGAAAACCAGAAAATTGTAGAACCACTGTCCTTCGTTGTTATTTTCTTACGGCGGTGGTGCGGGGAATATTTTTCGGGGGCTTTACAGCCGTGACCGCACTATCGGGAGGTTTGCTGAAAATATGAGTATCCCATGCAAATCGGAGAGCTAGCAGGTGTGCGCGTTCCCGACAATCGTTCATATTGACGTTACGAGGCCCAGCTCCTCCTCTAAGACCGTCCCCTTCCTCTTTCAGTGCTCGTCCGCCTTTCATGGGGCGTCCGATTGCGAGGACATTGCGGGCAGGTGTGAACACAGTACAGCATCACTGCCTCGAGCACAGCTGCACACGTCGACGCGTCGGGAGTTTAAAAAAAGAAGCGAAGCCAACGACGCATTAGAGCCTCCAAGAATCGCGCGCACAATCTAGGAGGATACCACGCACTGCTTATGGCCGATCCTGACAATCTGGCAGGACGGTGCGAATGTCCACGCTTGGGTCTTCCGCGGCAGCGCAAGTTCGAAGCTCCGTGGTAGCGTAAATTCGTATCAAACGTCGCGTGGCGAAAAACGGTTCGCAACAACCATACTCCGTTACATTGGGGGCTAATGCGTCTAGGCCGGGACCACAGCAAAATTCGTATCACCCCGAAATTCGTACGAGCCGTGTTCGTATCACCGAGGTTCCACTGTATATATATATATATATATATATATATATATATATATATATATATATATATATATATATATATATATAGATCTTGACCTGCAAGGTGGTGCTGGTGGGAGATTTCTCTTGTGCGTTGTTGAACAATAAAAATCGCAGCGTGCGCGTTAACTAAAAGCGGACTGCGGGTCTCTGTGTCCTGCCGAAGTCTTCTGTCTCTCATTGTCCATTAGCAGCGATTGGCATGTTCCAGTAGGAAACACCGCTCTATCAATGCGTGCTTTGCGCCTGCCCAGTTTTCTCTCCTGCGCAACGCTTCGATGAGCGCCAGCGTCAACGCCGCCGCCAGTGTAAGCGTTAGCGCCCGCTGCTTCGCATCTACACATGGTTCCCTTTAGCGGGAGATGGTGTATTTTTGTGTAACGTTTACCGCTGGCAGTACGCAGAGCATAGAGGCACTTCAACGCGTTCTCGTTATCACCAGCGAGATGACGCGAAGGGCTCTCAATAAAGGTCGTCGCCACGCTCGCAGCGACGCGCGCGCGCGTCCTATTTCTACCAGCTGTACTTTTGCCTTACAGAGCGTGGTGGCCCGCGCGCGCGCTTATCTCGTGATGGGTGTGGCTTGTACGTCTTTTGCTTTCACCGCAAAGTTTGCGTTGAAGTTATATTCAACCACAAGAATTTTACTTCGCTCGCTGCAGCGGCAGCATTGGCGAAAGGAGCACGCTGCTCGAACACTAAGAAGTAACAACTGGGACAGGTCGCGGTCGTCCTGCATATACCTGGTGTTCGTTTCGAGCGTCCTTCTTTGGGTTTCAGCAGCGCGCTTTAACTGTCGAGCTGTGAAAGTTGTTAGTTCGCGCTCGTCCTGTGTGTGTTTCTTTCATGAGTTCTTTGTGCTTGAGTAGCTTGCCGTAAATTTCGAGCTGCTTGCCGTTCTTCACGTGACATTCGAATTTGTTGCTATCGCAATCGTTGCATCGCCCTTGCGGCGAAACAATGACTTCCTTTATTTGTATTCATTTACACCTCAAATCGCCTGTTGGCGTATTACACAAGGGGTGGGCATATCTAGTCGTGATGGTTTCCATGCATGCCTTGAACAACGTATGGCTCGTGTGGTCACAGTGTTCACAGAAAGAGGGTTCCTGTCCTTCGCAGTCTGGACAAAGAACGATTTCAAGGGAGTATCAGTGCGAACTGCCTGATGGACTTTTGGACGGCTGTATGTATGACGGCATAAAATGCTGCGTGTGGGCTGGATGTGAGTCAGGTCAAGTAATAAGTGAAATAATTTGCGAAAAAAAAGGCCTAATTCCGCAATATCATGGCGTTGCTCGGCGGGTTAAAGGTTTAGAGATAAGTTTCATGACACAAGCATAGGTCGGCAAAAAAATTGGAGGTCAGTGAGACTCACTCGACACATATTTTGCTCTGAGGGCTCGCTCGGCCTCAGACTCACCGAATTTTCCCTCAACCGGACTCACTCAGACTCAGACTCACCAACATATTACTGAGCCGGATTCACTCGGACTCAGACTCACTGTTTGACATGAGTCTGAGTGGGCCTGAGTGAGTCGACTGATGAGTCCGTTAGCGTAAAATTTTCGATCATGGTGTCAATGCTCTGAAACGGCATTGTCTAACGTAATCTGCTGTCTACTATACGCCTTTTGATCTTATACCTTCAAATACGAGTTATCAGCGGTTTGAAGCCAGTAAGGACATCTTTATGAATCAGGTTTAGAAGCACAGATATTTGGGCGAGTTTGTACTGATCCATGACGGTATTTAGGAGTGCGAAAACAGACAAGATACTCGAGAAAGACCGAACAGGACGAGCGCTCTTTACTTCAAACTAAAGTTTATTCACAGAAGATGGCCACGTTTTATCATACACCAAAGGCAACAGAAAACAGAGAAACGCATGCGTGATACCACCATCTAACAACCGAAGAACAGCTATCACCTTCAAGTTAAAAATGATAACAAAAAACTCAAGCTCTCGTCCTGTTCAGTCCTTCTCGTGTATCTTGTCTGTTTTCGCGCTCCTAAATACCACCATGGATCTTTAGGAAGTAAGCCACTCACACAAAGTTTTATTAAGAACTTCCCGTGAAAGAGTTTTCGGGGGTAGGTCATGGCATCCCCCCTCCTCCATAACTCACGCCTCTGATCAAGAAATAGTGAGGTGGCGCATGAAAGCTAGTTCCTTCAGATATGTATGAATAGACTTGAGTATAAAACGTAAGCCGATATGAGGCAGATCGCAATGCTGAAGATGAGTAGACAAGACCACGGGTGGACAGGTGGAGCTCACTGAGATTCACTCAAGATATATGTTTTGCGCTTGGGCTCCCTCGGACTCTGACTCACTAATATTTTCCTCGGCCGGACTCACTCAGACTCAGACTCACGACCCGATTTCAGTTTGAGTGAGTCTGTATGAGTCGACCCATGAGTGAGATAGGCGACGTATGGACACATGCGTGGTAAAGCATAATCAGAGTGATTAACTCTTTCTAGTACGGGCTCTGGGCATACTGAGAGGTTAGTTTGATGTGGGTCTGAAACTGTGTCCGCCGCAGTGGATCAGTGGGTAGGGCGCTCGGCTGCTCACGCGAAAGTAACGGGTTCGATCCCGGTCTCGGCGGTCGCATTTCGGTGGAGGTGAAGTAGTAGAGGCCCGTGTACTGTGAGTTGTCGGTGCACGTTAAAGAACACCAGATGATCGAAATTTCCGGAGCCCTCCACTACGACGCGCTTCATAATAATATCAATATTTTCGCACATAAGCCGCACATATTAACTGAACATCTGTACTCTAGTTAGAGTCGAACTACTGACAAATACGCAAGTAGCTTTACCGGAGGTGGAACAAGGTCCGTAATACTGGGTAGATATCACGGCGCATCGTTAGCTTTGTTACTGGAAATGTGAGGGGACAAACCAATATTTATTGCACAAAACCTTATCTTGATCGGCATTCCGAGAACGTGTATCCGATGAGCATTTCCAATAACCGTCAGTTAAAGGCGTGATATGTCTTTGCACAACGAGCAATGAGAATGCCTTGGCCTGGCATTCGAAAGCTTACGTAGAAGCCGCCATTTTCTGAAGGCATGCCCCGCAGGTGGATACGGAATATCAGCCTAAAATAAGTTTGCATGGTTCACAGCCTATCTGGAGTTACAGAGGCCGTACAGCTCCAGAAGCATAATGCGAACGCCAGCCGCCATGCTATGAGCTGTATGACTGCGCGCAGGTATGCGGCGTAGGTGTGTTACGAGAGACTCAACAGGGCGTACTCATAACTAGTTTCGAGGCGTCAGAAGTAAGGCTCAACCAAAGCGGCCTCTGACGGCGCCTCTCATCCTTGATTCAATTACGCATTGCGAATATTCGCCATCATTCCGCTCTTCATGGGATTAGGGCGCTCGGTCGTCACCCAAGTCCCGTCACACTTGCGCAAAAGCTTATTGGGGCACAACGCCTAGGGCAATGCTTGAGAGCATTACAAATAATCTTATGAAAGTAATTTTTTAATCCAATCCTGCAATATCGTTCTCAGCAGGTCCACGTAACACAACACTAGGGTGATTACCTAAAGTTACCAAGTTCATGGCTTTCGCTTAAAAGGAACTCTTTTTCAGGAATTCATATAAAAGGAAGCCACGAGCGGGAAGCGGAGTAAAGCCTCTCTACCTTAGACCAAAGAAAAGGTGACACACTGGCGTACTGCTGTCCGAACCATTTACAACGTTGTTATTTGTGCGTATTTGCGGGTAGGTGTGCGTGTGTGCGCGCACGTCAGCTTTCAACTAGACGCCTGTAGCGCACAGAAAGGGCAAGTCACTGGGGTACGAGACGGACACGGCGCTAACATACAACAAATGATTTATTTTACGGAGCAGTAAAAGTAAAAGTATAGGAACCAGGTAGCAACGCATGCAGGCGCATAAGTACGAGATTAGAACTTTAAAAACATGCGGATGATAGACGAAGATAACATCAAAGTGTTGCGAAAGTAATATTTACATGATGGCCAGGGCATCCTGAAAAACCATCTTCGTCAAGTCCCTTTTGGTATCACATTTAAAAAATGCAATTCATTTTTTCACAGCTCAATTGACGGTGCGCTAATTGCTTCGCGCCTCGATGGTTTCCCGTGTTGTAGGAATAAGGAGAGTTGGGCTGGCTGGTTTGGGTTCATTTTATAACAGCGCAAAAGACTAAATACACAGACGAAGACTTAACAACACGAGCAGGGGCCGGACACTTCGACTACTTTCAGTATTGGAAATAAAGCATCGGCCATTGTTTTGGTAGGAAGCGAAAATTCAGCAACATTTGCATTTGTGTCCTTATCTTTTCAACCTACGCATGAATAAAATTATATGCCATTATGTTTTAAAATAAAATGTGTCCTTGGCTATTTTATTTTTTTTAACACCCAATATATTTATCCAGACGCTGCATTCGTTGCGCCGATGGGCGGCACTTTCGCTCTTACCTCTTCTGCCGCCACTCCGTTCGTCTGCTCCTGCCGTTTTCACTGTGCATGTGTTGAATTTTTCAGAACGCCTTAAAGGTAAACATTACTGTGTTTGTGAGTGCGAACGCGCTCAGAATGTCGGCGAAACTAGGAAAAGGATACAAGGTGTGCTGCGCTGCTTTTTTGGTGCGACAACTCGGGAAGAAACAGCGCAGCAAAATTTTTCCGCTTTGCAGCGGACGAAAGGTAAGCACACATTTTGTTCGGTACGAAGTGATTTTTTTCTTTGGCATTGCGCATTTTTCAGTCATATTTTAAGCATGCAAAACTACTTGTGGAGAGTTTCTCGTGAGCCGATTGATGCCAGCTGACACGCAGACGGAAATTTGGCTGCGGTATCAGTTTTGTTAGTGGTAGCTCTTAATTTTTTTTTCTTCGAGAAGAAATCTTGCAAAGTAGGTTCGCCGAATGCGCTTCTTCGACGAGCTGGTTCGGCTTTAGAGCATTCCGAGGACGAGTTTCTTGCAGTGACATTGCCACATTTGAATGTTTAAGAAAGAAGCCCCCCAAAATCATTTACGTCGCAGTGAGAGCTTGCAGTCCGTGTTACGAGAAGTTCGTGTTACCTGCGCTAAGGCAGAGCTGCGCTTCACTTTTTAAGGACGATAGTCTTTCTTGGGATACTTAAACGCAAAAATTTTGGTCTGTCTGTCTGTCTGTCTGTCTGTCTGTCTGTCTGTCTGTCTGTCTGTGACCCGATTCAGCTAGCTACAGGGCCAAAGTTTAACTAATTTCTGAACGCCCAGCCATCTTGAACTGGTGTTTTCGTTCATACTTGTGAACATATTGGATCAAAAAGCAAATACGACGCATACCTGAGGCGGAACATTAATATGTAAGTATCAGGTCGTGTGTTCTTTTATTAGAAAATACGCAGATACGTAATTCTAAATACCCTAGTGTCTTTGAGGCTGTGCTGAAAATGCGAAGCTGTGCATGAACTGCGACGCTTTGCACGAAAAAGCGCTTTGCCGACGATAAAGTCCAGCCGCTGGCAGTGGCCCTTGGTTCAGCACAAGCTCATGTTTTTCGATGGCGTCCATATCTCGCGCAGCGCCGCCTCTATTTTATCAATGCCAGCCAGATGCGGCCAATTCAACGTAGAGTAGGCGCTGTCTGAGGCAAGGCAAAACATAGGAGTACGGCCGGCACAAGATTATCGTCTTTCGACGACATTTGCAGCGAAGCACGCAGATACGCGGCCAATTTTTTACCGGTGACACATTCTTTTCTCCCTTTTTCACGCTCTTTATATTTGTGTCGCTTTTACGTGTTGTTTATTGATATCCTTGGTGGTATTTGTTTCATTTTCAAGGTGTGACATATGGCGGAATTGCGCCAAAAGGGCAGATCTCGAGGGACTCACACAGGAGCAAATGCACAACGGCTTCAGCCTCTGCTTGGACCACTTCGCCGAAAGTGCCTACGCGAACCCTGCCAAAAAAACGGCTCTTGTGGACGGCTCTTCCCACTGTTGCAGTGGAAGTGGAGTCCCCGATCGACGAAGGTGAAAAAAAAAAAACTGCCAGGCCTGCACGGAACGCGTACCACAGTCACAGTGAAAGCTGGAAGAACGGCCTTTCCAGAGTCTTTTTTTTACACTCTTGTGGCAACTACTACAAGCTAACTTGCATGGTACCCACTACGACATAAATAATCACATTTTTTGTGCAGTGGGGAAGCGTCTATTATGTCATTATTCGTCATTCTTCAGAAAAGCGTGGTACCCGCTATAGACTTGTAACCCATTATGTGCACTTTGTGATGCTGTGGCTGTATCACTGAACCAGTGTCGTTCTCCGACCCCTGTATGTTATTGCACAAATCGGCGCAAATCGTCGAAACCGATTCTGACCACAGTGGGCCCCTTGGAAGTTAAACTCAGAGCTCCTATGCGATTCGTGAATCGTGTGCGGACAGCATTGGTGCAATCATTTTCAAGATGTCTACATATACATGCTGCTTGGGAGCTATTTAAACAAGTTCGTGTTATACGGGGCTAGGCAGTATCGCGATAGTATTTCAAAGATACTTTTGAGTATCTGTATTTCTGAATCGAAATACATTTGAAAAATGTATTTGTATCTCAGTAGTCATAAACGTGCGCATGAGGGTGGCAGGGGGGGGGGGGCGACCGCCCCCCCCCCCCCCCCCAGGTAACCTTGCAGAGCGTGGCGCAAAGTCGGCCCCATACATTGACCTAATAGGGAGGGGGGGCGCTGCGACGAACCTTCACCCACTTGAACGGGAACCCTGCGCACGCCTATGTCAGTAGTGAAATACTTTTACGATGTATCGGTTGTATCGAGATACTGTGCGGGGCACGGGTATCTCGTAACTTTTTTTTTTCGGAAATCAGCTGAGGCGTGTTTCAAAAGGGGAAAGAATTTTTTTCTGTGTGTGTTAATCAAGCAAAGGCGCGTGTCTGTCGCAGACACACGGAGGGCGGCGATGGTTTCCCCACAGGCACCGAATGGCCCATGTGGCAAAGCACGCCATGCCGCCGACGGCAGAACCGCGGAGGTCGATGAGCCTCTGCCGAAGAAAGTCGCGTTCTCTCAAGACCAGTGCAGCGCGACTAAATTTTTTTTCGGGCCGCCAGTCAGCTCTTCATGACCCCGTGCGGATACCGCCTTGAAACAGAGGCTTTGCAGCGCTTCGCGCGCGTTCAATTCCCAAAGCGGCATCACTTCCAAAAGCATTTCCTATAGTAGCGTCGGAAGTGACTCGATGATGGCTGTCATTGTCGCGCTTTCAGCCACCCCTCCAGCACGTCAGGGCACATTCCTAGTTGATTTACAAGCGTTGAACGGTCTTTTGTTGTGCCTAGCTCCCGCCCTACCGGCTCCGACTTCACCTGTTGGGGCTTGCGGGAGTGGGAGCTGGTAGCATCGGTGGTTGTGAAAGCTTTATTCAAATTTTGACCGAGCATTAAGATGGCCCCCCGCGAGGAGTGACCCCTTCGGCCCAGGCGCCGAGTATAACAGAAAAAAACGCCTTTATGCTGAGCTGCGTACAGCATCAGCAGTGCATTTTGGGCGGTCGTACCTGTTTAGTGCAGCCCAGAGAGAATTATGGCAACGCCCAGCGACCCGTCTGTGAAATGAGCAACTGTCCCTGTTCCCACTTACTGTTTTGAGAGAGCTGGCAGGAGCGACATCGGAGAGCCGAAACTCTCTCACCCCCCAAAGAACGTGATTTTGGGAAACCGATGTTTGAATAGTGTAGTTTTGACATATTGGGCTCAAATGTACGTAGGTAAAACAGTCGAATCCGCAGCCGTCCGGGCGGGCGCCGACAAACCTCGGGAGGGGTGGCAGCTTGGGCTAGTTGGTATGTAGGCGGCTTTCAAAGTGGTGTCTCCACTGAGTGCTGAAGCGTCCATGTTGTCCCCGCCAAGTCACATTGTAGGGAAATATTCCTCTCACGGTCGGTGGCCCTCCGCCACCCGGTCGTGTGTAAATGTATGTGCGTGTGGCATGGGCGTCGGCAAGGGGTTGCAAAAGGGGCACTTGCCCCCCCTCAAGCCACACCAGTGCTTGCCCCTCACCCAAGCAATCTAAAAACGTTGCCTAAGCTAAACCAACGCTCCGCCCCCCCCCCCTCTTCCCCCCCCCCCCCCCAAAAAAAAATCCTGCCGACGCCTATGGCGTGTGGCCACCGGACGAGGCACCCTTTAACATGATGTCCGTTCGATGACCTCTAAAGATAAGATAATCTTTCGTAACCGAATAACCAAGTCAAGGAACTGCATAGCACCTTCCTTTGGAACCTCGAAGGTGAAGTTTAGCCCCGACCCTTTCTCCTTGAAAAGTTTTTGAATGTCCACTCTGGCCCCAACACATCGGCACGAATCAACAAGGACAAGATAATCGTCAACATACCTAAATGTTCTCACAGCGATGTCCGTTAGGTCAGGTTCTATTTCCCTGTCTACCCTGCTCAAATAAAAGGAAGGTGCTACAGTTCCTTGACTTGCTTATTCGGTTTGGTGGCGCGCTTATTTCCTGGATGTACTCACCACGTTCTGAAAAACCAATTTTGGATTTCAGTTCCAGCCACTCAAAGCTAGTGAAAAATGGGGTGGCTGTTTCTTGTTTGACCGCAGCCCTAAAGAAAACTTGCCCTCACCTGCTCGCTGAAAGCTTCACTAAACAGGTGGCGCGGCTTCGGGCGGCACGCTTTCCTGCGGCAGTTCTGGCTCTCCTCTGTGAGAGGATAATGCGGAACCTAAAATCTGAGCGGAATGGTTCAGCTGTTGCACGGGGTGATGTTGATGGGAAGGCTTTTGTCAGCATTCCTTACCTGCATGGTGTATCGCACCACCTCAAGAAAGTTGGCACGAAGTACGGAGTGCATGTGCTGTTTTCTGCGCGGAATAAGCTGGGAAGAATTTGCGGGGCTGTCGAAAGAAAGCTGGAAGGCGTATCCCCTAAGTGGTATGAGTGTGGGGTGAAGCATAGAGACGGCCTGTCTGAATGTGGAAAGGGAGTGGTGTACTCTGTTCCTCTTTCCTGTGGAAGCTGTTATATTGGACAGACTGGGCGTTGTATTAATCAGAGATTGATTGACCACAGGTTGTCAATGAAAGGACAACCGTCCACGAACTTGTCATTACACTGCCGTGATTGCAAATGCAGCCCAGGTTTCAGAGGAACGAAAGTTGTGGCTCGGCACAAAGACCACACTACACGTGAGATTGTAGAAGCTTATTTTATTTCCAAGGCCGGTGATAGCAGTGTTGCTTAGCCCTCTGTGGCGTTACATAGTACAGAGATTGCGTATCTATAGATGCGCTTGTGTAGTTCATTATCGTTGTTCCAACCTGCACACGTGGTTTTAGTGCTCCTTATATTTTTGTGTTTTTCCGAATAAAGATTCAGTTGGTAGTATGCGCCTGCGCTGTTGTTCCTTCCTTTGTCCACGTTTTTTTCGCGTAGTTTCCTCGTAATGTATCACCAACTCGCCCAACAGTCCGCTCTTCAAAGAACACCATATGGTCAAAATTTCCGGAGCCCTCCACTACGGCGTCTCTCATAATCAAATCGTGGTTTTGGGACGTAAAACCCTAAATATTATTATTATCCTGGACTACGCACATTGCAGCTATATCATCAAAAGCCTCCCAATCTCTCGGCTATCTGCGTAGAAACTTGCGCAACGCTCCTTCTAACGTACCTACACTATCATATCTTACTTACGGTCGCCCGCAACTAGAGTATGCATCATCCACATGGTCACCACATCAAGATTCCCTTGTCCGTATGGTGAAGCCATCCAGAATAGGGCAGCTAGATTCATCTCTGGTAACTACTACTATCATTCAAGCATCACTCTAATAAAACAAGACCTCTCATTTCTATCACTACAGCAACGCCGCGTCATTGCCCTTTTATGTTTGTTCCATAAATACATTTACAATAATAAACTTCACTGTTTGCCGCTTCATCCTCCTCTGCGCACATCTCGGCGCATTCACAACGCACGTAGTTTCATGCGCATTCATGGTCACACGCTGGCATTTAACTCATCACCATTACCTCGAGCCATAGCCCATTGGAACGGTCTTCCAGATCACATTGTTTCAATCTCTAATCGTGAAACTTTTCGTGATAACCTGATTTCGTTGCGTTTTTAGTACTGTATAACTTTGTTGCACCTTGCTGTTTATAACATTTGTCTTGTTTCTATTTTTTTCTGTTATTTGATTTTTTTTTATTCTTGTGTGCATTTTTTGTTGCAATGTATATACTGATGCCCCCCCCTTACTCAATGCGCTTTAATGGGCCTGTAAGGAATTTTGAATAAATAAATAAATAAATAAATTTGTTGCGCATGCGCCAGGGAATTGCGTTCTTTTCGTTTTTTTTATTGGATGATCATGCGTGGTAAAGGGTGTTCCTGTAGCTAACGATGCGAATATTTTCCAGTTTTCTGGCGCAGCGAAAGATGCGAATATTTTCTTTTCACAATGACAGAGTTCACGCTCGTAAGAAGACGCAGCGCTCTTGGACTTGCTGTAAACGATACATCTGTCAACCACCCTTGTCGCTTATAGGACATTGTGTTGCACTTTGAAACACGAGGTCACAAAATTAAATCGCGTTTCGATAAGGGTGAAGTTAGCGCACGCCTCCGGTGGTCGCAGTAGTTGGCAGTCGCTCATTACGGAATGTCTCACGCGCGTATCGTGGTCCGTAAAACCGCACAATTGAATTCGACAAAGCGAAGTCTTGCGTACGCGCTGCAATGGTCTCCATAAGTTTGGTGGTATAGTAGAAATTTTACAGGAGAAGGTTTGCGCGTGCCGGCACACAGCAGCTTTAAAATTATTTTGACTTAATTACCTCTTGTGGGCAGTGTACAAAATGGTAAAGCGAAAGTAAATGAAAAAAAAACTCTGCAATACTATTGCCACGCGTGCTATTTTGATGTGCTCTGTGTAAACCGACATAGACTGTGAGCAATGCTCGGCGCAGATCGCTCCTCAATGTTCGACAAGCTTCACGTTCGTAGTAGATCATTTTGTTAACATTTCGCAGAGCACGCGAACACTCGAGATTATTCCAGAGCTTGCGCGACGACCAGTGATGACTGGAATGTTCGACGCGTGATGTATAAAAGCCGGCGCGTTGCAACGATGATGAGTTGATCGACGGCCGATGCTCTGTTCGCCGCTATCAGTGCCAGTGTGTATTACTGTAATCTGACTTTCAGTTTACCGGCCACAAGTTCGGCCAAATAAAGTGTTTCGCTTTGAAGACATCGACTGCTCCCTTCGTCAACGTCACGACCACGTGGCATCTGGTGGAGGTGCTGCTTCGTCCATGCTCCGGACGCCCCCCGCGAGGCGCTGACCCTAGCCCAAGCCGCGAAGAAGACGACGCAAAGGACAACACTGATCGTCGAAATAGCCGCAGGCAGAAGGGACTACAGCCAGAGCACAGGCTCCTACCTGAAACCATCAGGCAAACCAAGACTTTGACTTCAACCACAGCGACGATGACAGCCCCTATGCCGCCTGCTTCAATCGTGCTCCAGCAACCCAGGGAGCCACCAACTTTCCGTGGTTCGTCGCGGGAGACCCGGAAACTTGGCTTGAAATATACCACCGTGTCGCCGCCTTCAACCACTGGAATGCCGAAGACAAGCTGCGCCACGCCTACTTCTACCCGGAAGACGCGGCACGCACCTGGTTTGAGAATCGGGAATCCTCGCTCCAAACCTGGGACCTCTTCCGCAGCGCGTTCCTGGACACGTTCACGAGCGTGGTCCGAAAGGAAAGGGCAGCTCCATTGCTCGAAACCCAGGTGCAGCTACCCAACGAAAACGTCATGAAAGAGATGACGCGACTTTTCCGCCAGGCCGACGCTGCTATGCCCGAAGACAAAAAAGTCCGCCTGCTTATGCAGGGTGTGAAACAAGAACTGTTCGCAGGACTTGTTCCCAAACAGCCCAAGACGGTCGCCGAATTCCTCACAGAGGCAACGAAGATTGAATAGGTGCTTGAAATGCGTACCAGCCAGTACAACCACCGCATTCCTTCGACGACCTACGGGGAGGTTCAAGCGCTGCATGCTGACGACCTGCGCGAGACCATCAGAACGATCGTTCGGGAGGAGCTGCGCAAATTGTTGCCATCCCCTCAGCCTCAAGTGGAGACGATCGCCGACGTCGTGCGCCAGGAAATCCATCAAGTTCTTGGAGCACCTGAACCAGCGCAGCGTGAGCCACAAGCGATGAGCTACGCTGCCGCAGCGCGTCGTAGCGCTACCCCGCCGCGCCCACGTGAAGACTTCGCACCACCGCAGTTCCACCGCCAGACACCGCCGCCACCACCACCGACGGCATACCGTCCGCCCACCGGCCAGCGTTCCGCTCCGAGGAAGACCGACGTTTGGCGCGCCCCTGACCACCGCCCCCTGTGCTACCACTGCGGAGAAGCTGGCCACACCTACCGCCGTTGGCAGTACCGCCAGATGGGGCTGCGTGGTTTCGCCATCGACGCGCCACGTCCACAGCGGGGTGAACGACCACGCGAAATCGCCGACTACCTCGCAGGAGCGCAGTGGACGCCCGGAGGGTCTTCCCGATCGCCTTCGCCAGGGCGCTACATCTCACCGCACCGCAGGCAGTACGCCGCCCCTGCTCGGGGCCGCTCTCCGAGCCCTTATCCGGAAAACGAAGGGCAGCACCCGATGCAGGTGCGGTTGCTGTACGTCGAACTACCGAAGATCCTCCGACGACGTCGACGACGCCACCGCGACGAAAACTGCTGAACACGACGCGAAGCAGACAGAGCCCTGCCGACGAAACTTCGACAATCGAGGAAAACCTGACGACGCAGCATGGAAGCAGCGCAACAAATCGACGCAGCGTGATCCGACGCTGCAACCTAACCGCAACGCAAGGCGACGGACTAGCGACCTCGACGTTCTCATCGACGGCCACAACTTCACCGCTTTTGTCGACACTGGGGCCGACTAGTCCGTCGTCAGTGGGCCATTCGCCGCCAAGCTGAAGAAAGTAAAACCGCGTGGAATGGACCTGAAATCCGGACAGCTGGCGGCCAGCAGGAGGATAACGCCAATTGGAGTCTGCACGGCGAGAGCCACCATCAATAACCGAACTTATCCTGCGAGCTTTGTAATCCTACAACACTGCGCCAGGGATGTGATACTTATAATTGACTTCCTAAGTGACCACGGCGCCTTCATCTACCTGAGGTCTGAGTCGATAACACTAACCTAAAAAAAAGCGCTCCCACCCCACGCGACACCAGGGAACCATGCGTTGAATGTGACAGAAGAGCAGGTGACCGTCCCTCCGCTCTCCAGCGTCATTATTTCCGTCGGCACCGAAAAACCCGGGAACTTTGAAGGCGTCATCGAGGGCGATCAGCACCTACTCTTGAACCGTGAAATTTGCGTCGCAAGAGGGATAGCTGAGGTGCGGGACTGTAAAGCAAAGGTAGTGCTGACAAACTTCAGTCACGAATATAGGCACCTCAACATTGGTACGACGGTCGCCTACATCGACGAATACGTGGCCGCCAGCAATGCTTTCGCCTAGAGTTCCTGTATATGCTCCCTACGGGAGCAGAGTTGCGCATAGGTCCGCCATGTTGCCTGGCTAGCAACCATAGCTATGTGGCGAAGCCGCACTTTGTTTTTGCAGGCGACTTGCTTAAGCCCTGCCGCCGATCGACGAAGCCTGTCGGCGATCGCCAGTCGACATGCCTGGTGTGCCAACGACCGGCGATGAAAGAAGAAACCCCTGCTCTCGGGACTGTGCCACGAGAGTACAAAAGCGTTTTTTAGTCTATCCGATAACGCAAAGGCGTAGCGTAGTGCCGAATAACATGCGCCGCCGCCGCCGCCAAGCCAAGTGGCGCCAGCTATGGAGGATAAGAAACAACTGACAAACACATAATGTATGTCCTCTAAGATTCCGGAAGCGCCCATCGCCACTCGCTAAGCGAACAGCATCGATTATTTCAGTATGCTTTTCGAAAACGGTGCCGAATCGACGTAAATACTGTGCTGTCGAAGCTTAAGGACATGAATCTAAAGCAAATAAATGCACCAGTTCGTAGCTAACGAGCTACAGAGTCCAAGACGGTGACTTCATAGATTCTAGGCGGACGGCAACCGCTTTCGGCGGCGCGGCCATGTTTTCCGGGCATGGCCTGTGCATCAGCTTCTCCGCAATGCATGGTTGCTAGCGGCGTTTGGAAGACAGATGCGCAACTCTGCTACCTAAAGGTAGCATATACAGGAACTCTACTTTCGCCCTCTTCGATGCTGCCGAACTTGCTCAGACGAATCGTGGTCCCGAACCAGATCTCGACGTCAACCCGAGCCTTCCGAAGGCCAAACAAGACGAGCTCAAAGCACTGCTCCTGCAATTCAAAGACTGCTTCTCGGCGTCGTCAAGAATTCGACAGACCCCAGACGCGAAACATCGCATCATAAAAGAAGCAAGTGCCCGACCAGTTCGACAGAGCCCGTACCGAGTTTCGACGCGTGAACGTGAGGCGGTGAAGAAAAAAGTCGGCCAAATGCTACGCGACGACATCATTCAGCCGTCCAAGAGTCCGTGGGCGTCACCCGTGGTTTTAGTGAAGAAAGACGGAACCCTACGCTTCTGCGTCGATTATCGCCGCCTACAAAACGAACTACCTCCTCAGGTAGTTCGTTTTGTATCTGGTCTTAAAGAAGGAAGCTACAAAGGCTTCAGTGTTGACATTCAAGACTTATATTATTCTTTGCCACAAGAGGCTCTACTACAGTCTGTAAAAGAGTGCGTTGAACGGGACAACGATGAAGTGTCTTTCCGTAATAGCAGTGGAATGTCGCTAGAAACTTTTCTTGAAATACTTTGCATGTACCTGAAGAGCACAGTTGTACAGTTTAAAGATACACTGTTCCGTCAAAAAAAGGGAGTTTGCATAGGATCCAAGGTAGCCCCTGTACTAAGCACAATTTTTTTGAGCAGCATAGACAGACTTGTGAATTCAGATTTGGATAGCAAAGTTTTAAAAATATTCAGGTATGTCGATGATTATTTGATTTTGGGCTTGAACACGGATTGGAATGTGTTCACCTCAAGTGTCTTAGAAACGTTCACGAAAAGAGGCAAAGGCCTAAATTTCACATTTGAACAGCCCATTGATAACTGCTTACAGTTCCTAGACGTGAAGCTGATTTTCAAAATAGACCATTTGTGCTGGAAGTATTCCCCGAGAACGGAGAAGCCTTTGTTACAGTATGCTTCCGCCCATTCAAGGATAGTCAAAAATGGGATTGCAATGGGATGTTTTCATTCAGCTCTAACAAAAACGTGCGAGCACAAGTTAAATGAATCTTTCCTGGAGCAGAAGTTTCGGCTGGAAAAGGCTGGATACCCTACCTCGTGTCTTCTAACTGCAAGCGAAAGGCTATTGAAGAAAATGAAATTCGTGGAGAAAGAGGTGCAAAGAAGCCGGGAAGCTAAGAAAATTTCTGTAATCCCTTACATGCATGGTTTTTCCCATAAACTTAAGAAGGTTGCCGCTAAGTACGGTGTCAAGGTAATTTTCTCGGCAAAAAACAAAGTAGGGGGCGTGTGTCCTGCTGTAAATAATCTGTACAATGACAGGCCTAATAATATCAATAATAACTGTTCCAAGCGTCTGGATCACCGGGTGGTTGAGTGCAAAAGAAATGTAGTGAATAAGATCCCGTTCATAAATGTGGCCAGTGTTATGTCGGTCAGACTGGCCGATGCGTGAATGTTAGGTTAAAAGAGCACTTGGCAAATTTGAAGGGAAGGCCGTCAACACATTTGGCATTACATTGTGCACGTTGTTCATTGAATTCATGTAGTCCTTTGTGCAATCAAGCTGATGTTTTGTATGTTCACCCTAATCAGACAACCAGAGAGATTGTAGAAGCTTGGCATATCTCTAAACTTGAAGGCAGATGTGTCAGTCATCCATCCATAGCGCTAAATGACAACGAAATTGACTTGCTGAACAAGATGTGATAGTGCAACGTGTTTGTTAAAGGTTTTATTATTATTACGCAAAGGAATATATCATGCCGGTCTGCTCATGCGCAGTGATCATGAGGTGCTTGTCGCGAGTATATATATGTGTTTTCTTATTGAATAAAGGTCAGTTGATAGTCTGCGCTGGTCCTTGTGAACTCTTCGTTTTGTCTTCGTGTTGTGTGCGCAAAAATTGTCATAATGCAGCCAAACCAACTAGCCCGCCTTTCCGTTTTATTACTGATCCTCGACATTGAAGCCATAGTGGTGCCCTTTATTTGTGAGGAGATGATTGAAGCACCAAGTCAGAGTCGTCTTCTTCAAGCCATCGCAGCGGAGGGGAAACATCTGGTCGACGCCGTAGTTTACCCGAGCGTAGATTGTGAGCCAGGTGTGAGTGTACTCATTGGATCGGACCAGCTGTGGAAGTTGATGCCAAGCACCAGTGAAGTAAAGTGGGACGAAGAAAATCGTGCCTTTGTCGCCATCAACACAAAGATGGGCTGGACTCTCCAGGGCCCCTTATCTGGCGTTGGAAGCGCAAGCAAAAAAGCACGCACCCAAGTATGTGTTCTTCGAACAGATTCCCACGAAGACGACGAGGTCGCCTTCCCATTACAAAGATTTTGGGACCTCGATGCCATTGGAATTTCTGACACACCAATGTGTCAGCGCGACGCAGATGTTTTAGAAGAATTTAACAACACTGCTGTTCTTCGGAAAGGACGCTATGAAGTTGCGTTGCCATGGAAATCCCCTCTTGTCAACATGGCTGACAATCGGAAAGTAGCCCTTTCGACGCTTCACGGACTCGTTCGGCGGCTGTCATCAAACGACGAAGCCATGAAAGCCTACGATAAGGCTATCAGGCAATACGAGATGGACGGTCATGCTGAAAAAGCGCCTTATTACATGCCGCACCGAGAGGTAATCCGCGAAACATCTACGACGACAAGACTTCGCGTGGTCTTTGACGCATCATCGTGTGCATCACGAGCTTGCTCTCTCAACAAACAACTTGAGAAAGGTCCTAATCTAAACGCCGACCTCCTTAAGGTTTTGATCAGGTTTCGCCTTTTCGCCATCGGAATTACAGCAGACGTCCAAAAGGCGTTTCTACAAATCGGCATCCGTGAAGAAGATAGAGATGCTCTTCGATTCTTGTGGTTTGAAGAGTTACCATCGGCAAGCAGACCACTGCCTAAAATACAAGAAACGAGAATGACCAGAGTTCCGTTCGGCACTTCCGCAAGCCCTTTTCTGTTATCCGCAACGCTGAAATACCATTTCAATCACGTCGAACCGATTTACCAACAAACAGCTGCAAAACTGAAAGCAAGCTTCTACGTCGATGACCTAGTTTTTGGAGCTTCAACTACTAAAGAAGCGCTACAACTCTACGAAAAGCCGAAGGCCATAATGGAGCTGGCCGGAATGAAAATGCAGAAGTGAGCAACAAACTGCGACCTATTGAGAGAGAAACTCAAACAAACAGGAGAGGCAACGTCAGCTGAGGAGGTTTCCCAATCTAAGGTTCTTGGACTGTCTTGGAATCACAATGACGACACCATTTCGGTGAACTTTGGCTCTCTGACAGAAATCGTAAACGCAGGACATAGTACCAAAGGAACTGTGCTCCAGGCTTCATCACGAATTTTCGACCCCTTGGGATTTCTAGCTCCTTTCACCATTCGAGTTAAAGTACTCTTTCAGAAGATATGGATGCAAGGCCTCGACTGGGAAAGCGTTCTCTCAGAGACGTTGAAGATCGAATGGGACAAGTGGATTGTAGTACTTCAAGACCTCAAGGATTTTAGAACCAAGAGGAATCAACTAGACAACCTCAGCCCTAACAACAGTGTTTCCCAGCTGCATATCTTCACGGACGCTAGCCCTTGTGCCTATGGAGTGGTGGCATACCTGCGAGTCGAAGACAGTACCGGAACGGTTCGACTCCAACAGCTCCTCGCTAAATCTCGGGTTGCTCCAATCAAGGGACTTTCATTACCACGTCTGGAACTCGCCGGTGCGCTCCACGGAGCTCGACTTGTTAAGGTACTCCTAGATGCCGTGCCCTCCAGAAATATAGAATACTTCTGCTGGACGGACTCGCAAGTTTGCTTGAGTTGGATAAAATCTACAGCGACCAAGTGGAAGGCCTTCGTTTGTAACAGGGTAACTGAGATTCAAGGCCTCACAGACCCGTGTCGTTGGAGACGTTGCTCTGGAAAGACGAATGCAGCCGACCTAGTCACAAGAGGTATATCGGCGCACCACCTTTGTACGAGCAATTTATGGTGACATGGGCCTGACTGGCTAGGTGGTCCCCAAGAAACGTGGCCGACCTTCGAAGCTATTCCTTATGAGTCAACGGATGAGCTACGTAGATCAAACAGCGAAGATACGACAATCCTGTCAATGCTCACCTGCAGAGCCACTTTTCGACCTCAACAAGTACAGCAGCTGGATACGAGTTGTTAGAATCACAGCTTGGGTTCAGAGATTCATCCACAATTGTCGAGTCCACACCAGTCACCGTCTAAAGGGCCCACTCACCACCGCTGAAATAGAGGACGGCGAGTTTACATGGATGAAGAATGCTCAAGCTGCAGCATTTGGCATTGAACTCGCCTCATTGGTAAAGGACAAACCTCTACCTAAGGCGTCCAGCATTCGGGATCTGCATCCATTTCTGGGCAATGACGGGATGTTGAGGATCAAAACACGGCTTGACAACGTGAAAACACCAGAAGACGTGAAGTGTCCGATCTTGCTACCAGCTGACCACCACTGCACATACCTCATCGTCGATAGCACACACCGGCGCCTACTTCACAGCGGCGTAAACGACACCCTTTCCGAGCTGCGCGAGTGTTTTTGGGTGATTAAGAGCCGCCAGTGTGTGAAAAAGGTGATCTCTAGGTGCAAAGTGTGTGCAAGATTCAAGCTCCAACCTGCCTCAGCCCCCCACTGCACCACTGCCGACCGACAGGGTGGAGAGGTCGCACCCATTTCAAGTTATAGGTGTTGACTTTGCCGGTCCTGTTTTTGTTAAAGGAACCAGTCCTGTGAAAGCATACATCGTTATTTTTACGTGTGCTGTCGTTCGGGCTATCCACTTAGAGTTGTGCAGTGATATGACGGCGGGGTCATTTTTAATGGCTTTCCGACGGTTTGTGTCGCGACGTGGCTTGCCGAGTGTTGTTTATTCTGACAATGCTCTAGCTTTTCGTGCTGCCAGTCGTGACTTAAAAGTGTTGTGCCAGATTTTGCGCAACTTCCAAGTGCATAATTTTTGCTCTGCTAATCACATTACCTGGAAATTCATTGCAGAACGTGGTCCGTGGTGGAGTGGATTTTGGGAAAGGATGATTCGCACTGTTAAAAGCTGCCTACGGAAAACTTTAGGGAAAGGGTGCTTCGATTTCGAGCAGCTTGCTACCATACTTACAGAAGTAGAGAATGTAGTGAATTCTAGGCCGCTAACGTACCTCTCCGCTGACACTACTGAACCAGTAGTACTTACGCCTTCACACTTTCTAACCGGTAGGAAGTCCACTACACTGCCTAGTGCTCAGGCTGCTGAAACATCCGGAAGTCGCTCCGATACTTTAAAGCATTGGAAGTACAGGCAGCAAAGAGCTAATGATTTTTGGAAGCGTTGGTATAAAGAATACCTTTTGGGTTTGAGAAGTGCGCACACTAGGGGAGTGCAGCCTAGCAACCAGCTTAAGGTTAACGATGTAGTGGTCATTAAGGAAGACAAGGTGCCCATAACTTTTTGGAAAGTAGGTAGAGTGACTGCTGTGCACTTATCAAGAGATAATCATGTTACAGCATGTAAGATCGCCTTGGCAGGAGGTACGGAAGTTACAAGGCCAGTGCAACTGTTGTGCCCGTTGGAGTTGGGCGATTGAACTTTGTCGGCCGCGGAAGATGTTGTAAACTCCCGCGGGAAGGTCACGCGCATCGAGGGACTTCGAGAACGAGGAAGAAGAAGACAACGTTGAGTAAAATAGAACACGCTCTTTGACATGGATGCTCGGCATTGCGTCTTTTTTCTTTGGCGCTTAGACGCCGAAGCGCGGTTTTCCCACACAGTCATCAGAGTCATGGCCGAGAGCACAGAGAGGCTGCTTAGCAATGGCTAGGCAGGTGGTGTCTGTCGCCCAGGTTGACTACATTCCTTGATCTTGCTTGCATGTGTTTGGAGGGGGCTTAGTCCGTCCCTCCTTCCCGGGTCCCGCGTCCCACACCACCACAGCGCATGCGCGTCCCGTCGGCCTCTCTCTCCTACGCTCACCCCCTTTCTCTCCTCTAGGAATCCTCTACTCTACGGAGCGGCCCCCGCGCCCGACACCCCCCACAGCGCATGCGCGTCCCCTTCCCTATCCTCTCCTACACTCACCCCCTTTCTCTACTCTAGGTATCATCTACTCTACGGAGCGACGCCCACGTCCCACATCCCCACAGCGCATGCGCGTCCTCTCCGCCTCTCTCCCCCTCTCTCCTCATTTTTTTTTATTCAGACATTTTTTTTATTCAGATACCCTAAAGGCCCGAGTAGGCATTACATAGGGGAGTTACAGTGAATCGGTTACAGTTACATATTCAAACAGGTAAAACGAGAACATAATAACAACAAAAAAAATATATAAAAAAGTCATACATGTATTCAAACTAGTAGCTCAGCAACGGAGCACACATTTAGTTGGAACAAGAAATACGAATAATACAAATGCATATATACACACACTCATAAACATACATACATCCACGTATACACATACAATTTCACAATAGTTCAATCGCGCTCCAGCTAATACTGCGCGGATAAATGAAGGCAAAGCACCACAAAAAAATAATAGTAATAAAAATAAATAAATAAATAAATAAAGGGGAGAGAGGAGAAAAGAAACTCTTAGGAACTAATTGTTAACTTACAAAAACTTTGCTGTCTACAACTAACGGATGCACAAAAACATTATTCATTTACGTGGAAATAATCTTGAAGCTTCTTTAAGAAATCTTCATGATTTAGAGAGGAAACGATATCTGCAGGTAACTTGTTCCAATGATAAATTGCCAGGAAGAGGGGGGGATTTACTTAAAAAGTTTGTACGTGCAAGAACGAGTTGTACTTTATAGGGATGATCAAGGCGCGGGAAGATACGATGGGCAGGTCTGATGTGGCATGCGCTGAACGATGAACTAGAGTGATAAAGTTTGTGGAAATGAGATAGAAGTGCGGTCAGTCTCCTATTTTCCAAGGGGGGTTAGATGAACAGATTTTTTAAGGTTAGTTATACTAGATGTTCGTGAGTAATCTTTTACAATGAAACGGGCTGCTTTATTTTGGACTGCCTCGAGTTTGTTGATCAGGTAAGACTGGTGCGGGTTCCAAATAAAGGATGCGTATTCCATTTTTGCGCGAACCAGTGTCGTATAAGCCAATAATTTGGTAGACTTGTTTGCCAAGTAGAGGTTACGCCTGATGAAACCAAGGGTTTTCCATGCACTGCTACAGATTGCTTCGATATGATCATTCCATGAAACGTTAGATGATAAATGAACGCCCAAGTATTTTATTGTATGCGCATGTGCAATCGTAGTGTCACTTATCGAATAATGGGTAAGGATAGGATGAGAACTTCGAGTGAAAGCTACAGCTTTAGTTTTGGAAGCATTTATTTCCATTTGCCACTGTTCACACCACTCGGCAATTTTCGCTAGGTCCGATTGCAAAGCGTCAGTATCAGAAGGGTTAGTTATTCGTTTATAAATTACGCAGTCGTCTGCAAATAATCTAACTGTAGATGAAATGTTATTGCTGATGTCGTTTACGTATAACAGGAATAAAATAGGCCCCAATACAGAGCCCTGAGGCACCCCTGATTTAACGAGTGATCGTGAGGAAGAAAATTCATTGGCAGTTACGAATTGGTGCCTGTTCGTTAAAAATTACTTATCCAATTCACAGCCTGACTATGTATATTAAAATAGCGAAGTTTAATTAATAAACGGTTATGAGCTACCTTGTCAAAAGCCTTGGCAAAGTCGATAAATATGGCGTCTATTTGTGATGAGTCATTAACGGCTTCGTAAAGGTCAGAGACCAGCTCAAATAACTGCGTCTCACAAGAGCGACCCTGTTGGAAGCCGTGCTGGTTGCTAAAAAGATGGTTGTGCTTTGTTAGGTACTTCATAATTGCCGATGATAGGATGTGCTCTAGTAATTTACATGGTATACTGGTCAGCGAGATAGGTCGGTAGTTAGTGACGGATGACGGGTCACCAGATTTAAATATTGGGATTATTTTAGAAACTTTCCACCCGTCAGGGACGCATCCTGACTCAATGGATTGTTGGAAAAGACATGCAAAAATGCGAGATATAACTGGTTTAGTTAACTTTAGCAATTTTGGACAAATACCATCTGGACCAGGAGCCGAGCTGTTAGAAAGACGATCAATAGCATCTTCGATTCCATTTTCAGTGATTATGATCTCATCCATGATGGAGGTCACAGAACCAAGATAATTGTCGGTAATAGGAAGCTCACTTGAAAAAACAGAACAAAAGTAGGAATTGAACGCAGTAGCGACCTCGGAAGGCGGAAAACTCGTTGTCTTGCATTATCGATATGAAGCATGAAGATGACGGCTTGGGGTTTATTACTTTCCAGAATTTTTTTGTATTGTTAGTGAACATGTTGGAGATATCATGGCTTGAAAAATTTCTCTTTTGCTGCCTCAATTTCAGTTTTGCATAACTGTGACTGGGTACGATAAGCCTTCCACGCATCATCAGATTGTAAAGCTCTTGCTTTCGAATAACAGCGCTTCTTTTTGTTAATGCAGCGCTTCACGTGGGAGGTGAACCATGCGCTCTCTGTAGATACAGGTATCTGTATTTTCGGAATGTATTTTTCCTTGAGTTCGATTAGCTTGTTACAGACGACCATCCAGTTTTCATTGGTGTCACGATGCTGCATGTCGTTTAAGAATTCCACGCAAAAGGACGAGAGCTCGCTGTTGATCATTTCAACATCTGCGCGCGCATAATCATAAATTGTTTTCTTTTCTTTTATGCTTTTTTTACGCGTTAACTCGTATTCACAATGGATGACATTGTGGTCACTGATGCAATCTAACACACGAACATACATGCTTGATGGTTCGGTGGTAAGTACAAGATCAAAGATAGCATCCCCCCGTGTTGGCATGGAAACTATTTGGCTCAATCCGTAAGACGAAATCATGTCAAGGAATTCCTTACATTCAGCTTTCCTTGCGCCGCCCTCGGCTGTACCCGTCCGCCAGTTAATTCCAGGGTAGTTAAAGTCGCCCGCGAGAATCACAAGAGAGCCAGGAAGTCTGTCATATACGAGGCTCAAAGATTCGTTTAGGCAATTAACGAACGTTTCTTTTGAGTCAGGCGGACGGTAACAAACCCCAACGGCACAAGTTACACGTGAAAGCTGCACCAACACCCACAAAATTTCTATACAGGAACCCGTATCAAGTACACGCGCTTGGAATTGTTTTTTTTACTGCAATCATAACACCACCTCCTCGTGCATCTGTTCTGTCCCTTCGAAACAAGATAAAATTTCTACTAAAGGACAATTCATTGTTGCACACGTCGCTCGTCCGCCATGTCTCAGTACCCACTTTGATGTCAGCAGAGCAGGATTCGACAAACGCACAAATATGATCTTGCTTTCGAAAAAGACTTCTAAAATTTGCTACAATAATGGACAGCTTTTTGTAATCACCTGCGATGGGGCGTCAATTGTCGCTCGCGGGAGCATCGTGTCTTGGAATGGGGACCACTTTATTGCCCGAAGAATCGACAGAGAAAATCTGGTTACCCATTATAAGCTTGTCAAACTGCAGCTTATACCTCTCGTTCTTCTGTCGTTTAGTACGCGCGAAATCGCGGAGTGTTTTTCTAATTAGTTGCATACGAGGTGAAAAATCCTCTTCAATCCACACTCGAGGCGTTGCTAGGTATTTCAGCTTGAATGCGTTCCTCAGAATATTGCTTTTGTCCTTGAAGTTTAGGAATTTGACTACAACAGGTCGAGTGTGATCGGGTTTGCGTTGGCCGACTCGATGGGCTCGCTCAATTTCACCTGGTTGAATTCGCAAGTTTTTCGTGACAAATTCATGAATAATTTTCTCTGTATCGCTCTATTTTTCAGCTGCTTGCTCAGGAACACCCTTGAACACGAGATTATTGCGCCTCATTCGATTATTTAAGTCATCCACAACGAGGTTGGCTTGTGCAGTCTGTTTTTGCTCAATACTTTTCAACTGCGCTTGTGATTCTTGCAGAACAGAGCCGACAGCCGTAACGTTTTCGCTTAAGCTGTCAACACTCTCAAGACGCTCCTCGATTTTGGAGAGACGCCTTTTGACGTCTGTCATAGTAGTCTGGATGTCTTTTAGCTTGCTCGTGACTTCCTTTTGAAAACGTTCATTTGAAGCACTGATTTCCTTTTGTAGTGCTATCAATTGGTCGACCTTATCAGGACCCGGGTTAACCTCAACGTCACCAGACAAATTAACAAATGAGCAAGGGAAAAAAACACAAGCAGTAAACGTCCGCCCACAAAGTAACGGCGACCAAATGAACACGAACGGAGCCACGCAAGACCACATATCTCCGCAATTTTTCTCCGCTGAGTGAAACAGCCGATGCGGGCGCGGTAAGTGCACAAATCAATACCCATACTTAGTTACATAGACAGTGTACAATGGGGGGATATGCAGCCAGTTATAAGTCCAACAAGAGTAAGCAAGTTGCTGCACACTCACCCAGAAAACAGCACGTTATTAGCTTGGGGCTTTGGGCTGCAAATCCCCGCTCGGTCGGCTTGAATGATCCTTTTTACAGCTGGGCTGAACTGAGGGCGCTTGAAGCGGTGAGTAGTTGAAGCGGTGAGCAGCGGCAGCACCGGTATGATGCTGATTGCCTTTGATGAAACGGTGATCGCAAGTCACGACGCAAGGTAAAGGGGCACGCCACGTGTCCGGTGGTGACCCGCAGAACCAATGCAATTCAGTCGGTAGCGTTAACCCAGCGCAGCGCGCACCTCAGGACTGCCGGAGCCTAGAAAACAGCACGTTATTAGCTTGGGGCTTTGGGCTGCAAATCCATTTTTTAGATTTTTTCTTAGATTTTAGTAAGGCTTTGGTCTTGTCACGCACAGCAAACTCATTTCAAAGTTACGTAATGTAGACCTACCTGTTAGCTTCATTAACTGGATTCCTTCTTACATTCCCAATCACAAGCAGTATATTAAAGTAAATGACGACATATCTGGCATTTTGCCAGCATCATCAGAAGTCCCTCAAGGCAGTGTTTTGGAACCTGTTCTCTTTTCCGTATTAATTAAATAGATACATCACCAACACATATAAAACTTATTGCAGATAACTGAACACTTTTTCAAGCAATTACTGCTTCGAATCACCAGTAACGCATGCAATCCAACCTGTGTGCCATTTCCAAGTTGTGTGAAATTGGTCTATGAAATTAAACAGTTATAAACCAGTCTTCATACACATATCAAATAAAAAACAGCGTTTTTATCATAGGTATTTTCTTGACAACTGTCCTGTGACTGAGTTTGACGAGTATAAATTTGTAGGTGTCACAATTACAAACCGCCAACCATTGTCAAACCGCAATAATAAAACATGCTCATATGCTTCTAAAAAGCTAGGTTTGAAGAAGCATAAATTAAAAACAGCACCCACAGAAATCAAACTGTTGGCATACAATGTTTTCATGAGACCAAAGCTACATTATGCTAGTGTCCTTTGGGACCCACATTTAAAGTACGATATAATCATTATTAATAATTGTTGGGGTTTAATGTCACAAAACCACGATATGATTTTGAAAGACGCCGTAGTGGAGGACTCCAGAAATTTCGATGTCTAATAACGTGCACCTAAATCGCAGTACACGGTCCTCAACCATTTTTGCCTCCATCGAAAATGCGGCCATCGCGGCAGGTACACGCCGGCAGCAGATTCATCCGGCTGTATAAAAATGGGATATCTTGGGGTACGCTGTATTTCTAGGTGTGACATTAGACAGCCATCTGCAGTTTGACCTTTATATTAGTCTTGGGAAAAAGAAGTGTGCCATTTGTATCGGTGCGCTTGTCATGCCACGCCTCTATTTGCCACCTCGTGGATTGTTTTCACTCTAAGTTTATTCGTTCTCATCTTAACTGTGATGTAATCGCTTGGGGTAATATATATCTTTGGTATCTGCATTCCATCCAGCATACACAAAAGGAAGCAATGCTCATAACTTATAGTTCTCCGCGTTCTAATGCTTTACTTAAAAGAGAGTGAATGCGAACAAGTTGGTACGTATCCACAGCTAAATACAGCGCGAAATAAACACGCACAAGAATTCACACAGGAGTAGCGTTGTGCCAACTGCTTGGTTTACTTCAAGGGACGTACATATACATTGAAATGGAAAACGCGGTGAAGGGGAACATATCAAATCTCTTGGCAGTGCCTGCGTCCAGCGGTACATTATTGTTCAGTCATAAAAGTTTAGTTTTGGATATAGCTACACTCCTTGTCTTTTAGTTTAATCGAGGGTGCGATAACACCATAATTGATGGTAGCGCAGGCTAAAGACACGGACAAAAGAAGGCACATTCGAGACACCACAGGGCTAACTTTCAACAACTGTTTTATTACTCGCTGATCCCGCTAGTATATGTACTCCTTCAACGTCATACGTCACGTGTGCATAGCTCTCACAACCACAAATTGTAACCTACACGCATGCATCACAAACATGACAACACTGTATTAAAAGCATTTTTCATATAGTGCTTACCCAAAGCAGTTTATCGCGAATACATGTAATCTATTTCCTTATTTGACAACACTATTGACGGACTGCTCACAAAAGCGTCACCAAACGCTGAAATCCTGCTGGCCTCCATTATCGAACGCATCATCTCACACCTACTTTTACTCATGATGGCTGTTTCTTTAAATGTAGGTCTGCACTTACATATGTGGCAATGAAGGGAAACAAACCGTCAGGAGCAACGCTACTTACTTTGTTATTATGCTCACGCAACCTGTCGTTTATGCATCTACCGGTCTGTCCAATGTAGGACTTTCCACAAGTAAGTGGAATCCGGTAGACGACACACGTGCTGCATTCAACAAATTTGTTTCTATGCTTCTTTTCGCATAATATCTCCGCTATTTTGTCTGGTCTTGTGCTTCTACATAGGCTCACCAATTTGTTAGGTTAGGGGCTGAAAAAACTACCTTTGTGTCACATTTTTGCCGGTGTTCCTTATTCTGTGAGAGAACTTATGTATGTATGGGATGACAGCAAAGTTTTTCCTTTTTGGGCTCGCCTTATCCTCCTGCTCGGAACCTTTCTTTAGGGCTTCTTTATGCAAGCCTTCTGCAACTGACACGACCAGTTTCTTAGGATACCCGGCATCGCTTAACCGCGAGACCTGCTGCCTGAAGCTTTCATGCATTAGGCACTGGCATGACTTCTTGAGTGCCTCACTCAAGCACATCTTCGCGATTCCCCGCTTGACAAGTTTAGTATGCACGGAATGAAACTAACAGCGGCTTATTTGCTCTGTGTTCATAACGCCAGCACGCCTTTTCATCAGAGAACTCAAAGTTAATGTGAAGAAATGTAATTCTTCCATCGCATGGCATTTCAAAAGTCACTTCAAGTGCGTTAAGCCAGTCACGAAAAACTCTGCACACGCTAGTACATTGATTGGTAAACTCTGCACATGTGTCATCGATGAAACATAAGAAATCATCGACGTACATAAATACATTCACAACATTATATTCTTGCAGGCGCTCTTTTAGGTCCCTGTCCAGTTCCGCTAGAAACAGATTACTTAAACCTGGTGCCAAACAAGAGCTCCTTGTTTTTGCAGGTACAGGGTACCATTGTTCTTTATAAACGTTGACAACAAGTAAAATCTCAGCAATTCTAAAAAATTATCCACAGATGTACCCGCTTGTGTGCTAAATCTAACGGCACCGTACTCATCGATACCTTTGCCAATACATGTCAATACTGCTGATTGCGGCAGAGAGTAATAAAGCAGGGCTTCTTGGCATGCAACCATACCAAGAAGCCCAAATCACCACCCTCATCGCGATAACACAATTCTTCGTCTTTACATTTCATCGCGAAAGCCTCGTAAACTTCACGTGCAGTCTGCTCTTTGTACATGCGCAGCACCCGAGTCTCTTGAAAACGTGGAAGGCAGCCACACTTAGCACAGTGAATGGCCGAATTCCTCCCGCTTCTTACCTTGAGGTCATTGAGGCAACCACCTGTCTGCCCTATATAGGTGGGCCCACGGGTTATCGAGATCTCGTATACAACATCGCACCGACGAGGAACGTAGTTCTTCGCGTGCTTTTTTACACAACGCTTGCTTGCTTGATCCACATAGTTTACCTTCTTGCATAGAGAGCTTAGTTTGTTAGGGGCCGAGAATACCACATGGACCTCCGCTCAGCCAGCGGTCTTCTTGATGCGGTGGGAAACACTGAGCGCATACGGAATCAGCACAGTCTTAGACATTTGAAGGCTTTGGCGTATGCGTCCTTTCGTGGACCTCACATTACGCAAAAGTGCTGCAGTCAACGATGACAGCAGGCTCTTCAGATAGCCATTCTCCTTTAGCCTCTGTATTTGCGACGCGTAGCTGCTTGTGACCGAGTGGTGGCAAGAGCGAACTCTAAGGTATTTCTCAGCGTCTCACAAGCGATGGCCCCTTTCACAATCTTGGAATGGTTAGAATAAAATGGTAGGAGGAGCTTCTTCGAGCGTTGTGCGTAGGACCAGCAGGTATGGTTTCGGCCAAAGTGGATTACCATGTCAAGGTTGCGGAACTTGCCTTCAACAGGTAACTCCCAGGTGAAGGTCGGGCTGGAAAACAAGACGGGAACATGCTGAATATTCTTTCCACTTGAGTTGAGGTGCCTTTAGGTTGGGCCTTGAATATCACCAGGAAATTATCTACGGATCTGAAGATCCTGGCCCAGCCGAATGGCTAAAGCTTCTCTTCGAGGTTCCCATCATAATATGCCAGAAGAAGGTCGCTCAAAACGGGTGCAATGCGCGAGCCGATGCAAACACCATTCATCTGTACATGCATCTCTTCATTGTGTTGGACCGCTGTGGACCGAAGGTACAGCAGCAGCAGCTCTTCGAACCAGGAGGCACTGGTACCTATGGCGTTCTGAAAACGTAAGACTCCGTGCTCTTCTATGTCTTTTTTCACGACTCTGATGAAGTGCTCTTGCGGCAGAGAGTAGAACAGGTCTTTGATATCTACTGAGAACGCCTGCGTCGCTGCGGGGCAAGACCTATCTAGAAAGTCCGAGACCCCATGTACGGGTCCTTTACATCAAGAAGCTTCAAGCACTTGAGTAGGAAGCGTGCTAGGCACCTTTGCCAATAACCAGCCTAGGAGACGATCACCCGGAGAGGGGTACCTTCTTTGTGAGTTTTGGCCGAGAAGGCCTGTAGAACCAGAACTTTCGAGTTCTTCAGTGACGCTGCAAGCTTTTGCACTGTTCCTGCGCGAATTTCTGTCCGTCTTTACCTCACGTTGTTTTTAACTACTAATATTGTACATTCCTTCGTGAGCGCAAAATTTTATCGATTAAAAGGTCATTTCAATACAACTCAGCTATCGTAAAACTAATACCCCGCTTTCCTAAGATACATTGAATGTAGCTACCTCAAAAATGCTAACAAGAGCAGGTTCGCCTCTTAATATTATTATTTACCATCCATTCGCACTAACTACGGTGAAAAGACATCTAAATTCGCTACCAGTCAGTTTGTATTAGTTTATCTGTACAATTAAAACTGTCATAGAAACCATCGTTAGTAGCGCAACTAAACAGGACACACAGGAAGGAACAGACAAGCACAGGCGCACACTCAAATCTGATTTTATTGAAGGTAGATCCACACCTTTACACATCGACAAGCTGCGCAGGCGCACCGTCACAACAACCAATATAGATACAAAACAGAAAAAAAAATTGACGGAGGGCACAAGAGTGTGCAAGATCCTGAGGACCGAGTTCAGGAGGCAAGTGCGACTGCTCGAGCAATGGCTGTCGCTTCAAGTTCTGGCCAGCAGGGACGATATCGCGGGAAGAAGACAGCTTCGAGAACTTCAGCGCATCGTTCACCAGACTACAGAAGCCATCTGGGCCTGTGATTCAGCTCGTCTGAGGATTAACGCCAAACCAAGAAAAAGGCAGGATGAGAAAGGAAAGAGCAGTGTTCATGAGCTAGAGCCGGTACACTTGCCACCGGAAGTGACTGAGACCCTCTCACTTGGACCGAAGTTTGCGGTTCAGCCGAGCCTTTCCGCACCTGAAAGGCTCTCTTTGGTCCGTCAAATTTCTGGGAAGGAATCAGACTCGGAACAAGACCGATGTCAAGAGCGGGAGTTGACGTGCTCCTGCGTTCGAAGCAACATTCATCCAAGTTACCGCTGAGAAAAGTGGAAGCCTACCTCAAGGACAACGCCCTCGCCGTGCTTCCCGCCGACAAGGAAGGAGGGTTAGCCGTTTTCTCTTTCAACCTTTTCAATTCTAAAGCTAGCGAAGCTGTTTCTTCGGTATTCAAATGCAACGACAATATGGTTATTTCGAAAGTCAAATCTGAGGCTAAAAAGTTGTGTCAAAAGCTGAACCTCACTAAACTCGTTAGCGGCATGGCAAGTAGCAAAAAAGATTTGCTTGAGGCATTCTTCAGTGTGAAAACACATAAGCCTGAAAAACCAATTCGTGTTATCGTTTCAGAAAATGGCACGTGGCAGAAATGTGTTGCGTCGTTTTTACAAAGTAAGCTTGGCCTTTTAGCAGTAGATGACCCGTTTCTCGTGAAAAATTCCGATCAAGTTCTTGATTTCATCCGACCCCGTTGTCATCAGCGCATGTGTGCATTTTCCATTGATGTAAAATACTTGTATTATTCGCTGCCTCATGAATCACTTCTTTGTTGTGTAGATGAATGTATTGACAAGCTTGGTAGGATAACATTTCAGAACAGTGCTTGTGTGCCGTCAAGCAGTCTTTTAGAACTTTTATCTGTTTATTTGAGAGCCACCTTTATCCAATAGACGTCAGACTCTGCCCAGGCGGCGCTGCGAAAAACGCCGCCACCAGCGCTCTCATCGCCACCCTGGCCATAACTGGGTAGTGCAAAGAGAGCCGTCTGCAAGCGAATGTGCGTAGGCCACTATATAACCCCCCCTCTTTCGCTCGTGTTGAGGGATGTTTCCTGAAAATAAAGGACTTGGAAAGCTTCTTCCGTCAATCTACCCTCGCTTCAGAAAAGTAGGAAGCTCATCAAAGTGAACTTCGGCTACAATGCAAAAGGTGTTTCAGCTATTTCGGCGTGCTGCAACTCGCAAGCGCAAGCGAGCATCGCATGACATCGAGTTCGAGGCACTCCGACGTGCGTTCTGCAACGCCTAAATGCGTTAAACTTGGGCATATACACAATTTCAAAGCGATGAAGTACGTAGACGAGTAATGTTTATTACGATCAGTGGTACAAAGCTCGCTTTATCAGGCATGAATGGTCCCGGCGATTTTCGCCTTTGCAGTTGCATTCTCCATCCATCTCTCGCTTCCTGTGCGTTGAACTGTTTTATTACGCATCCTCGAATGTACTGTTCATGGTTGTCTTCCGTTTGCATATACTGCAAATGGGGATACGTGCGTGTCCACTTTTTCGGTGTACAACGAAAGGCAAAACCGTGGCCTCCGAGATAGCTCCGGCAATCGCGGAGACCACGGGTAAGAAAAACTTGTCGGTGGTCACGACCAAAATTTTGCGATTTACTTGTATGACACACGTGTTAGCATTTGCTAGTTAAAGCCGGAACTTTGAACCTTCAATGCGTACGTGCGCGATGCTGTGTGATGACGACCAGTTAAGATTACGGGTGGTCGCGGAGTGCGCGCGATGTTTATCACGCGCTTCACCAGTCTGCATTTAACTGCTGCACGGCGCGCACAGCGGTCTGAGGCTCTGCTGAGCTTCATAGCCAAGGTTACCACGGTTCTACGTCAAGGCTACTCAAAACACCAACATGAGACCCACATTATCACACTTTCTCATGCGACCGGCTGTGGAGAACGCGAGTAATTCGCTTACCCAGCACGTTCGCAACCGCCCGTATCCAGAGCTCTCGCCGTTCTGCTTCGTGCAACAGCTACAGAAATTGGTAAAACAAGTCCTTTACGTCCGTGGCAATTCACAACGCAACAGTAGCTTCGACTGAAGCCTTCATTCATAGCGCGCGGAGCTGTTGCGTCTGCTCTTGTTTTCGCCGTCGTTCTGGCACGCACTTCATGGCGGCTCGGTTGCGCGTCCGACTAAGCGGAGATAAATTCGTAGCTCTTTTTATTGCGATAGCAATTATATGGACACTCGCGGCTGGTTTTCGCCGTCGGCGTCGGCGTCCGCGTCGGCGTCCGCGTCGGCGTCGGCGTCATTTGCCGTATATGTATATGTATATATATAACCGGGCCCGCCCGTCGTTCGTGAGCGTGAAAAGACGCGAGGGGGGGGGGGGGGGGGGTCCCTCGAGCGACCTTCGATTTTACGAGCGGGGGCGCGGGCGCGCGCTTTATCTCCCCTTCTCATCTCCCCTTCTCGGCGGCCGGGGCGGCCGGGCCGGCGTACCCTTCTACGTGCTGCGCTTTCAACGCGAAGAGAATTCTCTTAAACAAGCGCTTTCTTGAGTTGCGTGAGATCGGATCCAAAAAGAGTTAGCTGCCAGTCTCACTTCGTATAACATTACAATTTTTTGCTATCGCATGCATGCTTCACCCTTGCGGTGAAACTGTGACTTTTTTCTGAGTGTTCAATGCGCCAACACACCAAATATTTAGGTTAATTGTTGATTCCAACTCGCTAGTTGCACCCGGTTGCACAGAAAACTGTGCAAGGGAGCCGGACTTTGCACTACCCAAAACTGCTCCGACAGGTGGCGCTACGTGTCTGCAAAACTCCAGAGTCTGACGTCTATGGGACGGGAAGCCCCACCTTCAAAAAGAGGGTATATACATCGGGTCATGTATTGCTCCAATCTTAAGTGACTTGTTTTTAGCCAAGCTTGACAGTACCGTTTCCGGCGACCTTTGTGACAAAAGAATCATGCGCATTTTTAGATTTGTTGACGACTTCCTCAATCTTCTTTACTGTGACCCCATGTCCTGTGCCCTAGACATCCTCAATTTCATCAAGGAGCGGTTAAAACCCCTCGTTTTAACTCACGAATTGCCAACTAACAAAACTCTCAGATTTTTAGATATAGCCTTCACTTTTCACCAAGATCACACCTGTTGGGCGCACCAACCAAACAGTAAAAAACCTTTGCTTCCGCACCACTCCGCCCACACAAAACTTGTAAAAAGAGGCATTGTAAATTTTTGTTTTCGTAATGCTTTACAAAAGTCTTGCCCACACCTAATGGCCGCCAGTTTTAAAGAGCAAGTACAGCGGCTTTCGAATGCTGGCTACCCCTCTCACGCACAGGTTTCAGTCGCGCAAAATTTGCTTAAGAAGCTTCAATTCTCGGAGCAAGCCCTCACTCTTGTTGAGCCAGTAAAGCCTCAGAGGCTTGCTGTAGTTCCGTATCTACATGGAGTCTCGCACAACTTGAAAAAGGTAGGGGAGCGGGCCAATATGAAGGTGGTCTTTTCCGTCCCGAAAAAGCTGTCGTACTTGTGTACTAAGGATGTTTCGAACGCGAAACTAGGTTGTTCGAAAAGGCACACAATTCCGTTCATCACGCGTGCAACAAATGTAATCTATCAGATACCTCTTTCCTGCGGCAAGCAATACATAGGTCAAACTGGCCGCTGTATTAATGACCGGCTCCGTAAACACGGTAATAACGTCAAGAATGGTCGCGATGGTTTCTTGGCCTTGCACTACAGCACGTGTGGCTGCAAACCGATATTGCATGACACCGTTATCATTGGAAAGAACAAAAATAAAACGACAAGAGAAATTATCGAGGCAGATAGGATTTGTAGATTAGGGCAGAATTGCGTCAGCACTCCCTCTCTCGGGCTTTGTGAAAAAAAGGGTCTTTCCTTAGAATGTAAGATTTTCGCACATGGCAGTTGTGGGCTTCTTGAATGATATCGTTATTGTTTTTCGCATTTCGAGAGCATATATATGTGTACGCTCTTCGAAATAAATCTTGTTGGAAGTAAGCGCTCGTCTTGGTCTTTTCTCTTGTCCCGTGTGAAATTTATGCGCTACGTGATCAGCGAAGATTTTAAGTAACAGAAAATATACGAACCGTATATTTTCATTTATTCATGTAGTATACACACCCAGAAAACGTGATGCAACGAAACCATAGCTAAAAAGAGAAGTTACACAGTTGACAGCAGAAATATTTTTGTAATATTTTCGTAAGCTAATTTCGGTATACACTGTCTATTTAAATGCGCAACGCAGTGAACAAACTCCTTAATGTTGTTTGTGTCGATTATACCTATTTGCCTGAATACCGCTTTGTGACTGATTGGACGAAGCCAAGCAGTTGGCCATATGCTGCCGGATATGTCAAATCTTTCATGCAGTACAGGCATAGGCACATCAGTAGTTCCTTCTCTGGAGCCGTCCCTTCACTCATACGAAAAGTTTCCAGGTCGCTGCCGCAGATGAGGAGCCTTCTTTTTGCCCCAGACAATGCAGGGTCCTATAAAGTTATTTGGAGGTGTCTGTAAAAAGAAATATCCCATTAACCAAGCCATAAGGCTTTACTGGTGCAGAAGACAAGTGAATTACGCTGGAAAGGTAACTAATGATCGTTTGCTTTAACGGCAGAGGTGTTAAGGTTGAGATTTGCCGTGTGTCGTAGATAGAAAATGATCATTATCATGAACCGGCACGCACTCAATCCCCGTCCACGCACTCAATATAGATGTTTAACAAGAAAAGCCGCAACGTGTTGCCTCTTTCGCCACCCGTGTGTTCCCTCGTTAAGTTTTAGTCTACCAGTGTGCTGAGTAGTGGGATTCGCCCAATTTCTGTGGTAGAGGCGGTAGATATCTCCGTCCTACACAGAGCTGTTACGGTCGAGGTTTACCTACAGGCACAGAAAGAATGAGATAGAAAGACACAGACTAAAAAAATAAAAAAGAGCGCAAGCATAGCCATGTATAGTACAGTATAGCAAAGGTTTAGAAAGAGACAGGAGAAATGGTAAAAGCCTAGCCAACTAAGGACCAGCTGGGTGCCCGCCAGCTCTGCTGTGACCCAGCGTTGCGCGACTTAGTGCAAGCTGTGCTAATTTTTTGACTGATTTAACGTTTATTTATTTATTTATTTATTTCAGAAGTACTGCCAGCCTCTCACATGAGGCCTTTGGCAGGGGTGGGTGATACATAAAAGGAAACATGAAAATACAACAAAAAAGCCGGCAGATCCCATGCACTGTGGGAATCAATGTAATGCGAAGCAGCCAGGAAGGAGCAAATCATGCTTTACATAATTTGCATGTCATGTTTTGCATGTTAGGACCTGTCATTTATGTTCGTCATACAGTCACGTCGCGCAATACCAATTTTGGTGTATATCAAGCTAGCGAACTGGACGCAAGCGCACCATGAGCGTGGCATGTAAATGACGTTGTAGATGACATGCATGCCAAGATTTTCATGTTACCACCTGCCACTTATGTTCGTTATAAGTCATGTCACTCAATACCAAATTTGGTGTATATCAAGCTAACGAAACGGCCGCGAGCGCGCCATGAGCGTGGAATGCAAGTCATGTCGCTCATGACATGTCATGATTTCCATATTACCACTTGTCATAATGTGGAAATATATGAGCGCACAAGGTAAAAGGAAGGAAGAGAACTAGACAGGACAGACGTTCAACTTACAACTGCAGTATTCTAGAAGAACTTGTTTTTGGGCGAGTTGGTGACTAAGTTTGCTGAACATTTTGTACGTGGCGCAAAGCTGGAAACATGAAAATGGGGCGGAGGAAAGAAAGAGACAGAGGAGCGCCAAACTACCAACTGTTTATTGCCATCGCGGCTGAAAAAACAGGTAAACTTCCACGCATGCGCAGTTACGAGGAAAGGTTACTCCAAACATGACATCACGTGAGCAGTTGATTAAAGAAGGACAACTCAGATTGAAAGAGTACAATGGATGTGTCACTGACACAAGCGGACCCGTTTCTTCTAATATGATACGCCTCTAGTAGTTCCCTTGCTGTTTGATCTCTGCTTTTGCCGATAATCCTAGCTTGCGCAAAACGTGGCACACACGAGCATGACTTGACATGCGCAGGAAGGTGCGCACCATCACTCTTACCAATGCTGTTGGCATGCTCCCTGAGGCGGTCATTGATACACCGTCCCGTTTGTCCGATGTACGTCTTGCCACAACTCAGGGGAATTTCGTATATAACGCCTTCGGCACAACGCCTGAAGGGCTTCACGTGCCTCTTTTGGCACCCTTGCTTTCGAGAGATTCGTCGGCACAAGTGCGACAGTTTATTCGGGGCGGAAAACACAACAGGAATTTCAAATCTAGCAGCCACCTTCTTGAGGTTATGGCTTAACTTGTGCATGTACGGCACCACCTGTGGCTTAGCGCGCTCCCTTTCTCTCGAGTGCTCTTCCTGAGTGCTGACGTTCAGCTTCCGTAGCAGAGATTCGGCAACGGCATGCAGGACCGCCCGAGGAAAGCCAGCCTTTTCAAGTCTGCCAATCTGATTACACAGGCTAGTCTGCATCATGTGCGGACACGATCTGCGCAGCGCGGACTGAAGGCAATGCAGAGCAATACCACGTTTCACAGTCTTGGAATGTGCGGAATCATATGGCAATAGCTCTTTTTTACAGCGAGGCATGTAGGCGCAACAAACATGATCACTTTTCACGGCCTTGTTGATATCTAAAAATTGCAAAGCATTGTCGGACTAACCTTTACTCATGAGCTTCCTTCCGACAATGCTTTGCAAGTTTTAGATATCAACCTGGCCGTGAAAAGTGATCATGTTTGTTGCGCCTACATGCCTCGCAGTAAAAAAGAGCTATTGCCATATGATTCCGCACATTCCAAGACCGTGAAACGTGGTATTGCTCTGCATTGCCTTCAGTCCGCGCTGCGCAGATCGTGTCCGCACATGATGCAGACTAGCCTGTGTAATCAGATTGGCAGACTTGAAAAGGCTGGCTTTCCTCGGGCGGTCCTGCATGCCGTTGCCGAATTTCTGCTACGGAAGCTGAACGTCAGCACTCAGGAAGAGCACTCGAGAGAAAGGGAGCGCGCTAAGCCACAGGTGGTGCCGTACATGCACAAGTTAAGCCATAACCTCAAGAAGGTGGCTGCTAGATTTGAAATTCCTGTTGTGTTTTCCGCCCCGAATAAACTGTCGCACTTGTGCCGACGAATCTCTCGAAAGCAAGGGTGCCAAAAGAGGCACGTGAAGCCCTTCAGGCGTTGTGCCGAAGGCGTTATATACGAAATTCCCCTGAGTTGTGGCAAGACGTACATCGGACAAACGGGACGGTGTATCAATGACCGCCTCAGGGAGCATGCCAACAGCATTTGTAAGAGTGATGGTGCGCACCTTCCTGCGCATGTCAAGTCATGCTCGTGTGTGCCACGTTTTGCGCAAGCTAGGATTATCGGCAAAAGCAGAGATCAAACAGCAAGGGAACTACTAGAGGCGTATCATATTAGAAGAAACGGGTCCGCTTGTGTCAGTGACACATCCATTGTACTCTTTCAATCTGAGTTGTCCTTCTTTAATCAACTGCTCACGTGATGTCATGTTTGGAGTAACCTTTCCTCGTAACTGCGCATGCGTGGAAGTTTACCTGTTTTTTCAGCCGCGGTGGCAATAAACAGTTGGTAGTTTGGCGCTCCTCTGTCTCTTTCTTTCCTCCGCCCCATTTTCATGTTTCCAGCTTTGCGCCACGTACAAAATGTTCAGCAAACTTACAACTGCAGTTTATTAGAAATCTTTGCACGAGAACACCGAAACGCGCATGCGCAACCAACTATCACCAAAAAACGACGTCACCCCCACAAAACGATACCAAACCAAAGTGCGAATTCCTCTCCTTTAACTACTTAAAAAGCACACTTCTTTATCACTTAGCGCAACCGACGGCACACTGATGCATGTTCCTGCATTCGCCCTAATCTGCCCTGCTTCTGTGATCTCCCTCGCCCTTCTGTGTTCAGATTTGCTCAGAATACTCGTGCTGCCAAATTGCGGATTGCACCCACAATCCCTGCAGTGCAGAGACAGGTGCGTGCCACCTGCGAGAACATTCAAGGACGACGCATGCTCTCTAAGTCGATCATTTAGACATCGGCCCGTCTGGCCGATGTACACTTTTCCGCAGCTCAACGGAATTTTGTACACAACCTCAGAGGAACACGGTACAAACTGCGTGGCATGTTTTTTTGTGCAAGCGCTCTTTTTCACCTTTCCCTTTCCACTATTTGCCTATCATGGGGCACAGTTTAGCCAGTTTGCAGGGAGCCGTAAGCACAACGTCAACTCCGTGCTTACGGCCAATCCTCATCAGATCATTTTGTACCACTTGTCATTTATGTTCGTCATACAGTCACGTCACTCAATACCAAGTTTGGTGTATATCAAGCTAACGAAACGGCCGCGAGCGCGCCATGAGCGTGGCATGCAAGTAATGTCGCACATGCCAAGTCATGATTCCCATATTAACCCTGGTCATTTATGTTTGTCATACAGTCATGTGACTCAATACCAAATTTGGTGTATATCAAGCTAACGAAAGGGCCGCGAGGGCGCCATGAGCCTGGCATGTGAATCATGTTGTTCATGTCATGCACATCATTATTTGCATATTAAAACCTGTCATTTATGTTCGTCATACAGTCACGTCACTCAATCCCAAATTTGGTGTATATGAAGCTAACGAAACGGCCGCGAGCGCGCCATGAGCGTGGCATGTAAATCATACTTTTCGTGACAAGTTAGTCATGATTTTCATGATATGGCAAGCCATTTATGTTCGTCATGCGGTCATGTTATGCTATACCAAATTTGGTATAAATCCCATTAACGATACGGCCAGGAGAGCACAAAGTCGTAGGCGGCTAGATAGATAGATAGCTAGATAGATAGATATATACGCTCAAGGTCGCCGAAGTTCGCTAAGAAATGCGTCGCATTTAAAAGAAAACATATGATTCAAAGCTACATCATCGGGAACTAGTGCATCAGAATGAAACGCCAGTGCTTCCCCAATTATAGCGATATGTGCGTACACGCGCAGGAAAAAAGTTGAAAAAAGAAAGCAACACAAAAACAATGAGAACAAACATCTGGTCATACAAAACCAAAGAGGCAACCATCATATAACGAGGCAAAAATCAGCAACGTTTCAGAATACACCGTTGATTGCACTTCTCTAATTTCTGCTTGTAACCGCTTTTGCAATGTTTAAGTTTGGAAGCTTTTAGAAGCAGCCAGTGTGGGGAATTAGGTCAACTCACCGCAGCAATGAGAGCATGCTTTGCAAACTTCGTACAGAGGTACGTGTCTAAGGCCATATATGACGGCTCAGTAAATATCAGTACTTTCGATATAACCTGAAGGAACATTTTCAGTCCTGCTCATTTTCGTCGGTCCTATATACGTCCAAACATTATTCGCTTTCAAATCTATCCCGCAAAAACAAAGGAACAGTGTCCGAAATGAAGATAGGTGAGACAAAGAGCAGCCGGCGATTTCCGTTTGCCATGCTTCCCTTAAAAACGAAGTTTGCAAATTCGAATACACACGGCGATACATTGAATGAAACGTTTTCATATGTAGCGGAAAAGAGCTAAAATACATACTTATGCTAAACTTCTAATGCAGTGGAGAAGGATACTTAAAATTTGACTGCAGTCTGATCCTACATGCACTTATCTGGGCACAGTCAAAAATGAATAAAATAATTGCGTTTATATTTTGAAATGCGCTTTGTGCGAATGTAAGGCATGAAAACATTTTTCGCATGGGTCGCCAAAGCATAAGAATGTTTATATGAATACGAAACGTGAGTTGTGTTTTCTGAATGCCGTGTTTCCCGTCCCAAGCGGTGAAAACTATCGCAGGTTGGCTACATAGGGTGTCCAAAACAATATACATGCTTCCCTCATCAGTTCCTTACGTAGCATATACGTCGGCATCGATCGCTGTCACTACTTGTTGACGTAGGATTGGAAAAGATGCCATCAACAGAATTTTGGTACGCTTAATAGATATCTCCGTTTGAGAAGCACGTTCTTTTTCGATGGTCAGTTAAAGAAGAAGAAAAAAAAAAGATAAATGGACGGAAGTACAAAACCAAGTTCTGCAATAAAGTTATGCAGTGAAAGTGACATATGCAAATCCTTCTAACGTTCAGTTACAGAACAGCAAACAAGGAATATTCTTTTTTTCAATAAACAGCAAAAATCGCAATATATTTTTGTCAACAAATGAAGCAAACCGTACGAAGTTGTACCAAAACGCATAAAAAATTACTGAGCATCTGAAGCTTTAAAGTAGCGTAGTTTGCGTAGTAAACAATATATTTTCGATCTTGCAAATAACTCGCGGCTCCAGTGGTAAAATGGCTAAAAAAAAAAAGAAAACACACTCCAATAACTAATAATGAGCTATTACTGTACAGATGTAGAACAAAAGGCATCCAGAGTGAGACTGGCTTTAATTCACGCCCGTCCAACACACACTGCCTTGCAACCGATAGATGCATAAGGTTGGAAAAGCTCCTGAAATGCTTTCTACAAAGAAAATATGTAATAATATGAAGGCGTAATAAATCTTTGAAATATTACAAATATAACTTACCGTAACCGATCCTCGTTGATATGATTTACTTGCCTACAATGTGAGAACTGCCGATTCCAGAGAATACTCTTCAAGTGAGGTGTGTGCTCCATCTTTATTGCTTAGCTGCTGCTTTTCCGTGGCCTGTCGTTTCCAGCCTGCCACTCCGCTTCTCGCCTCTGATAGCTGAGCGATAAACATGCGCTAACAAAACAGAGGCAAAAAAGTGAAGTTACAAGCAGTTCTATGAGTGTGCTATATTGCTTACCCATTTATTTCATCCATAGAAGCGTAGACGTGTTGCAGGGCTTGCAACTTCCCACATCATATCCGGAGATTTTTCAGCAATTCACCGACCGAGATTGTGTTGCTGATAGGGAATAGTTAGGTTTTCAGCTAGAAATGAATAATAATAATAATAAAAGTCACAGTTTCGCCACTAGGGCAAAGCAATGAATGCGATGGCAAGCAATTAGTATGCCACAAGAAGAACGGCAAGCAACTCGATACTTAAAGCGCGCCGCTGCAGCACAAAGAAGTACGCTCGAAAAGAACGCATATGTTTACACAGGACAAGCGTGAACTAACAACTCTCATGTATTGTGAACTAACAACTCTCATGGCTTTGTATTTGAGCCACGCGCTGCAAGTGTCCCCAATGCAGAAGCCGACTGTGGTGTGGCGTGCGCGCCAACGAGCGGGTGCGCCTGTGTGTGTGTGGCGGCGACAGAAGACGACAAAGACGAGGACGTTGATGCACGCGCAGAAGAAAGAGGCAGGAAAAGAAGAATCGCGTGAGTGGAAGAAAAAGAACGGGCAGACGGTGTTGGGCGTTCGACACAGTCGGGTGACCGGGCCCGAGTGCCGACGTTCTCGGACGCGACCACGAGTTGATGCTTCGGGCTTCACGTGGCCGTTGGCATCTCCCGCCTCCAACGCTTCGCTTCTTCAAGTCTCCGGGTTGTTCGTCAGCTTTCTCAAGCCGTCGCTGACCTCCTCAAAGCCATGCTGCGTCGCTCGTCAACTCGCCTCGCACAACGCATCCGGCCTTACTGTGGGTGAGCCTCTGTTGGCGTTGACTGACTTTTTACCGCGACCCTTCAGGGACTGTCATTAGTGTACATTTTCTTTTCCTTTGTGTTTGGGCGGCTTTCTCGTTGGTGTGTGTGTGTGTCTTGTCCATGTTTTCATAAACCGCGGTTCCTAAACTTGCAACCAGCCTCGGTCGATTCGTGGGGCCGTTTGCGCTCCCAACTATAAGTACTTTCAGAACCACACGTTCTCATTACATCCGACGCTGTTTGATATTTCTTTTAAACTGCGGCACGTGGAATTATCCCTCTGCGTCTCCTGCCACGCGGTGGCGTCTGGCACCATGTGCGCCTAAGGTCCCTAGATTAAATTATGTGCTCCCCGGTGTTTTTTTTGCCCTTGTACATGATGAGTGGGTACAGAAGGGGGGCCATCTTTTCGTGCGCGTCTCAAGGACAGTTTTCAATTTGAAAGAAATTGGGAAGCGTTGCGTGAGAGAAAACGCGCTCAAGCTTCTTCGAGATCTGCGTACGCAAGCAGTAAAAGCTGCATATGAATAGCTCGCCGTCATATCGCCGGCGCAAGCATGGCGCGTGGCTTAGAGGAACATGAGGACAAATATATATATATATATATATTGTCACGTGGTCGTGACGTCGACGAAGGCAGCAGTCGGTAGGTTCAAAATGACACTGTTTATTTGGGCCGAACTTGTGGCCGGTAAACGGAAAGTCAGATTACAGCAATACACACTGACACTGATAGCGGCGAACAGAGTGTCTGCCGTTCGCCGCTATCAGTTTTGTTTATTTGTTTTGAAGTTATTGCTTCCATGGGTGGTTATCGCCCTCCGCTAAACAAAATGCTTCATTAAGGCACCTTTGGCACCACACATATGTAGGCAGACAAGAAACAGTTGCAAATCACTAATGTTTGCTGACATACAGTACGAACGAAACATAACTAACGTTCTTACCTGTATATTCCAATCGTCCACGAATGGCAGTTGAGCGGTCGCTGTATATGCACCATCCATGTGGAAATCCTGCTGCCGAGCCATCACAGCGCGGTGGATTTTCTCTCACAAACACGACACGATCACAATTGGTGTGCTTGCACCACTCACTTTCAATGCGATGAATGTCTGTAGAAGTGAACGCGGCAGAAATCTCTGTGCTGCAATGATCAAACATCGTGACAACCCGCTGCAGAATGCGTAACAAATATGGCTGAGAGCACCATTTCAAACGCACGCTCTTCGACAGCCTCTCGAGATAAAGTTTCGTATTCCTCGCAATAGCCGCAGGGAAAAGGCATATGCGCATGCGTATGCACCTCATCACGTTCGTGTTTGATAATGCGCACGCTCACGCTTCATGCAGACGGCGCAGCATATTGTGTCTTGTTTTCTCTTCCTTTGTCCACGTTTTTTTCGCGCAGTTTCCCTGTACACTCTAAACAGATAAACGCCAAGGTGGGAGTTTTTGGCTTGTCCACTAGAACACTCCCATCTGTACATCTTTCTATGCCCACAAGATGGGTGTAAATAAAACGCCCACAGAGAGGCATACATAGCGCGTAGGTTGGGCAAAAACTTTACTCCCATTTTCACCCGTGGTGAAAGGCACACGGGGTTTTATGGTTCTTACTTGGGAGCATTTTCGGTGTAATTAAGGTATTATTTTACCCCTTCTGGGGGGTTATAAGGGGGGCAGAAAGGGAGTATTTTCACGGACCATTCTTTTTTATGTTTTTTTAAATTTAATTTCGGAGTAAATAGGTGGAATCTAGGGCGTTTTAGCTTACCTTTCTTGGGAGTACTTCTGATACTGAGTGGGAGTAACCATTGCAGCCAAAATAATTCTCTCTGAGCAAGCATTCTTGCAAGATTGCAATTTAGAAATACAGAAGCGAGTTAAATCTACGGTGGGGCTTATTTACAGCGGAAACACCAAAGCAAGAAAAAAGGAACTTTTGAAAGTTTCCGCTTATGCACTATGAGAGCACACAGACTAAAGACTGACAGAATATTTATTGGGAACGTCAAAATGCACATATAGTACTCCTCGTGTTCAGTTTCTAGTAATGAGCATATTTATGGACAACAAGACTTGTACAGCACAGGCACAGCACATCAGTGCCAGCCAAATGTCATAAAATAAAGTACTTAAAGTACACATACTTATCACGTATTGGTACCGTACAGTTGAAAAGTTACGATTAACTGAAATACAGTAATTCAATCACACTTTGCCAATAACATTATTGCCTCTGACTAGAAATCAGCAAAACTTCTAAGGAAAAGCCACCCAGGGCCGTACCCAGGAATTTTTTTTCGGGGGTGTTTATGTGTAGAACGGCTAACTTTGGCAACTGGTGCTCCATGTGAAGGCACGAAAATAATTTAGTATCACCCGAAATGTTAAAGCATGAATAAATTTCAGGGGGTGTTCGAACCCCCTCAACTCCCCTTAGTTACGACCCTGAAGCCACCTAATTTAATAAAAATGCGTGTTTCTGCAGCTCTGGTGCTGTAGATAACTATGTGCAAGAAAAAAAATATGTAGAAATTAACTATAATGCGTAAAGAGATAAACTTACCGCACTTGTTTTAATCAAACACAATACCAGTGACTGAAATTCCCCTAGGGGTTTATGGACGTTTTTGACATTAGACGCATATATAACATTTCGAAAAAGAGGTAGCCTGGATATCCTCATATACATTACATGGATGCACCTATATACTTCGCTAACAAAATAAAGAACCTGAAGGCACTATCAAGCAGATACAAGGCGCACTGTTTCTTTTGTCCATTTCCTGATGTTGTATGCTCTGCTAATGCTTTCTAATGAATCCATTCCAAATAGTATAAGCTTCAACTCTTCCAAGCGTAATGCACTTGAAATGACAATGTGGCAAACCAGCACACACACAACAAATTAAATACGTAATGCAGCTTTACAACACCTAAACTCACACTACGCATTGATTGTAACTGACCTTAACTAGCATACTTGCAGTTATAATATGCCAGCTGAATGCAAATGAAAGAAGGGGAGCTTTTTCGAAGGGCTCGTTTCTTTGTTGAACACAACAGTGATTCAACTGACAATTAGGGCAGGGAAAGCACTGCGCACAATAACTGTCTCCAACTGTAGTAATTAGGATGTAAATTGAAGAGATCACAGCAGAGGAAAAATCACTGCTGCGCTGAATGCAACTTACACCGAGCTTTTATATTTTCCTAAATTTCACGTTGCATTTTCTTGCACTGGCTCCCAAGGCACAATACACTAAATACGCATACATGGGTCAAGGAACCTATCAGTGACCAGTCACAGAACGAGTAGTTGAGTAGTCGGGAACCATGGCACCATATAAAATCATATACAGGCATCGCCTATACAGCACTCATGTGGTGGTTTAAATACCCTGCTACTATCCTTACGCAAAGGTAAAGCCAATCCTAAGGTTATCATTAACAGCAATCACAAACTTTTACGAAACTAGTGCTAGGATAGAAGTACTTTTGTTAAAAAAGTGCGGTAGTGCAGAAATCTGCATAGCTTTTTCAAAAAAAGGCATGTCAAGTGCTTCGAAACACAGCTCTGTGTATGAAAGTAGAATAAAAATTGAAGGACACTTTGTACATTCCAAAGTGTGTTCGGCGAAAGCGTGTGGCCATTCCATGATTATGCCATGTCTTTTTTTCTTTTACACTCCCAGTGGTATAAGACACAAACCGAATGGGTGCGTGTTTTCTTTAATTTTTTACTGCGAATCGCAGCGAGACGCATCTTCCTCCGGCCGCATGGGTTAGTATTTTCTCGCGCTTTGCGCATCGTGCAAACGCCATCCGCGTTCCAGCTCTTAACCCTTTCAGTCCCGAATTAAACATTTTCAATGTAAGCAACTAGCTCTTACATTTTGAGATGAGCATGATCGTGGTAGTCCTAAAAAACTGAAAAACTATTCGCTCACACTTTTCAGAGAAGAGTAATTAACGTGTCAATTAATTTAACAAATAATTATTATTTAATAATCATTCCATAATTTTTGCTTCATTTACTACATAAAATATTATTTACATAGGATAGCATATTGTGCAATTACCAAAATTCAAATTTCCGACAAAGAACTAAAATTAATGCCCTATCTCTGCACGGTGAAAGAAGACGCTGCCTCAGCGAAATGCGCGAGCAGCACGACCGCTTCTGTAATTTATTCGCTCAGACGTGACCTGCCTTTATTATATGTACCATGTTGACACCACATGTAGGGCAGATGCTAAATACGGGCTCTTGAGGAAGAACAAAGCTTTATCTTTACCAGATGCTTGCTGACTGACCTACATAATTTATGATTCCAATTGGAATCACAGGGACTGAAAGGGTTAAATTGACGAACCCTTTGTAAATTGGAAAGTGTATTCCGTGAACGCCTGGGTCCATTGAGACGGCGTCCGTCAGAATGATTGCAAACTCTGGGCACAGCGACGCTACGCAAGCAAAGCGCGAGCGCTATAGAGTCCGACGCGACCAGCGTTCCGTCTGCGCATCCCGGTGGCCACCTGGCTCCGTGCCAGACCTCGGATGGACGGACGGACGGACGGATGGACAGACGGATGGATGGACGGACGGATGAACAGACGGATGAACTGACAGACAGACAACCGGACAGACGGACGGACGGACGCCGGACGGAGGTCGGACGGACACCGGACGGACGTGAGCATGAGACATTAAAGGCTTTCGTCTTAAAGATTGCACCATTTCCCGCTAAAGGGAACGATGTGAAGATGCGAAGCAGCGGGCGCTAACGCTTACACTGGCGGCGGTGTTGACGCTGGCGCCCATCGCAGCGTTGCACAGGAGAGAAACCTGGGGGGGCGCAAAGCACGCAGTGATGGACCGGTGTTTCCTACTGGAACATCCCAATCGCTGCTAATGGGCAATGAGAGACAGAAGACTCCGACTGGACACAGAGACCCGCAGTCCGCTTTTAGTTAACGCGCACGCTGCGAATTTTTCATCGTTCCACAACGCACAGGAGAAATCTCCCACCGGCACCACCTTGCAGGTCAAGATCCATTCCCATATATACGGGGTGGCCAGTGAACGGTTGTGCAGCGCGAGCAGTCGGTTTTTTCAACCAAGGAACTCGCTAGCAGACGCTGCCTGCGTCGGCGTCGCGAGGCGAGAGAGGGGGGGAGCGTAGGAGAGGGGATGACGCGCATGCGCAGTGGGGGGTGTGGACGCCGCGGGCAGGGATGCCTATAGGGGAGAGGGGGGAGCGTAGGAGAGGAGAAAGGGGGGAGCGTAGGAGGGGAGAGAGGGAGGGGACGCGCATGCGCAGTGAGGGTGTGGCCTCCGCGGGGAGGGATGCCTAGAGGAGAGAGAGGTGGAGAGGGTTTTTTATTTTTATTTTTTTTAATGGGTTGGCGCATGCACAGTGGGGGGTGTGGACGGACGGACGCCGGACTGACACCGGACGGACGGACGGACACCGGACGGACGTGAGCATGAGACATTAAAGGCTTTCGCCTTAATAAATGCGCTATTAACAACAATATTCCGTGTGCTTTCCATGTGTATTCCAAATGAGACGCAAGAAGGTAAGCTATTCCAGAACACTGTGACTACACTTGAAAAACTAGCTGTCTGTCATAGTGAAGTGCGATGCCAACATGTCCTTCTGCACCAGGTATGGAGTAAGCAGGGCTTGTTCCTTGTAATAGAAGAAGCAACACTACTGAGCAAAATTGTAACACTCAGTGTCGATGGTGTTGACCCAATCAAAAAAATACACAAGCATTGTCCGTCCAATTAAGGCTTGCAAGGCACGTCTCGCAACTATGTGTTATCTTGGTGGGAAAATTCTATTTAGTCCGGCTAGTGTCACCGACAACTATTATATGTTTTGCATGAAGCACATGTCAAGAAGTGCTTTGTGAGCCAGAATTGCATAGAGTGGGGCTCATCAGTTTAAAAAAAAAACAGGCATAAAAAAGAGCATTGAACTGACAGAAATTTTCAGATAGGTTCATTACTAACTATGGGCGCTAATTGAAATGGCCACAAGCATGTATTCACCTGTGGTGGTTAAAAGTAAGGAAAGATGCTAGTTTTGAAGACAAACACAAGTTTATGAAACAAAAAAAGTATGGAAAATCGAAGCTTGTTGACAAAGCGCCGCACAACAAGAAATTTGAAACTACTGCCTTACCATAACCTCTAGCAGAATTTAAAAAAAGGTAGACGGATGTCAGTGGGGCTCACTGTTTACTCAGCCGCTCTTAATATTTATATCTGAATATGGGAGGCGAAACCTGAATGCCTGTGAGAAGATGCACGCTAGACATTTTGTTTCGTGCAAAGTCGGCATCACTCAATCATATGGAATGAAAGAAAGAAGAATTGTAAAGGCTCGTTTTATGTGTTAGACACAATGTTAAGTAGAATAAGAAAGCCAACAGAAGTATAGGGGATGTTATTTCTAGTAATTTTGATGTAAATGTGAGGAAAATAAAGTGAACGAAAATATAGTGTGCCTTTGGCAGGGACCAAGCTTGACAACTTCGGATAATGCATCCGATGCTCTAACCACTTGTGCGTTAGTTCCAATTACTGTACCTAACACAGGCAAACAAGCCCTTAAAATTTCCCTTATATTGTTCATAACGAGGTTCAGGTCCTGGCAGACTGGATGCCTTCAGGTAGTACGCGAGGTAATATTGGTCAGCTTCCAGCTCGTAACAGAGATCACGTGCTTCATGATGCCAGCAGGCAGAAAAAGAGTGTTCCATACTCGCCGTCGTGGCTACTAGCGGCGCTGACTAACACTACCAGGTTTAAGTGAACATACACAGGTCGGCAAATTCACTCGTGACTCGACTCGCTCAGACCCAGATCAAACCGTGAGTATGGGTGAGTCCAGGTGACTATTATTTTCGTGAGCTTGAGTCCGAGTGAGTCTTGTTAACGAAAATTTTAGTGAGCCTGAGTGAGTCCGGCTGAGTAAAATATTGGTGAGTGGGCCCTAAGCGCAACATATATTTCTTGCGTGAGTCTGAGTGAGCTTCACCCTTTATTGCCGACCTATGGTCCCATCCAATCATCATCAGCCTTACTATCAACCTTAAATCAGCTTACGTTTGTGATGAAGTCTATTCACACATATCTCAATACACTAGCCTTCATGTGTGCCCTCAGTATTCATTGATCAGAGGCGTGAGTCACAGGGGGGGAGGGTGTGGGTGCCAAGACCTCCCTCCCAAACTTTCGAAGGACGTCCTTGATAGAAATATCTCGTGTGAGTCGCATATTTCATGGAAATGTCCTTCCTTGATTACATCCGCTGATAACACGTATTTGAAGCTACAAGATCAAAAGGCGTATTGTAGAGCACCAATTATGTGAGATATTGGAATTAGAGAGCATTTACACCATGACTGGAAAAGCTAACTTAATGCCAGCGGACTAATGACTCGACTAACTCAGGCCGACTCAGACTCAGGTCAAGCTGTGAGCGCGAGTCTGAGTGAGTCCGGTTGAGAAAAATTTTGTGAGTCCGAGTCCCAGTGAGCTCTCAGAGCAATATGTACTCCTTGAGTGAGCCCGAGTGAGCTCCAATCTTCTTTTTTTATTTTTTTGCAGACCTATGTGCATATATATGCGCGATAAAGTGGACGGGGGATGACTGCTGCTGTAGTTCAGTTGGTGAGCATCGGAAGTGTTATTAGAAAATCGCAGGTTCGGTCCCAGCCAGTGGCAAGTTATCTTTTCCTCCACTTTACTTTCTTGACATTTATATCATAATCACTAGAAATAACATCCCCCATAGTCCTTGGCTTTCTTGTCTCTTAGTTCCAGTCATTACATGGCATGTCATAATCACAAGCGGAGGCCGATGGAATAATAACAACTGTGAACATGACTGTTGATAAGAATAAAATATCTGCCGGTATGCCCCACATCCACAATTTGAGGCATAACTTGAATAAAAAAAAGCAGTGATCGAAGCAAAAGAATGGACGGGGAATGTTAATAGCGCTGTTTTTATTGTATTGTTGTAATTGTGATGTAGATGTGAAGAAAGTAAAGTGGACAAAAAAGACAACTTGCCACCCGCAGGGACTAAACCTGCAACCTTCAGATTACACTCCCGATGCTCTTACCAATTGAACTACGACAGCAGTTGTCCTCTCGTCCACTTTATGTGGTATTTATAAATATTTAGCTAGCAGAGTCGAAAAACTGATGGACAACTCTTTTCATTAAATGACACGGAAATAGGATACTTGTGCATAAAACTACTCTAGTCAAATATATTTCTTGTACCCTGTACTTTTGTATGCTCGTATTCTTTCCCTGCAAATTCGAGCCTACCGTAATCAGCATTTTGTATACAACAAAACGTTTCGTAAAAATAGATTTACTAAAGATATTGCTACACTGCCTCAATAGTCTTCGAAGTATTGATCACCAACACACTTTTGCCAATGGCTTTCTCACGACTCGAATGCCCCTCGGTAGGCGGATTTCGGAAGGTCTTTAAGGGCACGTGTACAAGCTTCTGTGAGGGCACTAAAGTCCCATGTAGTGCCGTTTGCAGGCAGATTTCACTTTCAGGGCTAGGCTGGTGCCAAGTAAGTGCCGTAAGGGAATTGGAGAATCGTCGAGATTTCATTTATAATCAGGCGGTCAGGTATTGTCAGGTGAACACAAAAGTTGATGTTCAATCATATAGTTACTCAACTGTTCACTGCATTATTCACTAGCACAGTCACTCAACAGGAGTCCACTAAAAAAACTTGATCTAGCCTAACGAAACGCTCACAGGCAACTGGCATTTGGCGTGTCTGGAAGCTTACATCTGCCACCACAGTGCATGTGCGTTTTGAGTGCGCTGGGATGTAGACACGCCAGAAAAAAATTGTTTCCGATACTTTTTATACACACCCTGTATATATATTTGTAATTGTCTGTCACCAAAGGAGATCCTTTTTCAGGAGAAGTCTTGAGGATAATCATGATGAGTGGTTTTCAGCGCAAAACGACGAAGACACAGGAAAAGGAGGGACACGAACACCAGCGCTGTTTTTTTTTTTTTTTGAGGATAAGCCAGGCAGACCACAAATAATAAGTAGAGACCGGATTATAGGCAAATGCCTATTTTTTTTCCTTGCGTTCCTATCGCGCCACTTTGATATATGAGCATGAATTAGGGGTAAAGGAGGGCTTTTTATAGTGTTTTTATAGTGCCTATAAATGCCTATTTTTGGGGTTTGTGCCTAATGTCTATAACTGCCCATAAATCCCTATTTTCAAAATTGGTGCCTATATGAACGCTATTTAGCCTCAAATTTTGCTTGCTTTCGAGTACAGTTTCAGACCGTAATTCATGTTACCGGGCAAAATTGACGTTCCGGAACTTTATGGGGTGCAACAACCTATAGTTCCCTAGTTCAACAAACATCCGGGAAGCAACCGGTGAGCAGCAGTGAAATGGGACGCGCCGGCCACCTTACCCCACCGCACTGACATGGCGCAAGCGGTTGGAACAGGGGAGAGGAAAGGACGCTATTTCTGCAACCGTAAATGAGAGCACGTCCCAGGCGGGAAGGCGGGAAGAGGAGAGGGGAAGAAGAGGAGAGTGGCGTCTATGGCCTAGGACGTGGCGGGCGGCTATTACCGCCGGTTTTCCCGTCCAGTGTTCCCATGGAATTGAAGCACCTCCTTGAAGACTTGGGCGTGGTGGGTGGCTTTAGAAAACAGGAGGTGCCTGCGCGCAGCAGCAGGAATATGGAGAGCGAATGCGAAACCATGGAGTGTCGTCAGGGGAAAATATAAATTAGGTAAAAAAAATCAGATGTGCACATGGCTTTTGTTTCGTTTGCAATTTACTCTTAAAGGGCGCTTCACCAGATCACATTAGAAATTTTAGTCACATACTGGAAGTGTTCGCGTGCCCAATGAAGAGCTTTGTACCACAAGAACTTTTTAATTGGTTCATTACGAGCCGCGAAAGCATGATGCCGGTAGATGAGCTTGAAACCTTTGCCACTCGCAAGTCAAATTCCTTCCCTGCCCTCTTCGGTATCAGAGAAACTCGGAGCCGGAAGATCACACGGCGTTGACGCATCAACACGCCATGCGCACGCAAGATTACACTATGTGCACATGACATGCCCAAGCCAGGTCGTGCGCACAAGCGGTGTTGTATCGTTTCGGCGTTCGCTCTATAGTGTATTGCCTGCTTCTGTGGGATGGATCCCTCTATGCGTTCGGAGAGGCTGGCATGGATCCTGTATCCTTACCACGACACAGCGCGTCGCACAGCTGGAACTGCTGTAAGGAACGATGCACCAAAAACATGCTAAGCGTTGTCAGGGCTGGCGCCAGCACGACGCGGGAACGGCGAGAACACGAACACAAAAAAGAAATATAGGCAGCTAAGTCTCGCATCGCTCTCGATTCGGAGAAAAAAACTAAAGAAAAGTGCGCACACATTCCGTTTGTATGTTTTAATATTTCTAATAACTTTCATTCTTCTATTAAAGCAACAGTTGCACAAATTACACATGTAGCCCCGAATAATTCTCGCAGTTTCATGTACTACTGTGACATACACAGGACCATTCCTTGTTGAACTTCACCTCTCCCACATTGGTGCGCGCGCCCGTGAGATAAAGGGCACGAGGCATTCATCCTGACATTTCACCTCCTTCCGGGGAGCGTAGCGTTGCAAATCTTGGCAGACGTGATCGTTAGCGCAATGCATGCATTACACTTCTAGCTCGAAACGCTAAAACCTGGTAAGGAGCCCTCTATGGTGTTCACACAAAGAGAAGAAATTGACTCTGCGCTATTAGACCCGGCCAATACGAGGCTCACAGACCCATCTGGCCTTTCAGCGGTCTGGCTATTGAATCCTGTGCTGCCCTTCCCAGTCATGCCGAAGAGAAGCAGACCCAGGAGCGTGTTTATTCGATGGTGGACGCTTAACTTACCATTCTGGACAATAAAAGGAGAGACCGTGTTCTGGAAACCGTGCCCGAAAAGGGACCATTGCATGACTATGTTAAATCAATAACGCCTTTGTACAATCATAAAATATAACATTTGTTTGCTTTCGTGTCGTAGACCAGGTCGCGCACGTCCTTATTCGAAAATTTGAGTTTTTGTAAAACATTATTGTGCCTATATTTACAATTTTGGGGGGCCTAAAACTGTGTTTTTCCTGCCTATTTTTGGCGCCTAAAACACGAATTTTTTAGTGCCTAAAAATCCGGCCTCTAATAATAAGACAAGCGCTGGCGCTGACTAACTGCCGTATTCTTGCAACAACACGTATAAATGCGACAGCCAGATGACCATGCATGTGAAACAAAGCATATTGCATACGTAAAAAGAGAGATAATTGCAGAAGATGTGAATGCATCAATTGAATTTCAAAGGGGTACAAAGATATAGAAGTATCAATGATACAATGCTTTCATTTTTGCTTGATGTGGCAAGCTTCAGTGCAAGCGACGTATTTATTCTTGCTTCTGCCAAGAATCAATGTCTCACGAAATCGTGGGGCACATCTGTAGCAGAAGTTCAGACGACCAACAAGATGTGCTCCCTTTTCAAGATTATCGTGTATGTTTTGCCATTGTTCCTTAACCCATTAGGTACCAGCGTGACCATATGGTAACGCAAATCCTGTCGAAGCCTTTCAGTTGATACAGGCTAAAAAACCCCGCCAAAATCACGGCAACACGCATTGTGATAGCTCAGGCTGCTCCTTACAGACACCATGTGGCAGAACTTTTCTTTGTTTATTGGGGAACTGCTAAAACAGGCGCGAAATAGTGGGTCTACACTTCGGCACGTCGGCATACAACGTCCTTTGGGTAAACAGTTTTTTTGTAGTATTATTTCCTCCACTAGCGTGATGCACGTGTCCCGGTAAAGTACGTGCGCTATGCCATCTCCGGTGAAAATTTGAAGTAGATTAACCAAAGCCTTGCTCGCGAACAAGCGTGTTATTTTACGTGTTACCATAGTCACGCTAGGCCCTTAGGCTCCCTATTTTGGTTAAGTTCGTTCCTTCGTTTTACGCTCCTTGAAGGGTGATTCCACTACACTCGCGTGCCAATTTATTGTATGCATAAGCGTGCGCGGGGTTCCCCTTCAGGGGGGGGGGGGCGAAGGCTCGTCGCAGCGCCCCCCCCCTCCCTATTAATCGTCAATGTATCAGGGTGACTTTGCGCCCCCCCCCCCCCCGTTCGCCCTCCCTATTATGTCAATATCTGGGCTGGCTTTGCGTCCCCCCCCCCCCTTCTCGCCAAGCCAAAACGAACTGGCCATCGAAGAACGCCGACGCTTGTTGACAGCGTGCCTTGTAGTCCACATTTTGATTGACCAAACAGTCCTCTTCGTTGAAGCTGTGCCTAACGGCAAAAGGCGCAGGTGCGCTAGAGACAACTGCAACAGCACGGTGACCACACAATGCAATAAATGCGACGTCGGCATATGCATTGCGTGCTTCCCGTCATTTTACAATCAGTGCCCAACAAATCCCCAATTTTTTTCTCGCGATGTGTCAAGGCCTGAAACAAAATTCGTCGCTCTGTGATTTTTACTGTAGCCTAAGGGCCTAGCGTGACCATATGGTCACGGGCCATATTTGGTAAACTAAGAGCTCGTTTATGATGAAATTTTCAGTGCGATATATACAGATGTAGATACGATAAAAAATCACATCTGCTTTCAGAAGACTCATAAAAAAAGAAACCGGTCCCTAATGGGTTAAGTTGCTCAATTATGCAGAGACCAGTTTGCCTGATGTTGGTCTTGCCACAAGACAGAGGTATGGCATGTACCACACAGGTGCTGCATGGGATATAGCAGACACCATGCTTGACTAGTGTCTGCTACCACCCCACTGCGTGTGTGGTAGCACTGCTTAGCAAGCTTGTTTAATGCAGAAAAAGCCAAGGGGATATCATGCCTTCAAATAACTCTCTTGAATTGATGTGTGACAGCATGAAGGTAAGGCACCAAACTGGCCTAACATCGTCACACTCTTGATTTTCCGTTTTCAATCAGGGCGACATAGGATGGCCTGCACCAAACATGATGGATTACCTGAATGCCAAAGGTCTACTGCATTTCATGTTCACACAAACTTTTGAAAGCCGATTCCATACAAGACGACACGATTTCTCTTTTCACAACTTTCAAATGGGGCGACTGCTGGCCCTGTTCATAATGTTCAGTGCAGACTTAAGACTGGAGAAGAGGGGCACTTTGCACCTCACACGCAGACAAGTGCCTGTGCCTTGTCCCTTCGTGATAAGTCTGTGCTAAACATCATCAACAAGGCAAGAAGTCAGCCTATGTGAACAGCTTGTGTCATTTAACTCGGCCCGATGGAACGTTGTGAAAAGGGGAATTGTGTCATGTATGGAATCGGATTTCAAAAGTTCATGTGAGCCTAAAATGCAGGAGAGCTTTGGCATTTAGGTACCACACCACGTTCTGGCTGCAGGCAACGTTATCTCGCTGCTAACAGCTGTTTCTGAAGCCGATTGAAAAAAGAAAAGCCAGTAATAGGGTAATGTGTGAAAATGAACCTTTCAGGCCAGTTGTCGTGCCTTATTTCTATAATGTGACACATCAACTCAAGAGAGTTGCTAGCCGGCGCGAAATCTCCTTGACATTTTTTTACAAGCTTTTTACAAGCGGTGGTAGCAGGTATGGATGCCAAATCAAGCACAGTGTCTCCTATGTTCTATGCAGCAAATGTGTATATTCCATACCACTTCTCGTGGCAGGACTTGCGTCAGACAAACTAGGCACGGCATAAATAAAAGACACAGGGAACATGCACAAATAGTAAATAATACTGTTGACAAAGAAGCACATCTTGTTGCTCATCCTAACTCATGCTGCAGCTGTGCGCTGCAATTTCTTGAGACAATGATTCTTAGCAGAAGCCAGAATAAACACACGCGGCTTGTCTTGAAGGGTACCACATCAAGAATAAGAGAGACGTTTGTATCAGTGATACCTGTATACCTTTGTACCTCTCCGAATTACAATTTATGAGTGCGTTATCGTTAATGCTTTGATGTAACCATAGGTCGACGAACTCACTCATGAGTCGACTCCCTCAGGCTCTTATTGGGCCGTGAGTCTGATTCAGTCCGGGCGAGTAATATTTTGGTGAGTTTGAACCCGAGTGAGTCTGGTTTAAGAAAATTTCGTGAGTGTGAGTCTGGCTCAGGAAAATTTTGGTGAGTCTGAGTCCGAGTGAGTCCAATGCTCAAGATATAGTTGTTGAGTGAGTCTAAGTGAGTTCTACATTTTTCGCCGACCTATGGTTGTAACCAATGCAAAACGTCTTGTCACGCATGCACATTCAAGGTAATTGCATGTCATGTGGTTGTGCCACCTATATGCATTGTTTCAAAAACAAAGAAATAGTGAGTTAGTGCCAGTGCTTGTCTCATCAATTCTTGTGGTCCATACTAGTTTGCACTGAAGTCATAGTATTAAAAGCCATGTACCAAATAGGCCCAACAGAAGTTTTATTAAAAGCAGATCAGTATGTGGTCTATCATATCGACAATATCATATCTTCAGGCCTTTATGATATCTGGCATTTTTTTTCGGATGCACTGCTCCAGGTTGCGATGCACTATACTTTTTTTAATTTATGCATTGCGGCATGCCTCGAGTTAACGGCAACTGTTAAAGTGATTTTTTATTTTATGGCTACGGTCAACAGCTAGTGTTCGCCACTTTTTAGGATGATCTTTTTTTGTTGCATGTTTCATAGCAACAATCACCTGGAAAATTATGCACTCACACACTTCCTTACTCACCTGTGTAATCAAGTTGCCAGGGTCATCCTTGCAATGGGTCGCCACATTATGCTTCACAGGCACAACAGCATCTACTGGTAAAAAAAATGTTAACCCTCTATTGCATGGCGTTCCATATTTGGCACATACCGATTAACATTTTTTATAGCGGGCGCAAGAGGACCAGTGGAGAATGTGACACAGTTAGAGTAATCCTTATAGTTACGTGCACTAAATATAAAAAAAACGTTGCCATCCCTAGAGCAGTATGAAATCTAGACATGAAATAGATTTCACGGTGCACGTGCAAGCTCGGATCATGAACAACAGTGACTGCTATATTTTTCTTGCAACCATTTTCTCGTTGCAGAAGCAAGAAAAATTGTTTTGGCATATCTCGTGGCTTTGAAAAGTTATGCTCATTAAGGCTCTTCTCAATTCCGTTTTCCACTACGGTATATAGTCGGAAATCGGTACGTGCCATATTTGGCACAGCATGCATGTGAGTGATGAAATGTGCAACATGGTGCCATCTATGTTTTGTTGCACAGTACAAATACAAACAAAAAGAAATCCTCTGAGATCATGCAGCACAGCTCGTTTTTGCCAGATTTCAGTTGTGGTGGTAGGTTTTGAGATGCTTCACGAAAATATCGAACGTCAGCAGCAGTACCTGGCAATTTTTTGTTACATTATTGGCGTGGGTGCACGGAAAAATTATGTGATGTCTAACCAGTGCACGGCGATATTTACCTTTTACGATTTGTCGGCAACTGACGCTCACAACCACAGGTCAGCGGTTGGAAATTCGGGCAGGAAACTACAGCAAGGCGGCACCATGCGAAGAGCCAAACGTGTAAGCGGCCATCTTGCACGTAGATGTCGGCAGTCAGATGCACTAACCAAGATGTTCAATTATGCCTGAACACAGGAATCAATTGCTTTGCATTATTCCACAAATCAAGCTAAAAAGACCGCAATCAGTGAGATTTTGTTTTTCATCCATGGCAGCAATTTTGCTCGCCCACTTGCATAGTGTGCCATATTTGGCACAAACCTTTATCTTCATTAATACAGTCACAATAAATCAGAAAATTTTTGTACATGTTATTCTTCATGTAGTTAATGATAAAAATGATCAAATAACTTTTCAATTGATTTTCTTATAATTCATGCAATAGAGGGTTAAAACTCATTGTGATCGGGGCCAGCAAACATTTTACACACAAACGTTTAATGCTTGTTACTAATGGCATCCACAGTAAAAAACAAAGAGGTTTGGAATTTAGCAGAACTCGATTAACTCATGTTTCACTTTGAGTGTGCTCGCCTTTGCCACTGATGGCCATGGTGGCAGTGTGCACATACTTGCAGTCCTCCAGCTGTTCAATAGGTTTTAACGGCACATAGATGGTGCAGTTTGAAGTGTATGCCACCTCTGCCACAAGTACTAACACTCACAGGGACATACATATTGCCACTACCTCACCAGGTACGGCGAGCGCGAGCCAGCAAGCCACTGGAGTGGAAGATGTGCTGGGACAGCGCGCGCTCTCGCTAGTTGTTGTTTTTGTGGCCATCTTGCCAGGCTTGTGTGCGTTTCTCCGCCGGCTCAGTTCTTGCTTGTTCAAGAGCTTTTAGATGTGAAGCATCTTATGGCGAAGCTTAATCCGGTGGTGGTGGTGGTGGTGGTGTGCCGCGTGCCCACCCTTACTGCGCATGCGCAAACTGTTAAAGAAAAAATAAAAATAAAAAAACCTCCTCTCCCCCTCTCTCTCCTCTAGGCATCCCTCCCCACGGCAACCACACCCTCACTGCGCATGCGCCTCCCTTCCTCTCTCCCCTCTTACACTCCCCCCCTCTCTCCATCCCTGCCCGCGGCGTCTAACTCCCCCCTGCGCATGCGCATCCCCCCCTCTCTCTCCTCTCCTACGCTCCCTCCTCTGTCCTCTACGCATCCCCGCCCACGGCGTTCACATTTCCACTGCGCATGCGTGTCACCCCCTCTCTCTCCTCTCCTCCGCTCCCCCCTCTCTCGCCTCGCGACGCCGACGCAGGCAGCGTCTGCTAGCGAGTTTCTTGGTTGAAAAAACCGACTGCTCGCGCTGCACAACCGTTCACTGGCCATCCCGTATATATGGCAATGGATCTTGACCTCCAAGGTGGTGCCGGTGGGAGATTTCTCCTGTGCGTTGTTGAACAATAAAAATTCGCAGCGTGCGCGTTGACTAAAAGCTGAGTGCGGGTCTCTGTGTCCAGTCGGAGTCTTCTGTCTCTCATTGCCCATTAGCAGCGATTGGCATGTTCCAGTAGGAAACAGTGCTCCATCCCTGCCTGCTTTGCGCCTCCCCAGTTTTCTCTCCTGCGCAACGCTGCGATGAGCGCCAGCGTCAACGCCGCCGCCAGTGTAAGCGTTAGCGCCCGCTGCTTCACATCTACACATGGTTCCCTTTAGCGGGAGATGGTGTAATTTTTGTAGCACGTGACACTGGTGGAGGTGCTGGGTAAGCCCCCAGCCGACGTTCCAAACGCCTCCTGGTAGCCCTGTGCCTGCAGTGACTACACCTGTTGACCGCGCCAGCCGAAGAATCCGTGGACTGCCTCCTGAGCGTGGACCTCTTCCCGAGATGACGGCCGTGACACCCCCGAACGCTGCGAAAGGCGCTGCAACCACGCCTTATACGCTGCAGAAGCCGCGAATGCCGAAGGTTTTCCACGGTTCCGTCTTCGAGGACGTCGAGGACTGGCTGGCTCAATTCGAACGGGTCTCCGATTTCAATGGTTGGACCGACGTCGACAAGATGAGGAACGTGTATTTCAGCCTGGAGGACGGTGCTCGTACTTGGTACGAAAACCGTGAGCCCTTTCCCTCGTGGAGCGTGTTTCGCCGTCAGTTGCTGGCAAGTTGGGCCAATCCCGATCGCCGTCAACGTGCCGAGAGAGCAATTCAGTCGCGCATCCAAATGCCCAATGACAGCGTCATGATGTACGCTGAAGACATGACGAGTCTCTTTCGTCGTGCCGACGCGGACATGGCAGAAGAAAAGAAGCTCCGCCATTTAATGCGAGGGGTAAAGGAGCAATTTTTTGCTGGCCTCGTTCGATGTCCCCCAAAGACCGTGGCAGAGTTTTTGACCGAAGCCACAACAATGGAAAAGGTGCTGCAGCAGCGCTCTGCTGTGTACGACCGGCAAGTGAGTGTCGCTTCGTCCGTAGGCCAGATCGGAGCTCCAGGAAGCACCATCAACATCGAATCTCTCTGCGACCTCATTCGATCGGCGGTGCGCGACGAGCTGCAAAAGATTCAGTGCCCGTCTCAACCTACTGCGGGGTCCATCTGCAGCCTCGTCAGAAACGAAGTACAGCAGGCTCTGCAAGTGCCGCTTTCCAGTTATGTCCCACCTGTGCCGACGGAGCCTCATCGTACATCATACGCGGAAGCTGCTAGTCGCTATATTCCTGCGTCACCGCGCTTCGTCGACCCCACGCCTCAGGATGCACTTCCATCGCTGCAGCCGATTCAGCACTTGGAGAATCGACAGCCAATCCCGAGGAAATCCGACTTATGGCGCACACCGGACAGGCGACCGCTGTGCTATCACTGTGGTGAAGCTGGACATGTGTACCGGGAATGCCACTATCGCCGCCTTGGACTCCAGGGTTTCGCCGTCGACTCGCCAAGGCCAACATTCGGCGAAAGACCGAGAGCTATCGAAGAATACCTCTCCCAGCAGCGCATGCCACTGCCCTCGCGGCGGCCGTCGCGGTCACCCTCTCCAAGACGATCTTCGCCAAATTTTCGGAGCTTCCCAGGGGCGCCGGCGCGTTCGCCAAGCCCTGGGCGGGAAAACTAACGACAGCGACCTTCGGGAACAAGGCCGCTGACAGTCGACGCAAGCAAGGCCTCCCATCGACGCGAGCACGGACCCACAGCGATTCACCGACGACAGCAACGAAAACCGGAAGCAGACTTTCTTTGGACATACCTGTGGTACTCGACGGCCGCCACGACGTTAGTGCGTTATTGGACACGGGTGCCGATTATTCGATCATGAGCGGAAAACTAGCAGCTCACCTGAGGAAAGTTGTTACACCTTGGTACGAAACACAAATTCGTACTGCCGGCGGGCATGTTGTCACCCCAATCGGCATGTGCACTATCAAGGTGACCATTCGGGGTCGTACGTTTCTCGCCAGCCGCCTGGTCCTCCGTGACTGTTCCCGAGACCTAATCCTGGGAGTCGACTTTTTGCGGGAGCACGGTGCTATTATCGATCTCCGCGAGCGTACCGTGACGTTTTCGACAGGTGGATCCACTGACAAATCTGACGACAGCCATGACAGCACGTTTCGCGTTTCTGCCGACAGCGTCACGTTGCCTCCGCGTTCAAGCGTCTTACTTGATGTGGAGTGCGACAAGTTACGTGATGGTGAGGCTGTCGCCGAAGGCCACTTGACGCTTTTGTTCGCACTAGGTGTCTGCGCGGCCCGCAGCCTCGTCACGCTTTGTGACGGACGGTCTGCGCTGCTTGTGACTAATTTCAGTAATGAGTACCGGCACCTGTTCCGTCACACCGCCATCGCTTTTGCCTACCCTGTCGCAGACGTCGCCGAATGTTTCACATCCACATCAGTAGACGATGGGCTTCAACCGACACCAAGGGACGTGGCTTCGTTACTTGCCAAAGTTGATGTTAACCCGACCCTCACGGAGCAACAACAGACAGCACTGCGTGAACTTCTACATCAATTTAAAGAGTGCTTCGCGTCCACCTCGAAGGTTCATCAGACGCCAATCACCAAACACCGAATAATTACGTATACCGACGCCTCGCCCATAAAACAACACCCTTACCGCGTTTCAGCAAAGCAACGTGATGTGATAAATGCTTTAGTCGAAGAGATGCTGCAAGATGACGTTATACAACCTTCCCAGAGTCCCTGGTCATCTCCGGTCGTTCTCGTGAAGAAAAAAGACGGAACGCTGCGCTTCTGCGTGGACTACAGAAAGCTTAACAGTGTGACTAAAAAAGACGTCTATCCGCTGCCCCGCATCGATGATTCACTCGACAGACTGCGGCGGGCCAAGTATTTTTCATCTATAGATTTGAAAAGCGGGTACTGGCAGATTGAAGTTGATGAACGAGATCGTGAAAAAACTGCCTTTGTTACACCGGATGGCCTGTATGAATTCGAAGTGCTTCCCTTCGGCCTATGTTCCGCACCTGCGACATTCCAGCGAATGATGGACACTGTTTTTACCTGTCTAAAGTGGCACACTTGCTTAGTTTATCTGGATGATGTCGTCGTGTTTTCTGTGACATTTGAGGAACACCGGAAGCGTCTGCAGACTGTGCTGGAAGCACTCCGCTCGGCTAACCTCACGCTGAAGCCAGAGAAATGCCACTTTGGTTACAAAGAACTTAAGTTTCTCGGCCATGTGGTCAGTGCGGACGGTGTTCGGCTCGACCCGGACAAGAGCACCGCCGTAGCCTCGTTTCCAGTTCCCCGTGACAAGAAGGCAGTGCGTCGCTTTCTCGGACTCTGCGCGTACTATCGCCGCTTCATTGCCAATTTTTCTCGGATTGCGGAACCACTCACTCGACTTACTCGTGAAGACGTACCGTTCGTCTGGAAGGATGAGCAGGAGGCGGCTTTCACTGAGCTACGGGAGCGTTTGCAGACACCACCAGTCCTCGCTCACTTTGACCAGGATGCGGATACCGAGATTCATACTGATGCCAGCAACGTGGGTGTTGGTGCCGTCCTCGTCCAACAACAAGAGGGCACGGAACGAGTGATAGGGTACGCCAGCCGCACTCTCTCCCGCGCCGAGGTAAACTACTCCACGTCGGAGAAAGAGTGCCTCGCGGTTGTGTGGGCCACGATGAAATTTAGGCCTTACCTTTACGGACGCCACTTCAAGGTAGTCACCGACCATCATTCATTGTGCTGGTTAGCCAACCTACGTGACCCGTGCGGGCGACTGGCACGATGGAGTCTTCGTCTGCAGGAATTCGATTTCACTATCATTTACAAATCGGGTCGCAAGCACTAAGATGCTGATTCATTGTCCCGTGCTCCCGTCAAAGCTTGTGACCACGACGTCGAGGATGACAGCGGCTTCCTTGGGGTCCTTACTACAACGGATCTAGCCACACGACAGCGCGAGGACGACGATATCCGTGCAATCATCGAAAACCTCGAAGGGCGCAACTCTCCCTTACCTCGACGTCTTTCTCGAAGTCTGTCGTCGTTCTGCCTGCGAGATGGGGTCCTGTATAAGAAAAACACTAACGCCAACGAGAGGCCCTACCTTCTAGTCGTACCCATTGACATGCGTGACGACATTCTTCTCGCCTGCCACGACGAGCTCACATCTGGTCACTTAGGTTCCTCTCGAACTATCGCCAGAGTTCGACACGCGTACTATTGGCCTAAGCTTTCCGCATCCGTAAAGCGGTACGTAAAAAGCTGCCGGGAATGTCAACGCCGCAAATCGCCGCCACTGAAGCCCGCGGGGCTTCTTCAACCGATCGCACCACCTAGGGCACCATTCGATCAAATAGGAATGGATTTACTGGGGCCCTTTCCGCTGTCATCTGCCGGGAACAAGTGGATCGTCGTAGCCACAGACTATTTGACGAAATACGCCGAGACAAACGTTGCCCAGTTTTTCATTGACCAGATCGTTCTTCGACATGGCGCCCCGTCGTGCGTAATCACAGACAGAGGAACAGCTTTCACGGCCCAGCTTTCATCCACGACGTATTCAAGCTCAGCTACACGAGCCATCGCAAGACCACGGCATATCATCCGTAGACCAATGGCTTGACAGAGCGACTCAACAAAACCATCGCCGACATGTTATCCATGTACGTAGATGTCCAGCACAAGACGTGGGACCAGGTGCTACCATACGTGACATTCGCGTACAATACTGGCATCCAGGAAACTACACGATTCACGCCTTTCCGTCTTGTCTATGGACGTGAGGTCCAGACTATGCTGGATGTCCATGCTTCCGCACAATTGCGACGCTTTGCTCACACCTGACGCTTTGCAACTTACCCAGTAAGCCGAAGAAGCGCGCCAATTAGCGCGCCTGCATATTACGCAACAGCAGAGTACAGATGCACGCCGCTACAACGCTCGCCATCGACAAGTTGATTATCACCCAGGTGATCAAGTTTGGGTGTGGACTCCAGTTCGACGCCAAGGGTTGTCAGAAAAACTGCTCAGTCGCTACTTTGGACCCTACAAGGTGTTGAGACGCGTTAGTGACGTGAACTACGAGGTTGTCCCCGATGGGGCCTCGTCGCCCCGGCGTCGAAGGCACCCCTCGGAGATTGTGCACGTTGTGCGACTGACGCCGTATTTCACGCGGTAGTGCGACTTTGTCTGAGCATTATTGCTTTGTTTTTGTGAATGTGCGTACTTTCCGCTGGTTTGCTCTTCCCCGTCTTTACCTGTCCACTTGCCGGTTTTTTTGTTTTTTTTTCAAAGGGGGGAAATAATGCCACTAGCTCACCAGGTACGGCGAGCACGAGCCAGCAAGCCACTGGAATGGAAGAAGATGTGCTGGGGGAGCGCGCGCTCTCGTTAGTTGTTGTTGTGGCCATCTTGCCAGGCTTGTGTGCGTTTCTCCGCCGGCTCAGTTCTTGCTTGTTCAAGAGCTTTTGTAGCACGTGACAATATAACACAGATATGAAAGAATGTGGAGAGGACAGTTGATGGTGCCATGACTGAATAGGTAGAGCAGCGCATGCATAAAGTCCATGGAAAAAGCCTGCAAGACTTAACAGCAGTGAGCCGTCTTTCGTCCGATTAACATTCCTTTTGTTCAACATCTACACCACTTAAATTCATTTTGTTATTGCTACCTTCATTGCCTGTTCGCCTCCTCCTTACTCACGCTGCAAACACATGCAGCTTGGCACTCGAGTAGAAGGGCAATTCTGCATTTAAATATAAATCCAAAACATCATTCCGTAGCACAGAGGTATGGAAGATGAAAAGGTAAACATGAACTCACATGCAACCATTGATCTTTACTCCCTCCTGAGCTAATTGACACTATAGATTCATATGAACTAGACAGATCACTGTGCTAACTATCGTGCACAAGCTTTTGTGTTTTGAAGTTTTCGATAGCACCGAGCATTTCAGAGAAGACGTTTGAAAACTTCACAGGCAGATTGCCTACTCCTTGATGCACAGCGAAAGCAATTCTTTAATTCAACCGAAGCTTATTAAGCCAGCTTTTTCCCAGTAGCAAAGGTAACTTGCCACTCACGTTCGTTGACAGCAATCGACAAAACAGCACGCTGCGCTTTACAGGTCATATTTATAATGCATTGCCCCAAAACATCCATTTTCTTGCCTGTGTACGTCCCTTAAAACAATCCGAGCTCGAATTTACTTTGTACACCCTTCCAGTTACAACTGCCACTGTGGCCCCATGTGAATCTGCATTACAAGTAACAGCACTTCCCATTAACAATTACCCCATAACCGTTTTCTCTGATGTGTCCACTTGGCAGAGTGCATTCATCTCCTCCAGTTATTTTATTACTGCATGCATTTACCCTTCATATCTCCTTATTTGGCACATGTCTTGTACATGTCCTACCTTTGCCATACCTTGCAATTCAAAGGTGGTAGGTTCGGTCCCTGCCAGCGACAAGTTATCTTTTCGTCCACTTTTCTTTCTTCACATTTAAACTACAGTTACTGCTAATACATCTAATCCTTTCCTTGGCATTATTATCCGTTATTTCTCATTAATATTGTGTCTAACAATGAAAACAAGCCCTTAAGTTAACAATTCCTCCCTTCATTGTTAAGAATAGGGACAGTTTCTTCTATTCAGTTATGTCGTTTGCCCTGACGCTCGACATAGGATTCAATGTTCTGGGCTTTAGAATCGAATTCATCTAATCTGTAAACTGGGACATGACTTCGCAAGAGAAACAAAAACGTTACCTGCTTAACTTTCCTGTTCCTAGCTGGTGTTGTGATTGCAGCACATCTGGTGGCCTTGTGAAGCCACCGCATCCTTGTGTGTATTGTCCAGCAGGCCAGGTCATACGGGTCCCATCCTGATCGCCAGATTAACTGATGCATACTAGCGGCAACGGTTCTGGAGCAAAAAAGTCACAGTTTCGCCACAAGGCGAAGCAATGAATGCGATAGCAACAAATTGGAATGTCAAGCGACGAATGGCAAGCAGGTCGAAACGTGCAGCGCGCTTCTCAAGTACACATTACGCACGAAAACAACATGCACAGGACGAGTGCGAACTAACAACGTTCACAGCTCGACACTTAACGCGCTGCTCAAACAAAAACGACGCACGAAACGTATTCACAGGTACCGACGAGCGCGACTAAGAAGTGTCACAGTTGTTACTTCGCTGTGTTTCAAAAGCGTGCTCTATTCGCAAACGGGGGGGACTGCAGCCAGCGATGTGACCTTCGCGCGCCCGGTAACTACAACGCTATCGTTCCGGCGAGAGCCCCATTATCCGCCACCGCGAGACAGGCGCGCGCGCGCGCACGGGCATCTACCCTCCCCCCCCCCCCTTCGGGCAAAGTCGCGCCGGAAAGCTAGGAGCGCCTGAGCGCGCGTGTCGCGACGAACTAGCTAAGCCTCGCCGAGCGCGGCCTTTGCGCCATCTCGCTGGTAATGTTGAAAACACGCTGAAAACTCGCTGTATATAAATAGCTCACCATTTGAACGTTGAAGGACGTTCGCCTTCGTGGCTGAGCGCTTAGCGCCGCGCGCTGCAGAGCGAGAGGTCCCTGGTTCGATGCCGCGCGTCGGAAACATTTTTCTGAATTATTTTTCTTTGGGGTTTTTATAAATATATAGATACATATACATATACGAGACATGACGGCGACGCCAACGCCGACGGCGAAAACCAGCCGAGAGTGTCCATATAATTGCTATCGCAATAAAAAGGCAAATAATTTATTGACCAGAACAACTTGTTTTTATACAGACAATACTGTGACATCAGATAGGGTCATGTGCAGCTTTGAACATCACCATATACATGGTAATAAAGTGTCACTCAAAAGCTTGCACCACGACCCTAACATGCACTTCGCTTTCCTTGTCGATAATTACTATTCGTCTTCTCTTTACTCACGCTAGGGAGCATTCGGATATGCCTTGATAAGAGTGAATAGGTTAACTATTTCATTTTAAGAACATTTTTCTATGAGCTTCTTTATTCCTTACATACTCTGACACAAATCTGGGTTGGACTTATGTACAGGAAAACCTATTCCCAATTACAAGAATGTGTGAAGTCTTCACTGGCTTTAAGGTGTACATACAGTATTCACATACATGCACTGTGCACAAAAGATGCCGACAACTTAAAAACATCCACTGTTGGCATACTCTAACAGTCACCTGGTTCCAATATTTTTTCCCCACACAGATATGCTGTAAATATTTTGCTCAAGGTGTGTCTTGGGGACCTATAGAAAATTTCAGAGTGCCAATGATGAAAATCTGAAAATTTTACAGTAGTTCGAAACACCAAATAGTTTTACCACATTAAATGCTAACCATTGTACTGTCACAGCATATGGTGGCAATAGGCTACACTTCATATACAAATTAGGTGCAATGGACTTTTAGCGTACTTGCTAATGCTTCATGTTGTATTTATATATTGGTTGTTTGTCTTAATGCTATTAAGCTGTATTCAAAATGGGCCTAAACTAGCTCCACTCAAAGCTGAACACTTTTGTTACAAAGTACCGATATCCTTGATAGCATGCTGAATAAGAGTTGCAACAATAAATTGAATCCTACAAAGCTCGGCATGTGTTGAAACAACAAAAAAATATATGTATTAAGCTAATCATAACCTAAGAGAGTTGAGAACATCAAGCAAGAGGTAGCAACTTAGCAGGCACCACTGCAGACTAATTTACCAACTCTTCGGCTTCGTTCCCACATGGTACAGTGAATTCAAGCAGCCAGTAAGCTGTCCACGGTTCCTACAATATTTATTCGAAAAAGCAGAGCCGTGAATGAGCCAATCAAAGCACTCGCGATCTTCACTTCTTAGATGAATGCCTTTAATCATGCAACACTATCTCGAAGACAGCACACTTCTGCAATAATATCGTGACTGGGGAAACATTGCATAGTGTAACTTGTGAACACTTTCGCCGCGTTTTTTTATTGTGGTGCACACGCCTATAAGCATGAGCTGTGCACGAAATTTTGTTTGTGTACTTGTGACACAACAGTACGCAGGACTTACTTATACAGAAATAGATCCTGTTGAGATCCCACATTTTTTTCTTGCTGCTACACACATAAAAAAGCAGTCACAGTGACCCATGAGTTACCTCCAAGAACTGGCCACAGCTTGATAGAAATGAAAAGAAGCGTCAGTAGGCACTTACCACCAATGCATAAGTTGCCACAAAAGGGAACAGCTGTAAGCAAACTGATGTCTGGCTAATATGCATCTTCTTCCTGAAAGATGCCATTGTTCAGAGCCATTTATATTTGATGCAGTGATTTAGTTGCATGCCAACCTGTAATAAATGAATGTAATTGTGAAACAGACAACAGAAATTACGAATTGTGACTGTAAAAAACACAGACCATGCAATATTCAACTGCAAGTGCTTATTGTTCTGCAGAAGGACTTGTTCTTGGGCTAGTTGGTGTTTGCTTATAATCACCTGTGGGCTAGTTGGTGTTTGCTTATAGCGCCCGTTGTGTCTTTTCGCGCTACATCATGATTATAAGTGCTTATTGCACTGCCACGCTGCTACATTGAGCTCACGAATTTATAAAGATGTTTTTTAACGCTTTGCCGGTTTGGTACAACTTGCAATGCATCTCAAACGTACCATGCCTGCACAAGAAGCAGCATGGGACCGGGCAGCACAGTGTTGGCTTAGTAGGCGACATGCACCATGCAGCCATTGCATGCAACAAAGAATCGATGATTAGTGCTCATTTGATCATTGCACAAGCACGCACGCACACGTAAATTGCAAACAGACGAGGCGACGTCCCTACCTTTCGTCCGCTATGCTCCTAAACGCAGGCTTAAAATGGCAGCTAAGTATCACCTACTCTTATCGCATCGCTTTGAGAAGAAAAACAAAATAAATTTGAAAATTGCGAAAAAAAAAACATTTTATCGTTTGTAGGCAATTTCAGTCAGATGAAAATTATTGAAACCGCATGCATTCTGAGTGGTCGCAGGCTGCAGCAACTTAACTACGCTCGCTATGCTTGCAATAACTTTCTCGCCATGTGTTGCACGCCGTCGCACGAAACACCGAGCGTTAACAGCATAAAATAACAACACACAAAAAGCAATCCAAGGTCCGTGGTGATCTGAAGTTGCGATTACCACACGGCGGCCTCGCCAATCGAACTGCAGATATACGTTACCTACAGCGCTATGTTTACATGTACAGCCTCCAGCATTTTTAATAATATCGCGCGAGCGTCGACCGCACGCAGTATCATCGCCTTACAACGGCGATAATCTGCGAGACCGGCAACAGTACGCGCAGGCGCACAAAGCAGCGCTAGCGCAAGCGTCGTCTGCCACGCTGTTCCTTTCAGGACGATGCACGCCCTACCACATTGACTGTATTAGTCTCCTTAGATAAAAAAAGGAAAACAAAAGCGGTGTGAACAAAACCACGCGCACCACTTAAAACGTGATCTACCGATTCATGTTCTCTTGATCTTTCCTGTGATTACAGTCAAAGAAACTGCTCAAAGTTGATGCGCATCGCAGGCGTTGAAGAATCGGGAGGGGCATTTCAGCCTTATTGATGCCTCATTTGCCTTTCATTAAACCTTTGTTTCTTGCCGAATATAACAAGTCGCAGCTTCACCTTCCCAGGCTATACGCGGGAGTTTCCTACTGCAAAAAAAAAAAAAACATTATTTTACCGCACGGTCTTTGTCAGTTTATTCCACCTAAAGAAGGTGCTAGTATTTGCAGCAGCGCATGCTGTTGAACGCAGACGTGGAAATAACAAAACAAACAAACCGTTCGTGACGTTTCTATCTGCGATTGTGCGCACTCCGGGCGCCTTTAACGAAGAAAGGGAGTGTTTCATCCTGAAAGGAACAGCCTGGCAGACGACGCTTGCGCTAGCGCTGCTTCGTGCGCCTGCGCGTACTGCTGCCAGTCTCGCAGATTATCGCCGTTATAAGGCGCTGATACTGCGTGCGGTCGACGCTCGCGCGATATTATTAAAAATGCTGGAGGCTGTACAGCCGCCCATTTTCTTGAACCTAAACGCGGGAGCATCCACGACCGGGTCAAAATAAGTGCCGATTCCCGGCGTCCCAGAGTGCGGTTCCTGGAACAGCCTGGTGGAAGGCGTCTGCACAGGAATGTTCATCAGGCAGGCACATGCGCGTGTTCTCGTTCATTTCGCCGCCATGCTTCGTTATACGGCGCTTATCGACTGCGCGGTCGACGCTCGCGCGTTCAAGTTAAATAAATGGGCGGCTGCACGGTCACACGATCACAGGTATAGTTCTACATATTCCTGATTTTCGCCTCCACTCAAACACAGCTATTAAAATTACTCGCTTCCAAAATACAAAACACGTAGTGTCACGGAGAAAACTAGTGTTTCCGTCATCTCGAAGCTGACTACACCGCGAGCCTTTCAACAACTGATTCAGTTGCACTAGCGCGCACACACACCAAAAAAAAATTGAAGGACACTTTGTACATTCCAAAGTGCGTTCGGCGAAAGCGTGTGGCCATTCCACTGATTATGCCATGTCTTTTTTCTTTTACACTCTCAGTGGGATAAGACACAAACCGAATGGGTGCGTGTTTTCTTCTTTAATTTTCTACCGCGAATCGCAGCGAGACGCGAGACTCATCTTCCTCCGTTCCCATGCGTTAGTATTTTCTCGCGCTTTGCGCATCGTGCAAACGCCATCCGCGTTCCAGCTCTTAAATTGACGGACCCTTTGTAAATTGGAAAGTGTATTCCGTGAACGCCTGGCTCCATTGAGACGGCGTCGGTCAGAATGATTGCAAACTCAGGGCACAGCGACGCTGCGCAATCAAAGCGCGAGTGCTATAGAGTCCGACGCGACCGGCGTCCGTCTGCGCATCCCGGCGGCCACCTGGCTCCCTCCCAGAGCTCGGATGGACGGACGGACGCACGGACGGACATGGGCGGATGGACGGACGGACAGACGGATGGATGGACGGACGGACGGACGGACGGACGGACGAACAGACAGACAGACGGACGGACGCCGGACGGAGGTCGGACGGACACCGGACGGACGTGAGCATGAGACATTAAAGGCTTTCGCCTTAAAGATTACACCATCTCCCGCTAAAGGGAACCATGTGTAGATGCGAAGCAGCGGGCGCTAACGCTTACACTGGCGGCGGCGTTGACGCTGGCGCTCATCGCAGCGTTGCACAGGAGAGAAACCTGGGGGGCGCAACGCACGCAGTGATGGGCCGGCGTTTCCTAGTGGAACACCCCAATCGCTCCTAATGGGCAATGAGAGACAGAAGACACGGACTGGACACAGAGACCCGCACTCCGCTTTTAGTTAACGCGCACGCTGCGAATTTTTTATCGTTCGACAACGCACAGGAGAAATCTCCCACCGGCACCATCTTGCAGGTCAAGATCCATTGCCATATATACGGGGTGGCCAGTGAACGGTTGTGCAGCGCGAGCAGTCGGTTTTTGCAACCAAGAAACTCGCTAGCAGACGCTGCCTGCGTCGGCGTCGCGAGGTGAGAGAGGGGGGGAGCGTAGGAAAGGGGATGACGCGCATGCGCAGTGGGGCTGTGGACGCCGCGGGTAGGGATGCCTAGAGGAGAGAGGGGGGGAGCGTAGGAGGGGAGAAAGGGGGAGGGGAGAGAGGGAGGGGATGCGCATGCGCAGTGAGGGTGTGGCCTCCGCGGGGAGCGATGCCTATAGGAGAGAGAGGCGGACAGGTTTTTTATTTTTATTTTTTTTAATGGGTTGGCGAGTGCGCAGTGGTGGTGTGGACGGACGGACGGACGCCGGACGGACGGACACCGGACGGACGTGAGCATGGGACATTAAAGGCTATCGCCTTAATAACGCACAAGTTCATTCAGAATAACTTACCATGTGTCCTCGGCTTCAAAATTGTGCATAACACCGACGACTTCGTATGAATCGCACTGCACAACCGCCGCCGATCAAAATGGCTGCCTCAACGAACGGAACGACGCACCCTTCCCGCGCTCCGAAGTCCAGATTCTGACGTGTTCGTCCGCTCTGCGTGTAGTTCGGCATACACGGGAGTGCAAAGGCGCGCTTCTCACGAACGAAAAAGAAGAGCGTTGGCGCTGCGCGGGTTATTTAAAGCTTTCCTGTTGAAGTAACTTTTGAAAAGTTGACGCTGAGGCTGAGAACAATTCTGTTTGCTTATTAGTTCTTGACCAAATGGGCGTATTTGAATATACCCTTCTGCTCCGCGTCAATATTTTTTTTCGGTTACTCCCAATTTACATCGGTTAAACTCCCATATTTTCTGATTTTTGATAATCAGGGTAAAATAGCGGTTTTAGCCCATTTTACCCCCCTTCTCAGGGAGTTGGTATCTTGGGCTTGGGTGGTAAAAGGGCATATCACCTCCTAAAAACGCCCATATGGGCTAATTTCTGTTTACAGTGCATTAAATGAATTACCAACTCGCCCAACAGTCCGCTCTTCTAAGGATTTCCACATGGATGGTGCATATACAGCGACCGCTCAACTGCCATTCATGGAGGATTAGAATATATAGGTAAGAACGTTAGTTATGTTTCGCTCGTACTCTATGTCAGAAAACATTAATGATTTGCAACGGTTTCTTGTCTGCCTGTCACATGTGTGGTTCGAAAGGGGCCTTAATGAAGCATTTTGTTTAGCGGAGGGCGGTAGCCACCCATGGCAGCGATAACACCATAACATCAATATATATATATATATATATATATATATATATATATATATATATATATATATATATATATATATATATATATATATATATCTTGTAAGGAAAACAAGAGACAGAGACAGCACCCTTGCTGCGGGCCGTCTGTTCTATTCTCTGACCTTCGTCGTTCTCCTCTTCGCGCTTGCCTAGCGCGCGCCGTGGCAATAGCGGCTCTATCCTCGTTACACTCGGCCACGCTGCGGTACTGCATGGCGATCGAGCTGCGGAGGTGTTTCTGTTTCCGGTGGGCGGAATTGACTACACCTCGGTGGTCGCTCCCAACCACGCTGGAACTTGGTTTGGTTATCGGCCAGAAGTGTCTCTGGTGGGCGACACTGGACGTGACGCAGAGGTCGTCGCTCGCCTTGTAGATACATATGCGTGCGAGCACGGAGAGACTGCGGGACGTGATCATGATGCAAGGCGGCTGTATCTTGCTTGCTGTCCTCGCTCTTCTTTGTTCTGAGGTCACTGCGGCGAAAGATGATGTTTGATGGCTCCATAGTACGTCTGAATGCGTGAACGCAATCATTGCTCGAACCCACGCCGACGTCGTTAGAGTTGTTTGACGGAACGTCGTTGCTTTGGCCGAGCTTGTCGCTGTCCGAACTATCGGTGGTGATTTCTAAGGTAACATCAGCGGATTTGTGGTGATCCGCGCGGTGTTCAGGCGGTACGACGGGAGTCAGAATGGCGTGCTGATCGTCCTCTGCAAGCTCGCACGCCATGTCAAAATGGCCGATGCTGGCTCTCTCGGCCTGGGGCGCTTCGATGGAGCTCGCAGTCTCGGCCAATGACGGCCGCGAAGTCTGCAGAAATTGAACCAACTGGTGTGGGAGGGTCTCCCTGCTATCCGCGGACAGGTCTGGTTGTGGTGGCTGAACGTCTGTCCGGTTATCGAAATTAAATCCGAAGTCTGATCTCAGGTGTGGTACTTGTACGGGGGGGCTTCATGTCTCGATGCGAAGATAAGCTGCGGGTCCGCGACTCCGAGAGCTCCGACTTGGCGGTAGTATTGGTCGCTGGCAAGAAAGTTCGTGAGATGGGTCCCGACGCGGAATCTGAGATCGCAACCGCGAAGCGTACCTTGCCGCCTGTTTCCGTGTTCTCCGTGGGTCGTTCTGCCAAGAGGTCTTCAGAGGTATTGCAGGCCACAGCTGCACAATCGAGATGATTCCCTGCGGCTGCGTCGTTGGAGCAACGCCAAGTCCGTCCTCGGTTTTGGTCTCTCATCGTGAATGAACTTGAGTCGGGTACAGTTAAAGAGTCCGAAATCTGAAGTGGTGAGCATCTGCAGCGCACAGCTTCAGCCTCGAGGTGGAAGCCCTCTTGAGCTCCATCCTCGGTAGAGAGAGAATAAACTTTATTTCAAAGTGACAGTCCGTGGTTAATCCCGGGTGGTGCCCTCTTGTAGAGCCCCACTGGCCGCGGCGCACCCTGGCTGCGGGCCGGCTGTTCTATTCTCTGACCTTCGTCGTCCTCCTCTTCGCGCATGCCTAGCGCGCGCCGTGGCAACAGCGGCTCTATCCTCGTTACAATATATATATATATATATATATATATATATATATATATATATATATATATATATATATATATATATATATATATATATATATATATATATAGGAAAAATATATATACGCTTCTAAAAAACTGTTTATTGGTGACGTTTCGATCGGAGACCGATCTTCATCAAGACTTGATGAAGAAGGTCTTGATGAAGATCGGTCTCCGATCGAAACGTCACCAATAAACAGTTTTTTAGAAGCGTATATATATTTTTCCTATTTTGTTCTACGGCAACCGAAGCCAGACTCTTCATAATCTACGTATATATATATATATATATATATATATATATATATATATATATATATATATATATATATATATATATATATATATATATATTGCATCCCTCAGAGATGTTGTGTTTCAACGAGTGCGCTTATTCTTCTTTTTCTGACAGTTTTGTGTTCCGTACTTGTCACTTGCATCCCAGCTTATTTATATCTTCGCTTTCAATAACAAGTCGTCCATTGAAAGGCAGTGCTTGCTCGTATATCTTTCCGGCGTAGTTTCTGCCGTGTCGAGCCGTTATTAGATTCCACCATGGCATACTAAGCAACAAGCCCAACGTTGTGTTCTTTTGAAGTACCATACCCTGAGGCTCCTCAGGGTATCCGGAACCCTTTCTGGTGGCCACCGTGGAGTCGCTGCTCCAGAAAATCAAAGAAAAAAGAGGAGCAAGGAAAGACAAAAGAGCGCCACAAGGCCCGAGGTGCTACCGTACATCCACAATGTGACGCACAACCTCAAGAAGGTGGCGGCTAGGCACAATGTGCCGATCGCTATTTCAGCGCCGAACAAGCTGTCGAAGCTTTGCGCGCGCATAGCTGGTGAAAGAAAGAAAGCGTCCTGAGGAAAGAAGCACACCCGGCCCTACAGGGATTGTGCGGAGGCGGTAGTGTACGAGTTGCCACTGAGCTGCGGGAAGTCCTATATCGGACAAACCAGCCGGTGTGTCAACGACCGGGCACGCGAGCATGAGCTGTCGCTCACGGGTGATCGGCGCGCGCATCTTCCGGCGCACTGTGCGGAGTGCGAATGTGTGCCTCAGTTCTCTGAACTGAAGGTGCTGGGCCGCAGCAGGGACACCGTAGCACGCGAGCTTCTGGAGGCTTTCCATATAAAAAAGAAAGGCACGGATTGTGTAAGCCAAACGTCAGTATGTTTGCGGGGGTGTGAGTTTGAGCTGATAAACGGTATGTCAGATAAAACTTTGTTGTGTGTATGTGTATCACCTGACGTGTGCGCAGGCGCGCTTGTGGAGTACTGAGCCTTTATATTCCTGTATTTTCCGAATAAAATCAGTTGGTAGTGAGCGCACGTGCTGTCGTCGTCTCTTCTTGTGTGTCGTCTTTTTTAGCGCTCTAACTTATCCAAACCATGAACCAACACGCCCAGCAAAGCATTTTATTAAGTAATAATACAAACTTAAAATCGCTCGATCGACGCCGTAGTGCAAGTGTATTAAAGCGACCGCTCTTCTTTTCGCGTGGTGCACGACCACGCCATCCATGGAAGCCTTGCCGTGTTCGATTGTGGGCGCGGACCCTCTTGAATTATAGAGCGTAGGCTTGGGCGTGTTGGCAAACCATTTTTTCTATTTCAGCGCACTGGTTAACTAAACAGAGGACTGGACAACGACACCGAGACAGTGCACGAGCGGACATGTCCGCGTCCTTCTTCTGTCCTCTGTTTTGTTAACATGTGCGCAAAAATAGAATTCTGAATGACCAACACCGCTGGTCGGTGTCACGTGGGACGACGCCGATCTCGCTGGGAGGGGCAGAGGAGTCAGCTTGCGGGATAGCATTTCACTTTGCAACGGTTCCTCACAGTAATGGTGCTTATTCTTCTAGCTATAGCATATGTCCCTCATGCTCATAGTATGCCGTTGTAGGTAAAGGAAAAGTTTATAACTTTGTCAGCTATTTGCCGACTGATAGTAAACTGCGTCTCAGAAGCGATGCATGATACATGAGAAGTGATGCATGCTTTGAATGAGCATATCTATTCGTGTTCGGTCCCGATTTTTAGGTTTTGTGTTTTAAAGAGAGTAAGTGCGGCAGTGTTACGGTGTTTAGTGAACATGAATATTCTATGCCCGTGCTGATGTGATTAAGCTGCCCTTCAGCATTTTTCAGTATTCTTTTATCATTTGCACTGTTATTTGATATTTAATGACCTTAAATGTGCACAAGTGTGCTTATTCTGAGGTAGCGATTTGTGCTGCCTGCACATAAGTGTGGATAGGACTCTTTTTGTTCCTCTCAGTTTTGCTATGTGATGTGCCTTTTTTCCCTCTTATGAAACATGAAGCCCTAATTGCATCTTATGTATTTGTATTGAATGTCGCTGTTGCATTGTATCTAAAGGCTACGGCTCAGTCAAACCATTCATGACAGCTTTTGACGGCTCCCCTGTACCTGTACTTCTTGAGGCTGGAACAAAATATTATTATTATTATTATTATTATTATTATTATTATTATTATTATTATTATTATTATTATTATTATCGCAGTCGGCGGCGATTCAACGGCCAGACACTGAGAGTTCATATTTTACAGGCTCGTCCTTCGTATACAACGGGACATTTATACCTCCGGGCCAAGCCATCCCATCTTGTATGAAGCCATCACTGATTTTGATACGTCACAGCCCAAGCATACTACAGCGCGACGATCCTCTGGAAACCTTGGTCGACGGAACGCCTACTTAAACTGCCTGCAGGGCATGTCGCTCTGCAGTCGGCGGCGATTCAACGGCCAGACACTGACAGTTCATATTTTACAGGTACTGTATTCACCTTGTAAAACTAACAAACGTTTATTGGCCGCCGACTGCAGAGAGTATCTTGTTTTGTGGCGCTATGGAAAGTTGTATTGCTTGTAACAAGTCACTACCAGATGACGGTCGCTTTTTGAAGTGTGTGGAATGAGGGAACCCTTATCATTTGGGACAGCAATGCTCTGGTGTAGCTCAAAATACTTTCGCGGCGAAGAGTTAAAGTAAACGTGATTAATGGGTATGCAGAACATGCCGTGCGGCGAAGCAACGTGGGGGGCGCGTGCTCGCAGGCAGCGGATACGACTCCGCCAGCGGATTCCTCAGAATCTGGGCTAGTGTCAGAGCTAGCAGATATTAAAGATAGTCTGGGTTCTTTGCTGACCTTACATGACAAAGTTGACTCCTTACTTCTCCTAAATACTTTTCCTAAAAGCTGAATTCACAAAAGTAACAATGTCAGTGAAGGATCTAGAAAAAAACTAAGTAAGATGGAAAACTGGGCGAGTTGGTGCAGATAGAAAAAACTGTTTCTTTCATGTCAAAGCAGTATGATTTGGTCCTGGCGCAGCTATCTGCCAGCAAAGAAAGGGAAGCCGCGCGTGAGGCACAGATCGCTGAACAGAAAACTGAACTGAAAACGCAAGCAGAAATGATCCAGCAGCTTCAACAGGATCTAAATGAAAGCGAACAATATAGCAGAAAGGCAAACATGGAAATTGAAGGGCTACCAGTCGAACATGAGGAAAACCTAAAGGAAGTCTTATCGGACGTAGCCAGCGAACTGGAGCTGTCAGATTTTGTTAGCTCTGATATCGAGGTCGTTGATCGCTTGCCAAGCAAACAAAAGTCTAGCCCGACTGTACTGGTGCGTTTTTCTTCTGTGTTCGCGAGGGACTTGTGGTTTGATGCTAGTGGAAAACTAAGGCGTTTGCACCAAAACGGACAGGTGCCGAGGCTGTTCTTCAATGATAATCTGACAAGGCTGAACCGTAATCTGTTTTGGCAAGCGAGAATGGCAGCAAGAGAGAAAGGCTAGAAATTTTCAAGGGGGAAGGGCGGCAAGATTTTCGTGAAAAAAGACGCAAGTGCGCCTCTGATCCGAGTGAACAATCAGTTTGACATTGCTAAAACTTCATAAACACTATGGCAATCAACTTTTACACTGTATCGAATTTCTCTGAGTTTAAAGATGTTTTTGGCGTCAGCCGTGAGCACGACTTCACAGTAGTTAGCGTCAATATTAGAAGCCTTCGAAAATACTGGGATGAATTCAGAATGTTAGCTGAATCAGCCAAAGACTATGTGGATGCATTTGTTGTACTCGAATCAAATGTACCAGAAGAAGGCACTCACATGTTTGTATTAAATGGTTACAAAGCCCATTTTATGTCAAGGTCAAAACAACGAGGCGGTGGTATAGCGCTGTTTGTTAGGACGAGATATTGCACTACATCAATAGGCATTTCCTTCACCAGTGCTGAATGCCTTCCATTGAAAATTACACTGTCTAACACGGACCTAATTCTGCTAGCGATTTATCGTCCTCCTAAAAATAGTGTCACACGGTTCTTGCGCCAACTCGATGAAGTTTTAGATGACCAAGCAGCAGCGGATCGAATTTGCGTGGCAGGAGATATAAACATCAATATTTTGAACTCTGCTTCAGTTATTGTAACTGATTACCTTTCGATCTTATCAAAATATGGTTTACACTCGACCATAAATTATCCTACACGGGAAGAGTACTTACAGACCAGACTGGTAGCTTCCTGTCTAGACCGTATAGGAATACGAGCACCAAATTATTCATTGACGTCTTGCGTGATCAGCCAAAAGTTAGCTGACCACTATTTCGTGGCATGTCGCCTATGTGGACAATTGCCTCTGACGAGCGATGAGAATACAGAAGCAAGAAATAATAGTAATTATCTGAAAACACAGATCATTATTAGCAAAATATTCGATCAGCTGATTTCACAATCTGACTGGGCGCAGCTAGTTGTGGAATTTAACTATTCCATAGTTTATGAAAACTTTTGCGAGCAGCTACGAAAGTTTGAGTGTTCAAGTACATATTTCATTACTAAAAAATACAGAAAGAA
>JALIZH010019145.1:0-17128 GCA_030522465.1 Rhipicephalus appendiculatus | reverse complement strand
GTGCAATGATCTAGAAAAATAAAAAAGGACAAGTACAGGGCTGCTCAAAAGTTCCCAGGTCACTATCCCATGTATTCCTATGGCAGCATGGCCTGGGAACTTTTGACCCCTCCTGTACATCAGGCATGCACACACCAAGCTTCTTGCCCCTCATTTTCGGGAATGCTCAAGGGCTACTTAATTGTTTCAACGGTTGCTTAATAATGGCCAAAGTGCCACGAATCTGACCAACTCCTCTGTACCGATGGTAATTGTTCAGAAAGATAGCTGTTCAGCCCGCTCGTAAGCGTTGAGCGAGACATCGTAGGCAACGTCAATCTCGGAAAGAAATTTCTGAACTAAGGTCTGAATTATAATTGCACTTCTCGTCCAACTTGCGAGAGCAGATTTGGTGCATAATCCGGTATTGCGCACCGGTGTTGTTTTGGTTGTCCCGACAGAGCGAAGCCATGGCAAGGGAACATCATTAAAAACGGATCACGGTACTGTGCGTCCACGGGGACATCCATTAGGCGAAAGCTACATCCCATCTCCTGCAATCCAAACCAATGTTCGATGTAATAGCAAGTCGTAAACCCGGCTAAAATGCATGTGCATTATCATTTCTTTTAATTCTTTAGTGTAGCTATTTTTACCGCCACGTACTTTATCCCAATATATATATGCTTGGTTGCATTCGTATTCCATACTCACTTATTCTGCATGCACGCCGTCCCCAACATCATTATTTACGCTGATATTAGCAGCTCGTTTCGTTTTGTTTTCTTTGCTATCATTTTACGTGAGTACAAGACACGTGCGTGATCTAGCGCATGCATCAGGAGTCATAAGAGAGGTTCGTTGTTTTTATCGGTCTAAGGAGAAAATTCTCCGATGTGCAGCCATGCTTAAATGTTTAAAAAGCACTTACCATCTCGGATGGAAACTGCGTGCCGAGGAGGTGCATCATTAATTGAAGCTTAGCCAGACTTTTCTCCTGGGAGCTGATATACCGCAAAACATGTTTGAACTACTGTTATTGTCAAGAAGGCAGTTGCAGTTTATTACCTAGCTCGGTGAAGTTGCCTAAAGACTTTTATCTTGCGTGGTAAAGATGCTTTAGCGATCAGCCCGCTGTCGACTCGAACCAGTTCGTGTGATGACGCTCTGTTTCTTCAGAAGCTGCTTTTTTAAGGGCGAAGCTCCTTAGGGGTGTGGGTCGTTCCCTCCTCTGTAATAGTATGTTGTAGTAGCCACTTCTAGTTAGTTTTAAGAATTGCTCACTAGATGGCGTTGTGTGTATATGTCCTTAGAAATAATATCACTAGATCGCGTTAGTGGTTTTCGTATAGTTGACGATTAAAGAGGATAGATGGCGCTGTTATAATTGGGATCGTCGGACCGACGCGGTACTCGGAGTCGAGCACCGGAGGTGGACTCCATCGTGATCAACGGTGAGGTGAACTTCACCAGAGAGGAGGTAGTCAGCTCCACAGTGCTCTGGTGTGAGTCGCATGCAAAACCAGGGCAGCCGGTATCTGCGGAGCATGCGACGGCTCCGGTACTCACGGCGGCACAACCCATAGCCAAGGACGCGTGGCTTTCACAACTCATAGCAGCGTTCTGTGGCGATGCATGCTGAGGCGAGGCGTTGCGTCGAGCACTGGTGTGGACTTCGGCGTCTGAGTAGGTGGCATCGTCTTCCTCTGTCGTGGAACGCGAACTGGCGTTGTCGCTGAGGCTAGGAGCGCCCGGAATACAAGTCGGCGATGCTCGTGCCCAGCTCACGATCGAACACCCAGGATCATGCAAAGACGTGACACGTGTTGTCACGTCTTTGGATGATCGAGTGGGCAATGTACGGGGGGATTCACGGTTACCCGAATGATCCCTCCGAGCTTCGCCCACTCACCATCATTCACTTCGTGGATATGCTGTGATTTTTTCTGGCTCGCTGAATTCTTTGAAAAAGCCCTCCTTTGAAGCTTATAAAACATGCGACAATGCTAAGGCTACAAGTGAAGACTTATATTAAGGCTACTCTAACGACAATAGGACAATGGCTCAGTGTACGTGCTTTCAGCCTTAGTGTCCAACCGTTGTTTATTAATTTCATTAAAGCTATTAATCAATTCCAACTCGTCGCCCAGTTTTTCGACATTATACCAAATGAAGCTTACGAAAATTTTGTTTGAAATCGCATAATAAAAAATAGTCAATGTAGATATAATATGAAATTTTTTAAAGTTTGTTCACGGAGAGAAATTCGGACGGCTCAGGCTGATAAAGTAACGTAACCTTAATCAACAAGAACTCCAGTAACCAGAAACAGAAAAACTCCAGAAACAAGAGCTCCAGTAACGTGCAAAGCGTAGTTAGTCATTGAATTTAACCTGCGCGCTTTCAGCGCCGCTCTTAAGGGATTCTGCCGCAACATCTCCGCGATCTTTTTATAATTATGTATAGGAGAGATTTGGTACCTTCATGTCAGCACCGGTTACTCTTTCTCGCTTATAAAACTAAAAAAGAAAGGCATAAATTCATGTCATAAAATGGAAGACAATAGTGCATGAAAATTACAATCTAACAGCCCATTAGTCATCAATACGCAGTAGTTGAAGCACGAGTTCAGGCAAGTAAATGACTTCACACGTACACGTACAAAGTCAGATGTTCTGTATGACATGACATATACGCAGGAAAACATATATTTCAATTATTTACGCATAACATAAAACACACGATCACAACATTATATATTCTGAACACATAACAAAAATAATGCTATACATTTTGCTTTCAGTGTAAGGTCTACGTCAGTATTATCGTAAAATAATTTGTTCTCTTCGAGAAATTTCTTCAAGGAGATAAGCGCTCTGTTCTGAAGGTGTGCTTTTTCCCATCGACCGAGAATTTTCTATACAGTGAATGGTCTTCTGTATAAAAGTAACAGATATGCTCGACTTCTCCGGTTTTGCACCATCAAGCATCTCGAGGATGCAGTAAAGCCAGCCGAGCGTGGCTCTACCTCCCCGAAACTTTCGCATTTGCTATTCGCGTGAAAGGCTGCCAACAAGCCATCTGGAAAGACGTAGGCTTGCTGGAGGCGCATTTGCGAAGGCCAGTGGAGAGCCGAGCGAACCTCAGGTTTCCCCGAGTGCTCACCGCACGATAGAAGGCTAAAGAAAGACGTGCGCCTGAAACAAATCATGGTCCTCGTAGTCGGCGTGCCCTTGCGTCATTTACATCGAAGTGCTTTCAGCTTAGGAAGGAAATGTCGAAACATTGGTCGGCGCTGCTATGATTTCGTAGTTTTGAAAGCGATTCCTCTGTCTCACTTTCCATATGGTTCTTTTTTATTCAAATACATGCGCATAAGAATTCTGCCCAGAATATTTGGTATATTCGAAGGCCTGAAGCAAGACAAGAAAATTGGGTCCCTTATGGCCAGACGCGGAAGACGAAATATCTAGGAAAGGTTACATAACATAACAAAATATTGCTACGAATGAGAGCAGTATGTTTGGAGGATTACTACTGCTTTCAGTGGTAGCAAGACAAAATCTGTAGCGGAAATTCTGAGGAAAATTACAAAATTTAAATAGTAATAAAACAAGAAAAAGAAAAATATCATTTCACGATTTCATACTGGAACAAAATTTGCCTGTCCGGTATTAATATTCTCTTGGGTAAACCACCAGCGCTCGTGTTGTGTAGAGTAGTCGATAGATGCCTAGGATGGCCAATGTTGTAAACGTCAACAGCGTGTTTATTGGTCATGGTTGGTACATCATAGGAGGAAAACAAACCCACGCGAATCAGGACGAGTATTAGGGAACACAAGACATAGCGCGTACCCGTGTTCTTTGAACTGCGCTCTGTCTTGTGTTCCCTTACTCGTCCTCTGTCACGCTTTTTTATAGCCTTCTTGTGTTGTTATGACCCTACCTTATTAACCTACCTTATTACTAGGTCATTGTCCTAAGTTGGCACTGTTTCCTTTGTAACCATGAGTGAAACCAATAGATAAAATCAAATAAAACTGATGAAACCTCACCAATACCATCTTAAAACAAATTTATCAAACAAGCTGGTCAAATACCTTTTCTTCCTTTTTATTTCCCACCAGACGACCACATTTACCCGAGATCTGTCTACCCCTTTTGCGTAAATATGAATACGGATTTTGTTAATAGTACCTGAACACCCTCTCTCCGTCTGCTGCCCTATCATGTGTTTAATCCATCTCTGAATATATATTAGGCGTAAACACTAAAATCTTCAAGGCGCACTTAATTTTTAAAGTGTTTATGCGACTTAGCAAAAGCTAAGCTGCCCAATGATAATTGTGATGCACAAAGCCGTGGCTATAATTTAACTTTAATGCATGGTACAGCATTTGTGAATGCGAGCCCCAGTACTGTTACATGTTCCATTACATGTCCCTGTACCTATTTATGGACCCATTATTATTATTTTTTTGTAGCAGCTCCCCATATGGTCTAGTGCACCATCCTTTGATACTTTCAATTTCTCAAGAAAAGCTTACGACGCACAACACAGAAAACTTACGACGCACAACAGAAGGTATTAGCGGCGCTCAAAGCGGTTTCAGCAGGCCTGGTTTCTCTTGCGTTGAACTTACGGTTTCACTTTAAGTGGTCCTATGGGTTTCTTGTTTCTATGCGCGCCGTGCCTTTCGCAGTCACGTCTTAAAAACGCCTTCAAAAAAAACTTGTTGTATTCTTTTTTTTACACCTCTTGCTAGAGTTTTCCCGAGCAGACCTTCCAACTGTCCACGAAAGAAGTGTTTTCGTGGATTCTCCACTCTTTTCATTTGTCAGGGCCGAGCTTCGCGACGACCGCTACTGACAGCAAGGGCTCGGCACTTCCTGAAGGGATTGTAGACAAATAAGTCATCTCCTTACCTACAGTCTTAGAGGGAAGATACATCTCTTGTTACCCATCACTGCCGAAGCCCAGATTACGACGACATTTCCACGAATGCCGTAGTGGTCACTGTGGGAGGACATAAACACGTCGCCCACACTCTACCCTCGAGGTACTGGCCAGGATTACTCTTCGAAGGAAGTGCACTTCCGGTATTCAGTGGGAACTGAAGTATCAAAGTGTGTGTTGCCTTTCAAAGAACATTGGCAATCAAAACTATCAAGATGCGAAAAAAATATTATTAGAAGACTCCAAAGATTCAATGGTTTGTTGACTCATTTACAGCTACAGCAGCAGGATTTTAATGACGTATATGGCAATCTTATTTACGTTGGTTCTTGCAAACGTGCCGCATAACCGGATAGATGTGGACCTAAAGAAAGTTGTGTGCTGAAGCCACCTTCTCAAAGGAACTCGAATGAATATCAAATGAAATCAATCTAACCAGGGATTAGATTTTCGTGTTCAATATTCGTTCGAAAAGCAGGGCTGCCTTTCGATAGCTTCGCCCATGTTTACCACAACGGCCTTTCACTACTCTTTTTTGTGGTTGCAAACTTATGAAACTTAGGTAATATTTTTCAATCTATTTGTTTTGAGGCGTCAAGAAGCGGTACTCAAAACGTGTAATTCTCTGGCTCGGAAATCCGCAATCGCTTGTTGTATGTTCTTACTGTATTCCGGAAGTTGGGTCGGAATCTAATTTTCTACAATGGGTGCTGTTACTGAGTTTCCTCATAGCCTCATTTTTGATATATTTTTAATTTGTCCTAGCTACGGTCAACTTCTCTGGCAGACTGAGCCTTGGCTCATGGTATGGGCATGCCAGCTCTATCCTTCTTTACCCCCGAACCCCAATCCAACCCGAGAGGACTGGGAGGCGGCCCTTATCGGCTGCCAGGACCTTCCGGACCAACAAGCCATGGTCCGGCGTGCCAGGACCGCGGCCACGACCAGTGGGGCCCCTGACTAGGGACTCCACCTTGTACTGTAAGGGAGCTCACCCACTAAGAGCCGATTTCCCTTACAACCTCTCTGTTTAATAAATGTTTACCACCATCACCACCACCACCACGTGTGCTTCGTTGCGATTATTCTTCAATATAAAGTGCGCCTACAGGATCATTAACAGGCAACGCTCTGTGCAATCGCCGCTGTGTAAATAATCCAGCTTTTCATTTCTGCGCTACTTCTTTTTTATAGACCCTGAGCCACTGGCATGTAGTTTACTTCGTTTATTTGTAAGATAGAAAGTGATGCCAATATATTTATAGCCCTTTTTCCTTAAAAGGATGGTGTCCTTACAGTCAGGATACACTAAGCATTTGCCGGCACTTTCATTATGTAATCGGGCCGTTTACCGCCGGTCTTTGAAATTTATCTTTCCCCTTACCATAATGACAGCAACTGATATTTTGACTCACACCGCACGCAAGGTTCTATCATGTTCTGTCACGCAACAGTGGTGAGTGTTGTACTGCATTCGAATTCAAAAATCGCTTCCTAATTATGCAGAGGCTGCCGAACGCAGCGGGAAAGTAAAGGTAGCTACGGCAATGCGGGTTGCATAATTTTAATCCTTCAATGAACGGGACTGAAATATCATGCGCTCGGTGTTCACCCGTTCACGTTTCCATTAGGGACAAACCATACATTCATATAAATAAAACGAGTCTCATGTATTTCTTGGCGTGCCAAAAGTACTCTGCAATATCTTAAGTCAAGTGAAAAAAGAAACATTACCTTTCGTAAGCGAGTGCAAAAGCAGCTCAACGTAAAGGCTCCGAAAGGAAAACACAGAGAAGTAATAAGGAACACTTGTAAAAAGATATCCAAAAGAAAGGCAAGAAAGGGAAAGATGGAAGCTTGAGATGAGAAATTCGTAAACACGGGGTGTGGGTGCTGCAACCGACGTTTCGACAAGTGGACTTGTCCTTTTGCAGCCTTGAAAAAGACAAGTTCACTTGTCGAAACGTCGGCTACAGCAACGACCCCGTGTTTACGAAATTTCTCATTGTAAAAAGATAGTCACTTTATTCCGTCTCACAAATTATCGCGCAGTGTCTATCAGCATATTGGACAAGTGTTTCTTATCTCGTCTCTACAGCAGAGTCATAGCTCCATCTGAAGTGTGGTTTAAAAAAAACCGGCGGATTCCCACACACTGTGGGAATCGATGTAATGCGAAGCAGCCAGCAAGGAGCAAATCATGCTGTACATAATATGCATATCATGATTTACTGGTTAGGAATTATCATTTATGTTCGTCATACAGTCACGCCACGTAACACTAAATTTGGTGCATACCAAGCTAGCGAAACGGCCATGAGCGTGGCATGCAAGTCATGTTGCACATGACATGTCAAGATTTCCATGTTACCATTTGTCATTTATGTTCGTCATACAGTCACGTCACGCAATACCAAATTTTGGTGTATATCAAGCTAGCGAAACAGCCGTCAGCCCACCATGAGCGTGGCATGTAAATCATGTTGTACATGACATGCACGTCATAATTTTCATATTACCACCTGTCATTTATGTTGGTCCTGCAGAAATGTCTCATCGTACCAATTTTTGGATATATTGAGTTAAGAAAACGGTCGCAGGAGCGCTATGGCCATGGCGTGTAAATCATACATTCCTGGCAAGTTGTTCATGATTTTCATGATTTCACTCATGTTCGTCATGCAGTCATGTTATGCCACACCGATTTTGGTATAAATCCAATTAACGATACGGCCAGGAGAGCACAAAGTCGTAGGCGGCTAGATAGATAGATAGATAGATAGATAGATAGATAGATAGATAGATAGATAGATAGATAGATAGATAGATAGATAGATAGATAGATAGATAGATAGATAGATAGATAGATAGATAGATAGATAGATAGATAGATAGATAGATAGATAGATAGATAGATAGATAGATAGATAGATAGATACGCTCAAAGTTGCCGAAGTTCGCTAAGAAATGCTTCGCATTTAAAACAAAGCAAGATCTGGAGTCTCAAAGGAATGCCATTGGGATCGGTTTCTCCTAGGCGTATTGAACTTAGCCACTGAGTGGTCTCTTTTTTTTTCTTTGCTCTCAGAAACTGCACACTACGCATTCACGCAGCAGCCCTGGAATGAAATACTTGATCTTTATTTGTATTCTAATTTTCTCTCCTCCTGCATCTTGTGGATATAAGCATAGATCGAACGCTTAAGCGTTTTTATCGCAGCAGCAGATATTGCTCCTAATTTAAGGAATAGATGGCACGAAGTTTTGTAAAACCTCTCGATCGTGAAACTGCCCAGCAAGATTCACGAGCGCTTCTATCTGCAGAGAAATTTCTCTGCCCATACCAGATGATTCACTGAATGCCTTCCGGCTTGTTGCTATGAATTCTAGCGGCGCTTATTGATGCTGTTTCTTCCACCATTATTGGTTTTCATTGAAGAGAAATGAACAGTTTGGTGAGGTATACGGGCAGTTTATAACAGGTCTGACTAAAAAAAAAACTTCCCCACTTCCCGCCAAAGGGAACCGTGTGGTGTGGTTGCGAAGCAGCGGGGCTGACTTGAGCGGCAGAAACGTCGCCGCTCCCGTTTCGCGGCAGCGGTCCGGGCGCTCATCGCGGTGCTGCACAGGAAAGAGAATGAGGCGTGCGTGCTCCGTCACTTTCATACCGCGGAACTACCGTGGCGCGCCCAGCAGAGTATGCAGCTGTCACACCACCTGTCGTGCGCGCCGCTTCGTAGAGGATTCCTAGAGGAGAGGACGGTAGGGACCGTAGGAGATGAGAGAGAGGGGACGTGCATGCGCTGTGGGGGGTGTGGGACGCGGCAGCCGCTCCGTAGAGTAGAGGATTCCTAGATGAGAAAGGGGGAGAGGACGCGCATGCGCTGTGGGACGGCGGAGCGGATTCCTAGAGGAGAGAGGGGGAGAGGACGCGCATGCGCTGTGGTGATATGGGACGCGGGCGCCGCTCCGTAGAGTAGATGATTCCTAGAGTAGAGGAAGAGGGTGAGCGTAGGAGAGGATAGGGGGAGGGGACGCGCATGTGCTGTGGGGGGTGTGGGACGCGGGGGGCCGCTCCGTAGGGTAGAGGATTCCTAGAGGAGAAAAAGGGGGGTGAGCGTAGGAGAGAGCGCGGGAGGGGACGCGCATTCGTTGTGGTGGTATGGGACGCGGGAAGGAGGGACGGTCTAAGCCCCCTGCAAACACATGCAAGCAAGATTAAGGAATGGGGTCAACCTGGGCGACAGACACCACCTGCCTAGCCATTGCTAAGCAGCCTCTCTGTGTTCTCGGCCATGACTCTGATGACTGTGCTAGGGTTGACGGCCTTCATATTGTCGCGGAGGAATGAAGTGGACGAAGACGAAGAGCCAGAGAGTCCGATAGGCGCGAGTGTGTGTTGGTCAGCCATCTTGACTCTTGCTACATACCCCGTAACAATATTACTACAGTGTTCTGGTTCTCATAATGGGTGCTTCCCTACTTCATGAAAGTGGCCGGACGCGGGACGCGGGAGGGACGGACATAGCCCCGAGCATAAGATGCTTCGCATCTAAAAAACGAAAACGAAGGATAGCCCTACTCCTTTTATTGCGATAGCAATTATATGGACAGTCTCGACGGGTTTTTGCCGTCGCCGTTGCCGTCGCCATCGCCGCCGCCGTCATGTCGCGTACGAAGTCCAAATTGATAAGAGCCCCCTGTGCATCGTACGTTCTACCAGCGGGTAATAGCGCGCGAGCGGGAGCGATGAACGCGGCTGAAGCGGAGATCAAACGAGCCGGCCCATCTCCGTCGCTCCGAGGCGAATGCGATAATATCCCCCCCAACGTGCCCCCCAACTGTTCGACCGACCGGCCCCGCCCGTCGTTCGCGAGCGTGAAAAGACGCGAGGGTGGGGGGGGGGGGGGGTTCCCTCGAGAAACGCCTCCTCTATTTTATTCAATGGCAGTGCAAACGCTCGCCCCCCAATGGGAGCCGTCGGTCCGCCTTAGTTCAGGGAGTGGTCGTGATGCGACGCCACATGTAGGGTAGCGCTGCTTGCGTCACACGTGCGTCCGAGCACTTTCGCACGGAGATGCAATAGGCGCGTTTTCCCTCTCCAATATGCGTCTGTCCAATTTGCTCCTTCGTGCTCCTTCTTTGTAGCTCGAAGCAATGCCGCCGCCACCGCACAGCGCTCGTGTGGCACCTCTTAAAGGCAGCGCATGCACTGCAGCGTCGCAGTGACGCGTCCCCATTGGTTGCCCGCATAGCGCCACGAACGGAGACGCGCTATCTCAAAACACAGCGTCTCTTACAGAGCCAGCGTGATGAACACGAGGGATGCAAGATGCCGCCCCACGGATCTGCACAGAACTGAACAAAAAATTACTTCATATGATTTGCGTCGTGAGGCACTACATGACGGGTGCTCTCCCCCATGAACGCAAAGCCCACGCGAAGGCTAGGCGATGGGTGAGAGTAGGAAAGAGCTAGAGGAGAGGGTGGTGAACGGCTGGAACGGGCGCATTTGGCTGGCATTGATAAAATAGAGGAGGCGTTGTCTCGAGCGACCTTCGATTTTACGAGCGCGGTCGTCGCTGGCGCGCGCGTTATCTCCCTATCTCGGCAGCCGACAGTGGGCGGCCGGTATACCCTTCTATGTACTGGGCTCTCAACGCGAAGAGAATGTGGTGTGAAGAGTGTCCTGAAGCGGCCGTATTCTCTTAAACCAGCGTTTTCTAGAGCTGCGTGAGATCGGATCCAAAAGATTTATCTGCGAGCCTCACTTCGTATAACATTACAATTTGTTGCTATCGCATTCATTGCTTCGCCCTTGTGGTGAAACTGTGACTTTTTTCAATAAACCACGTATGTAGACGTAAAATAGCCAATAAACTGGACGGGAGCGCTAAAGCCGTATGACACTATTATTCGTAGTGCAGTGAAGGCGATGTTGCGATGGTTAATGGTTGAGCTCAATCTGTAGGTAATTTTTAGAAGCGAAGCACCTTAAGACCCCACCATGTCCCTCCGTAAACCGCCGTCCGGCAGGTGCATCTGAACAAACCGAAACATCTGTGAACAACAAAAAGTTTAACAAAAGGCTGTTAACCAGAACAAACAAAATAAAAGGCCATAACGCCGTAAAAACACCGACGTTTAAGCACCCATCAATCAAAGCATATGACAGAAAAAAGTTAACAAGAACAAGATAAAAGGCTGTTAACCAGAAAAAAGAAATAGAAGGCCACAACATCATAAAAAAAATCGCAGCATATCCACGGAGTGAATGATGATGAGTGGGCGAAGCTCCGGAGGTTCATCGGTAAACCGTGAATCTTCCGTAAATTCTGCCCAATACATCATCAACGACGTGAGATGGGGCGATGTTTATACTAAAGGGTCGATGAGAGTCATGGCGACTTGCAGCTCACTTTAATTTTACATGTACGCTGTGAATTTTTATTGTTTAATCACGCAGAGGAGAAATTTCACACAGGCGCTACCTTGGAGGTCAAAATCCAGTGCCTATATATACGGGGTGGTCAGCGAACGGTTGTGCAGCGCGAGCAGTCGGTTTTTTCGATCAAGAAACTCGCTAGCAGACGCTGCCTGCGTCGGCGTCGCGAGGCGAGAGAGGGGGGGGGCGTAGGAGAGAGGGGGGAAGCGTAGGAGAGGAGAGTGTGAGGGCGCCCCTAAAATCGGAGAGCAGCTGCACCGCCAACGCCATCTAGCGTACCTTCACCCAAGCCATATTGTACGCATGTCTATGGGACAGCGCCCTCTCGGAAAAGAGACGAGAAATGGAATGCGTACAGCGCCATCTAGTATATCGTCACCCAACTGCAGTTTGCATGCATCTCTATGGGACAGCGCCCTCTATTGTACGACAAGGGAACACCACGGGGTACAGAGGATGGTTGACGACGATCGACGCCGCTCGACAACCGGCCAGGTCTCGCCATAAGGAGCGTCGCTCCTAAAAGGCGAAGCGGCAGCACCAACAAGCTACCCCGGAGTTGAAGGCGCAGCGAGCGGCGGCTAAACGCCAGAAGCGTTGTCCATACCAGAGGTGGAGACTCATTTACATGCGCGAGTGGCCAATGTCACGGGTGATTTACGGAAACACCGAACGATTCCCAGTGCTTCGCCCACTCATCATGATTCACTTCGTGGAGGTGCGTGGATATTCTTTATAATTTATCTAATCGCGTGCCTTTACGAAGGTAGAAATATAAACACCGTGTTCTGTCAAGGTGGCGAACACTTGATGGAGCCAAAGACATAACGGCACACCTAGCTTTAGTGAACCACAAAAGCCTCCGTGCGTGATCCGGTTTAATTACAGAGTATAGCTGCGTATCCAAATAGCTTTACCTGAAAGCTACGCAATAAAAATTACCGTAAACAATAAAACAAGTTTACTTTGTACCCTTTAGGCAATCGTCAACATTAAATAAGAGAGCGAAATATTTTTTTTTTCCTTCGTATGCTTCCAGATCCCATAAACCCATGATGTCTAAACCTATAGTACCTTTACAGATGTTAGTTATTTGTTGATAGATGCGGGCCCACAAGTCGTCACTGATTGGGTGGGATATACGGGCTGAGGTAAACAGGAACCCACAAAACGGCGCACGCCATGCCTATTGTTCAACGAAAAGCAAAATTTTGATACTGAGGGGAATGCACTGAGTATTGTTGTTGGTTTTTTCTTTTTTTTTTTTTTTTGACGTAGGGATTCAAAGTGGATATAAGTGTTAGATGGCCCGCGGTCGAGAAAAAGAAGACACTCTTAAAACACTGCTGAAAAAATGAGCTCGTCAAAATACAAGGAAGTGCACAAAGTAAAGCGCATAGATAATACACTTCTTAGCATGCCACTAAAAAAAACCGTTCAATACCTCTGAATACACCGTTTCGCGCCCATACATCATGTATTTCCCTCCATGCACACTTTCCTACACTATCATTAAAACCTAAGATAGAACGCACTGTTAATGCTTATTCACTCTAAGGCAAAAGGGTGTTAAAAGGGTGTGCCGTTCGTCCTCTTGGGGACTAACGGGGCTGCCACAACCATTAGTCCCTTTAAGGACTAACGGCACGGGTCTAACAGTTGGTCCCCTCAAGGGACTAACATTTAGTCCTCACATTTACACCCTCGCGGGCAACCGTTGGTCCCCACAGTTGCACCCCAAGGGACTAACATTTAGTCCTCACATTTACACCTTCGCGGGCAACCGTTAGTCCCCACAGTTGCACCTCAATGGACTAACATTTAGTCCTCACATTTACCCCTTACCGGTCAACCGTTAGTCCCCACGGTTGCACCTCACCGGACGAACGGTTGGTCCACTCAAATGCTCCACTGGGATGAACTTTTTATCCTCAGTTCAAATGATGCGTTAATCCCCCGGGATGATTTTGCACAGTTGCTCTCTGCAAGGCTTAATACTTTCTCTCGTGTTTTTCTCCGCAGTGAGCAACAAATGGCGCAGAAAAGAACACGCGAAAAAATATTTAGTCATGCTTGTTTCCACTGCTTTCGCACTCAATGCAACAACGAAAGACAAAAGTGAGACAATGAAATGTTTTATTTTACTATATAGATATTACGTTTCTGCATTCTTTCAGTGAATTCGCTGCCATATGTCAAATTCAGGTCCAACCGCGTTGTCATATCTCGTACAGTCGTCTTGGTCAAGCTGCTCTAACGGAAGCGACAGATGACTGGCATTGCACGCACAAGCGCAAGAAGCCTTCTGCACGTAGTGGACAACGTCTGCACAAAAAGATTGCAAACAGTTAAGTCACATGTGACAGTGAGCAAGATACACGCACATGGCAAATACGTGCAAAGTGAAATAAATACGCACGTCTAAAATATGGCACGCAAATATTTCCACCGCGATGTCATACATAATCGAAAACGCATTTCGAGTCACATAGCGCAACAGCTCAAGTGCGGCAGCCGCAGCCATCATGCGCCGCGACCGCCGAGCCGCCAACGAGTCGGCGAGTTCTCTGCGAGCGGCGTCGTATACAGCTCGAGCAAGCGAACGCGGGGCCGAACGCGGAGCTTCTGCCGCCAGCGAACCTCGAATAGAGGAGCGAGTGAACGCGGAACCGCCGCCACGAACGGCACTGAGCTGCTTTCGAGCAAGCGCCGCGGAAGCCGACGGTAAAGTCGACAAATTTTCACAAAGTTCCTGGATCGAGCGGCAGAGTACAACGAGCGAACGCGGGGGCCGCCGCCACGAACGGTGCTGAGCTGCTTGCGACCGATTGACGGGGAAGCCAACGGTAATGGCGAAAACTGTCCACAGAGTTCCGAAGCACAGCTAAAGTCGGCTAGCTAAAGCACCCGCCAGTTGCCGGTGCACTTCAAGCGCGCGACATACAACCGAGCTCGTTGACGGCAACCGCAATGCGTTTTGGACGAGTCGCACCGCAGCGGCGAGGCCTCTGCCCAATATCGCGAGCCCGCAGCTCATCACCGCGGCGAGAGCGTCCAGGCGGCCGACGGCAATGGCGGCCAATTTTCAGGCAGTCGCAAAGCACAGGCGAGCGGACGCCAAAGCCGACCTTCGCGGTGCATTTCGTGCGCACGATATATACAAGATCGAGCCCGTTGCCAACTAGCGCGATGCGCTTCGCGCAAACGACAGATACGGAAAAATAAAGTATGATCACTTACTTTTGAAATAATCCAGCGCCAACTACTGCCCAGAGTCGGATTGAATTCATGGATCCGATAGGCCTATGTCTTCTCGGCCGCCATTCCCAGCCGGTGTCGACGAAGTGCCGTTGCTACGCCAGCGCACCGTGGCCGGAGAAATACAGCGCGGCGTCTCGGCGGTCTCGGCGTGTCGAGACAAGCTCGAAACTTCATGGTTGCGGCGAAACGTAAAAGCAGCACCGCACGCTCATCCACGCATACGCGGCATACGTGTTTATCCAAGGCACCGCGGCGTAGTTCCTAAATCATCGAACTCTCCGAGCGCGACACAACCGCCAACGCGCCTCCATGAAAGCAAGTGAGAAGACTGACCAAGAGCGAGGAGGACGGTTAGTTCCCTTGACAACGGTTCGCACACGTGACGTAACTCCCGCGCGGTTCATCCCTTCGGTGCCTTTGGAGACTAACTGGTTTGCACACGGCACGCATCCCTCTGTGGTTACTCCTCAGCGGTCTATCCGTTCATCGCGCGCGCCTATTGGGCTCCGTTACTCCTCTTTCGGGTAATTTTGCCTTAGAGTGTTGATGCCGAATATTACAACGAACGCGCTGCTAAAGTTTGCGAATTGGATAGAATCCACGCTGTAAACATACAAAGCGCTGTAGGATTTGTTGTGCATGTTTGTTTTTTTCTTTTTCTCCTTGAGTGAACTTCAACTAAAATTTCTATAAGGCAGGGAGACATGACTATTTGGTCTTTCTTTGAACTTGAAAGTAGGACGGAAATGTAAAACCCAAATACTGCTAACGTACACGCTTTTGACGCGGTATGTCACGCCATTCTGACATTGTAAATTCGACAAATATTGCATATTACTATTCAACGCGGAGCTTTCTGAAAGAACATGCTGTCTGTACTATCTGTCAAATCAATTTCATTTTGGTGCCTTTTTATTTATGTTTGATTCCAACAATGCGCATCTCTTTAGAGGAGGCGTCGCATCGCTTAGCTGAATACAGTGCTTCAGGTCCAAGCACAACATCGCATTTTCCCCCCCTCACACGTCTATTTGCGCTTCGAAATCTCTCATTGAGGGACAGCATTCTACCACGCATTTCATTTCCACGTTGCTGTATTCTGATTTCCCACACACGTTCCTGTGCCCTTTCATTCGTGGTCGTTGATGAAAACTACTTTGCATATTGTAACCGTTCAACGAACATGGTATTTGGGAGCCCGGTTTCTCGTGGCAGTTCATTCTGGTGAGTTGAAGCGTTTTCGCATTCCGAAATAGGTCGCCGCGAACGAAAATCCCTTGGGGAACGTGCCGCCACAGCAAGCCTTTCGCCGAGAACTTTTTTCCGTTACTGTATCTTACATATCTGTTGTCATCTGGTTTATCGCAAGCTTCAATTCAACGTCAGCAATATCCACAGCTCTGACCCCATTTGCTGCCTCAACAGCAGGCGCTTTCAGTAAATATCATCTGATCAAGAACATATACGTACATTGCATGTGAGGAATAGGACTTGAAGTTGTGCGCAGCAGTGTTGCCAGTTGTGGTATCCGAAGTACGAGTGCCATCATCATCTGCGAAGAGCGTAATAATAATTGCTGGGGTTTGACGTCCCAAAACCACGATATGATTATGAGAAACGCCATAATGGAGGGCTCCGGAAATTTTGGCGAACTGGGGTTCTTTCACGTGCACCTAAATCCAAGCACACGGGCCTCAAGCATTGCTGCCTCCATCGAAAATACGACCACCACGGCTGGGATTCGATCCTGCGACCTTCGGGTGAGCAGTCGAGTACCCTAACCCCTAGACCACCGTGGCGGGTCACGTAGAAAAGTTTTGACGGTTGCGAAGCGTCAAGCCGAAACAAAAGCGCCGTTTTTAAGCGTGATGTTTCTGTGCAAAGAAACCTCCTTCTGAAATCCTTTCTACAATAGCACTGCTTCTTTGTTTCCTCCTCTCCCTTTCTCTCTGGAAAGCGAGCCTGTTTGATGCAAGATGTGCAGTTTCGAAACCAGCGTGTGTCCGTGTACCTGTATAGCTGCGTACGAGTGTAGGAAGCCGCAAACTTGATTGCCGCAGTTGTCGTGAAGAAGAGTGGATGTATGAACGGAGGCTGCAACGGAAGGGTGCTAGCCCTCCGGGCAACGAAGAAAGAGGTTAGGAAGGAGCTCCGGTCAATCTATTGTTCGCGCGCGGACTACCTTCCTTGTTTTTTTTTTTTCCCATCTTAATCTTAAGACTAGTCAGCGAAAGTGGTTATAAAAAAATTGGGCCGTGTAAACGTCTGAGAGTCACTTGGTCATTTGCTACTGAGATCCAAAATCATACAATAAATATGAGTGTAATAAATAAATATCCGTATTAAATGCATCGTGAGAAAGGGGAATAGGAAAGTGTTATTAAGGAGAAGCTCAGTGGAGCTCCATTGGCACTCCAGCGCATTACTGCAGGCATTCCGTAGTCCTTTCATCCTGAAAGCGAACAGCCTCTGCGCGTTTCCACA
>JALIZH010019144.1:0-47611 GCA_030522465.1 Rhipicephalus appendiculatus | reverse complement strand
GATGGCTGAATGATCGCAGCGCCAGAGTGTATAGTCGGTGACAGCCTAAGAATAAATATAAGCTCCGCCCACGTGGCCGCATTGCTCATATTTTGCATGCCTCCGCGCTACAAACGAAGTAGTTCCTAAACACTGGCAATAATTTTCACGCATACAAACAATATTTTCCAATAATTCACTGATATTGAAATAAACAAAGGAAGGCTAGATAAAAGAAATTGTGAACGCACGGCATTCAGCGTCAGCTTAACAATATATCTGCTGTTTAAATCGCACCCCCCGCCGCGGTAATCTCAGAGACTACGAAAAAGTAATGTAGTACGTCTCAAAGGCTACGTTTCTGCGCAGCGCCTATTATGGTATTAAAACGAAGAATGCCACATTTAACGTATAAATAATATGAAGGAAACATTTCTTTACGGTTTCACAGAACGACACAGGGACATTAATTAAATTTATTAAGGTCGTTCGCAATCTTTTTCTTTTTACGAAAATTTCGCCGCCACTTCTTTTCATTGTCTGCAGTAACTATGGTAACAACAACTCAAAGCGAAGAAAAGCGAAGGGTTCTGAGATTGCCTTTGCGAATTTCGATTCTTGTGTTGCCATGAATATCATATTTGCGTCTGGAGTTGCCGTGGTGGTCATCGTGTTTGAGGTAAACGACGAGGCTTCATTTGACGTCGCTTCAACGAAATAAAAGCGCGTAGCGCTCATGGTGCTTAACTGTGCGGGTCATTGGATACGCTGGATACGCCAAGGCGATGTGCGCGGCTAAAGTGGCAGTGACCAAAAGCTTTACGTGAGATTGTTTCTGGCTTCGATAACTTGCACTGGCGCTGCCACGACTCCTTCAGCCCTTGAACGTTCAAATGTTTTATTTCTTTATGAATTATTGATTACGTACCTGCACCGCCGCAGTGGGCATTACAGCAGGGGGGCCCAGTTTTGATGGAAGAGGATCCCCCTACCTTCTATGTATATATGTGTGTTTCTGCGCAAAGGTGTATACATATATATATATATATATATATATATATATATATATATATATATATATATATATATATATATATATATATATATATATATATATATTTATCTTGCGAAGACGCAGTCGGCTGTCTTCACTTGTCGTAAGACAAAACTGGAAAAGGATATACGCTTCTAAAAGAAACAGTTTATTTGTCAAAGTGTCAATCGGAGACTGATCTTTATCAAGGCACAATTTACGGAGCTTCGATGCGCTTTTATAGCATCGTCCTCCAAGCAGGGAGAGAGAGAAAAAGGAAAAGGACACACAAAATGAAAATAGAAAATCTAAAAATGAAAAATTGAGCAGCCAAAAGACCATACAAAAAAGACGTGCATCACAAGAAGGGTAAGCATTTAAAAGAAAGCTCTACGGACTATATAAGCTTCACGAGAGTCCACTGTAGTTTAAGATAAACAAATTATCACAGCTTAAAAAATACAGAAAGCGTACGTTAGACAAAAGCAGAATCCCAAATATGGTATCGTGAAGTATGATGCAATGCCATTATAAACAAAAGCTTTCTTTTTTTACTCAATGATAGTTTTAGGCGCGTCACTTCAGTTGCAGTCGCGATCCATGCAATCGAAATGTTCCTGCGTCACAGCGATATTATGTAGCGTGCCTCTCTTCGCTGTTTTTAGACAACGATTACATCGCACGGCGTTTTTCATGCAAGGCGTTCATGCATCGCGCGTGAGACTTACGCGACGGGCACTTCGACCTAGCACATCATTCTGGGCTGGTGACACACGTCACATAATCACACATGCACGGATGACCACAATTATCTCCTTATAATGCACACACCACAGCATGTTCTCCATACCTGGTTTGTTTACTTTCGCACTGTGTTGCACTAACGGGTTATGATGGTCGCTCTCTTTCGCTTTGTCCGCACATACGCCATTCATAGCGACGCACAGCACCACGTATTGCGCAGTATATCACCAAGATTCGGACGTTGCGAGCTCCAAGTAACACACACACACACGCACGCACATGTGGCAACGCAGACGGTAATCAAGCACAGACGCGGACATTCCGACGTCACCTCACTGCACACGAATGAACGCGACAATCGCCGATATGGTGACACTCAGGTGATCTGCTTGGTGCATCCGAGAGATGGAAGGAACACACGCCGTGATGCAACTTGACGCTGCGGAAACGACGGAACGCGATGGAGCGTTCGAGCTGCTAGCTGCCGCTTCGCTGGCTTTCTCTGCACTTCAAACGCGGCAGTCACAAGCTTCTACTGCATCGAATGACGACCGGTGACGATGATGCTACGTACGTGTGGATAACACTAGGAAAGAGCTTCTTCTGGTAGAAAGAGACACCACAGAAAATTGAATTAACTGCTCTCGGTCTCGGTGCAGTGGTACCTCGCCTCTCGTCGCGAACGGCGCCATGTTGCATTTTTCATTGGTTCGTCATAACCGTTACGTCATGGTAAAGAGCGGCCGTAGTTGGACGCGCATGATGCAAGTGAACAGCTGTAGAGTTTACTTTTTATTCTTAGCTTGTCACCGACTATAGTCAATTTTAGGAAACTCCACTCTTTACCATGACGTAAGAGTTACGACGAACCAATGAAACATTCAACATGGCGCCGTTCGCGACGAGATGCGATGTGCCGCTGCACCGAGACCGCGAGGCGTCAATTCGGTTTTCCTGTGGTGTTCTTTTTTCGTCCAGAAGAAGCTCTTTCCTACTGTTATCTACGCGTACTCACCATCATCCTCGCCGGTCGTCATTCGATTCAGAAGATGTTTGTGATTGTGCAGCGTTTGAAGTGCACCGAAGCGGCAGCAGCTCGGAGTGTTTTACAACGCTTTATCGCGTTTCTTCGTTTCGGCAGCGTGAAATAGCAACACGGCGTGTGTTCCCTGCGTCGCTCGGACGCACCAAGCATATCGCCTGAGGGTTACCACACTCGACGATTGGCGTTACGTTCATTCGTGTGCAGTGAGGTGAAAGTGAAGTCGGAATGTGCGCGTCTGTGCACGGTTTACCGCCCGCAAAGGCCATGGCATTAGCGTTGCCACAGGTGCGCGTGTGTGCAGCGTTGGTGTGTGTTGCTTGGAGGTCGCATCGTGGGAATCTTGGGGATCTTCCGTGATTTGCGCTGTGCTTGGTGTTTTTTTGTGATATGTACGTGCGGACGAAGCGTGAGTGAAAAAAAAGCGACCAACATAGCCGGTTAGCGCGACGCAGTGCGAAAGTAAACAAACCAGGTGTGTAGCATATGCAGTGGTTTGTGCATCAGAAAGCGAATTCTGGTCATCCGGTGCGTCTGCGATTATGTGACGTGTGCCTATTTGCGCAGCTGCGTCATCCTAACGGAATTGAGTTTCACCAGCTCAAAATGATGTGCTATGTTGAAGTGCCAGTTGCGTAAGTCCTTGTCTCATGCTCGATGCACGAACGCCCTTATGAAAAACGCCGTGCGAGGTAGTCGTTTTCTGCAAACGGCGAAATGATGCGCGCTATGTAATAAAGTTGTGACAGAGGAACTTTCGATTGCATCGATCGTGATGGTTACTGAAGCGATGCTGCTGAAACTATTGTTGAATGAAAAAAAAAGCGTTTGTTTTTAATGGCGTTGTATCATACTTAACGATATGCTATTAGGAATTCTTACTTTTGTCTAACGTGTTCCTTTTTGCGTTTCGTCTGTACTGCGCACGTGTAATGCGTAGTCATAATTTCTTTATAATAAATTACAGTAGACCGTTTAAGGAAGTTTGTGGTAGAAGCATTTACTTGCTGCACGACATGCATTGATTTTTTTTTTAGTCACAGGGGCTTATTGTGTGGCCGCAGTCTTGCGAGACGAAGATGTTGTACACGTAATGCAATGCTGCAATCACATGTAGGTTCTGTCCACTCAACATTGCAATCTGTGGTTATGTATGTGTACCATAGCTCGGCACACTCACTCATGAGTGCACTCAACTCACACTCACTCACACTCATTTGAACGTGGTGAGTTGAGTATGAGTGAGTACTCATGCGTGTGAGTGAACGTGAGTGAGACTCATGAGTGTGAGTGGTCGTGAGTGTGAACGTGAGTGAGTACTCATGAGTGTGAGTGGACGTGAGTGTGAACGTGAGTGAGTGCGAAGGCTGAAAAAATTGTGATGAGTGAGTTTGAGTGAGTACTCCCTTAAAGTGCCGACCTATGGAGCTCGGCACACTCACTCATGAGTGCGCTCAACTCACACTCACTCACACTCATTTGAACGTGGTGAGTTGAGTATGAGTGAGTACTCATGAGTGTGAGTGGACGTGAGTGTGAACGTGAGTGAGTACTCATGAGTGTGAGTGGAGGTGAGTGTGAACGTGAGTGAGTACTCATGAGTGTGAGTGGACGTGAGTGTGAACGTGAGTGAGTGCGAAGGCTGAAAAAATTGTGGTGAGTGAGTTTGAGTGAGTACTCCCTCAAAGTGCCGACCTATGATGTGTACATGACGACAGGCCATGAGAGGTCTTAATTATGTGCATGTTTGCAAGGTCAAGTTAATTATGTATATGTTTGCAAGGTCAAGTGTTTACTTCCGCAAATAAAGGCCCTATGCAAAAGCACCTTCACCTGTGTGCTGTAAAGATGCAACACACAGTACACCACATTAAACACTGTACTTCGCAATGACGCAGAAAGATTTTTTGTTACATTACTCACTTCGCCTTACACTTTCGTAACATCCATAGTACTTTATGGTATGTGTGCATATCAAATTGATAGACATCTAAGGTAGCAATACAAGCTGGACGCCTTGTGATGATGGCGCCTTCTTGATTGAGAAGCAGCGTCTTTAATAGTATGTAAAAGAAAAGATATTGCAGGATAAATGGTCGTAGTTCATCGTTGCATTTGCAGCTACAGGAAGCACAGGGAAATGACCGTACGTCGGCATGCTTTTGCAAGAAATTGGGTCCTCGTCATCACTTGGTTCACTCCATGATGAATCGCCGCTTGCGTCGTCTCCGTCAAGCATAATAATCATCGGCTTAATGTGGTCGGTACTGCAGCTGTTTTGAAAGAACGATGCTTTAGTCTCACGGACGCGTCTTTCAGCATTGGCCCAGTTGACTGCAGTGACTCTTTCAACTTCCTCCCTCAACAGCACCTCCACATCGGAGAGTTTGAATGTTCTGTTTCTTGCTGCGACATCATTCTTTATCTGCGCCCAAATGAGTTCAATGGGGTTTAATTCACAGTGGTAAGGAGGAAGCCTTAGCACAACATATCCAGCATTCTCAGCAGCTGTATCAACGAGGTACTTCAGAAAGCGTGGCTTCAGCGAAGACACAATGTTAAGCAGCTCCTTCTTCCTCATACCGGCAACGTAAGGTACTCCCTTTTCAGTGAGCCACTGCACTATTGCATCCTTGCGAGAGGCCGTTGTTGGCACAGCTTCCACCCTGCGTGAATGGAGGGGAGCGTTATCCATGACAATAACACTTCCTTTAGGAAGTTTCTTGAGAACACGCTCGAACCAAACTTCAAAACGGTTTCCGTCCATTTCCTCATGATAATCTCCGCTCTTTTTTCCGCGGAATACGTCCGAACAGCCATCCATGAAGCCGTCCTTGCTGCCGACGTGGCTGATTATCAACCGTTGACCTCTTCCCAATGGCTGCTTCAGTCCCGTCGTAAGGCCCCGCATAAAAGCGTCGTGTGACGATTTCACGGTGCTGTCAGTCCACACTTTCGATACGGTGTGCCAGGCACACACCCATGTTTCGTCCAAGTAGTATATACGACGCCCCTCCTCTCCATACTTTGCAATGTCACGCAGGTAACTCTGCTGCCAAGCGACGATGTCGTCCCGTTCAATAAGCAGCGAGTTTGTTTCTTTTTTCGTGCCTGAAGCAGATGTCTTGCAGCAGGCGGCGCACCGTCCACGGTGTTAGTAGTGTCCCTGTATATGCTACCGCAGGTAGCAGAGTTGTGCATAACTTTTCCTTGCGCCGCTCGCGCCGCTATTCGGCGAGCGCCGTCACGTGGTGGAAGATGACGTCAAATGTTCAATTTCGCCGCGGCGAAGCCAACTTTACGGACACGACGGCGCGGCTCTCACACCGACTTGTTTCCGTCAGTTTCATCGTCATTGTTTTTTCGAACAGAGAAGCAGCCGTGAATGGTGGTTAATGACGAATGTTACTTTGTCAGTGGTCACTAGCGTAACCGTTCGCGCAATGGCGTTTTGGCGATGGTCACCGAGCAGCTTGCTTAGGCGGCCAAAATACACCCACCTGATTGTCGACCATACGTGCGCGAAGTTTCTTTAAAACGCCCTTAAAAGCAAATAGTTCGGGCCTTCCGGCGAGGCTAGAAAACGTCGTGAGCATGCTGAAAATAATCGCACCATTTTCGTTGCAAGGTACCACGCGGTAGCAAGCGAACTTTGGAGCTGTTCGATCGTAGCATGCATGAGAAAACTGTGGTGGTGGGATCGGCCTCCGCTGTAGTATTCGCTGTGCACGCGACTCAGACGCACTTTTTGTCAGAACCTAGCCATATACAGCTTCCTACCTTCTGTTCACATCGGGTACCTTTGAATCAATTTAACGATCACTTAATTCACGTTCAATTAACTCCGTCACCTTTAGTTCACTAATGGGCCTTACGCTCACTAATTCTCACTCGGTTCACTTAGCTGATAGTTTGTTGCGCGTATAAGCCACTGCTCCGTCGTCCTGCACTTCCCCCGGGAACTATGCCAAATTGCTGCTGTACCGTGTATATGCATCGTTTTCTCCGCGGACGCGATGCTCGAGGACCTACAGCCATATGCGGCTTCGCTGTAAAGGTGCAATATGCTGAGCGCGTGCGAATAAGTCCGCGGCACGTCGCCCGCGCCGGAACGTCGCGCCGTATTTGTCTCCTGCGCGCGCGACGAGTGGCTTCACTGCACAGCCGTTGAACATAATGGCGGACCTATGCGCAACTCTGCTCCCGTAGGGAGCATATACAGTAATTCTAGGTGTTAGGTCAGGCACGTCGTCGCTAGCACGAAACTGTGCGGCGATTTTTGTGGCTGTGGGTACCTCGTTGCGCCGAAAGAAACTGCGCACGCATGTCCTCAAGGCACACTTCGTGAAGTCGTCGTACAACGTGGTCCGACGGTCCTTGCCAACACGTGCTGGCCGCTTCCGGGACGGTGTGGACAGCACGCCGTCAAGTCGCTTTGGCATCGTTCCTGACGTTGTATACTGTAGTGAAACTGACCCCAAGCAGGTCAGCAACGGTGTCGCAAGCTTCAGCCACGCTTGGATATGGCTTCCGATGCCGCACCTTAATGTAGCAATTCAAAATCAGTTGCCTTACAGCACTGCCGAGGATGTTACCACTCTGGTGTTTTTTGAAATACCGGAGTGGTGTTGGCGGCGAGTCGTCTGCAGGTACCTCATCAGAATCGCATTCCGATGTCAGCTCTTTGGGATCCATAGCGGTATAGAGGGGCCGCGTTGGTAGACGCAGATGAAATTCGGCTATGCATGCGTTCAGTATATTGTCAAGGGTGCGTGACGAGCATGAAGGGAGCACTCGGTGGTTTCAAGGCCCAACTTTTCATTTTTTAGGGCTCCTCAGGGTCGTTCCCTCCTCTGTAGTAGTTGTAGTATGTATGAAGCCACCTCTAGTTTATGAATTGCTCAATAGATGGCGTTGTGTGTATATGTCCTTGGAAATAATTTCACTAGATGGTGTTAGTGGTTTTGCGTATACGTTGATGATTAAAGATGATAGATGGCGCTATTATAATAAGAAAAGGGGCTCGCTCTTGTCGCGCCTTCTCTTTCGCTCGGAGTCGCGAAACCAGGGCAGCCGGTATCTGCGGAGCATGCGGCGGCTACGGTACTCACGGCGGCACAACCCATAGCCAAGGACGCGTGGCTTTCACAACTCACAGCAGCGTTCTGTGGCGATGCATGCGGAGGCGAGGCGTTGCGTCGAGCACTGGTGTGGACTTCGGCGTCTGAGTAACGATATCACGCTGCGGGCAACCCAGGGTTCTCTTGGCAGCATTGAGGCCAGCCTGCAGCAAGCAGCATCGGTCGTGGATGACTACGCCCGCCGCTGCGGCCTCGAATCCTCCCCAACAAAATCGGAGTATGTGCACTTTCGCCCCAAACCAAAAGACACAACACACATCGCACTGTCCTTACGCACCGGGCCAATCCCGGAACGCGAAGAAATCCGCGTCTTGGGGCTCTTTATACACCCGAGCCGGAAAGTCGATACAACCATGCGCAAGTTACGTATGGTCGGGGATCAGGTGGGCCGCATGGTCCGTCGGGTCTCGAACAAGCCAGGGGGTCTCAGAAGCCGCGATGCTCTGCGCCTCACCAACGCTTTTGTGACCAGTCGAATCCTGTATTCGACACCCTACCTACGTTTGCGCAAATGTGATGTGAACACGCTCGAAAGCATTCTGCGCAGGATTTACAAGCGCGCCCTCGACCTCCCGATCTCGACGTCTACCCAGCGTCTTGCAGATTTGGGCATGACCAACACGTACGGGGAACTCAAACAGGCCCATCTCGACAACCAGTATCTGCGGCTTACCAAGTCGCACGCTGGGAAGATGTCTCTTAAACCGCCTCCACAACTCCTACACCTATCAGGCAGAAGAGCGGACCACGATACCGGAGGACTGGCGTGGTGCCTGGGTTATCCAGCCTCTGCCCCAAAACATGGCTAGGGAGACTCATGAATTTCAGTAAAACTTCTTTTGGGCCTAGTTGGTTCATAATCCTAGATGTACATTTAGAGCGCAGAGGTAAAGACGCCCCACAACAAAAGGAAAGAAACGACAGCGCTTGTGTGTGTCGTTTCTTTCCTTTTGTTGTGGGGTGTCTTTACGTTTGCGCTCTAAATGTACATCTGAGACTCATGAAGGCAGGCGAACTGCGCGGGTTACAGCCTTGCAAGGACGCTATGGGTCCCGTCTTGGAGTCTTCTACACGGACGCAAGACTTCTCCTGGGCGCGAGCGCGCGCTCAATATGCTACACATGGAGCGTTACGCGAAGCGGCGACGACAGCCTGCCCCCCCCCCCCCCCGCAATTAAAAAAGAAAACGCAGCCACTAAAGATGAAACGCTCTACGGGACGAACTTGAGTCCAGTAAAAGCAGCAACACTGCAAGCGCAGCAAAGGCGGCAAGCACTGACATTGGTCGTCGGTAATTGGCGGAACGGGTCGTCTGTTATCCATCAGTGATCGAAGCTTCCAGCGCTGTCGCTGATGCCCGCGTAAGCTCTCGAATAAAATTGATTAGTCGCGTCCTGCGCGTAATCTTGACGGAAAAATGTGAAGCAATCGTGAACTCTCCAAAACATTGCTGCTCGCCCTGCGCCGAGTGGTGCTAACTGTTTTTGGCGGTGAAACCCGATCAGATCAATATAAAAAAGTCCGCATGCGTGGCAGTATCCAAAGAACGCCGATAATAACACGCTGCGGTGATTTCACGCTAATGGCTGAAATGGTAGAACTAAGGCTGCAATGCCCGATTAAGATGGTTTTTCCCAGCCCCTTGCATCTAATATGTACAGCGGTCAAATATTACGGATACATAACTATAAGAGGCAACAATGTTTGACAGTGAGTGAGTTGATGCGTTTGGATTCAAGAAGTTTAAAGCAGCCGATTATGTTAGAAGTAATGATATCTGGGGTTTGGAGTTCCAAAACCAGGATATGATTGTGAGTGACGCCGTAGCGGAGGGTTCCGGAAATTTCGACCATCTGGTGTTCTTTAACGTGTGGTGACATCGCACAGTACACGGACCGGTTATGTTGACCACCACCACCACCACCACCACCACCACCAGCAGCAACAACAACAACAATAACAAAACGAAGACTGGAGAACAGCGAGTGCTCTTAATACGAGCTCATTTGGGTTATTGTAAGCGACTCAAAACAACCCGTACTACAAAATCTGCATCGAAGAGAACACACTTCTGAGGCTGTGCTGACTCGACGTCCCCACAGATGTCCTCCGATGTTCTAAAGATGCCCATAAAACTGTCCCGACCTTTAATTGCGCGCTTCCGCCCGTAATCAACACACCCAGTAATACTCTCCATTGTTGAACCGACGGGTCCCAGGTGTGTGTATCGGACGCTGGGAGTGACCTCGTGCGGCTGCTCAACATCGACGCCTCCGTGCGAGATGAGGCCAGCGCCAGTCCTGCATACAGCGGCACACGCAGCAGCGATCGGCTCGTGCTCAGCGGGGTTCTGCTCACGGTCGCACCCACGCAGGCACCGGACGAGCTCGACGATAAGCAGCTGCCCAAGGCTCCCGACCAGGACGTCTTCTCGTACATCGCCACTCGCTTTGCCGAAAAGCAACCGGCACTTGGCAAGACCGAGTGCGCCACGGCTGCCAATGATTCTGCGAGCAACCAAAGATTTTTCAACCAGAAGGTATTTATTTTAAGCCTGATGCTAGTTTAACACGAAAGTGTTTTATGCCGGGGTCCACCACGGCTCCTCTGACGTATTTCCGTCACGGATATGACGTTGTAAAATATAAACTATCATAATGAGATCAAAGAAAAAATGTGGTTGATCCCTCTGATATAGGAATCGGTATAACACACGAAAGTGAAACGTGTCTTCACAGAAGTAGTTCAATGTTCATTGCACAATGATATTTATTATTGTCGAATGGTGTTCAGTGACTACAGCACCCTTAGATGTTGATGCACCCATGTTTACAATTGGTGGCACATCTCCACCTCGACAACCAACGACTCACGACTGGGATACACTTTCCGGAGACACTACATGGCACGCACCGGAGCATCGCGCAAATCACACTTTAACCACAGGCGTTCGCAAACCGTGGAAGCGAAACCGAGCGGGTTTTCACTCAATCGTTTTTCAACTGACGGTCCGTTGCAGCGAAGGAGCGTGATTTGCGGGTCGGTGACCACCCTGTGGATGTGCTTGGCATGCTGCGTCGTGTCGGCGAGCAGCGCGTCCTGCTGATAGGTCGCTTCGGCGAAGACACGATCACTTCGGTCCTGCATCGGCGTCTGTACGGCAGCCAGTTGGGTCGCGATGCGCTCAACTTCACAAACGCGAAAGACAGAGTTCTCAGCTTGAGCCGTGAACGCGCGAAGGCCTCCCGCTCCCCCCCTGGCGTGTCCGTCGCTGCACCAAACCAACGCCTACCAAACTGACTTGCGCGACATTCGCCCGTCGACGCCGTTGTCTTTCGGCGGCGCTTAATGCAGCAGTTCTCGTAGTCGGTACCATCGCACTCGTATGAGTAGACGGCGGAGATACACCATTGTTGCATACGGAAGCTGCACTACGCTGCACACGATAGCACAACGCGAAAGACGAAGCACGTAACTGCGTCGTCACCGAGTCGAATCAGCGCGTAGAGCGCGTCGCAATTCGAGCTTCCGTTTGTGGCCTGCGAAATTAGCTCCAGAAACCTTGTCGGAGCTGATTGCGGAGGCAACGCTACACTTTGTTTCAAGTAGGGCCAACGCCACCTAGGCGGCGTTGGTAGGCCGCTCTGATGCCAGTGTCCGTTCGAATGCTGGCATCGAGGCGTCGTAGTATTGAGGCTACCGCAGCGTTCTCTGTCGGTGTTAGTTGGTGTCATAATGCAGTACTTCTCTTCTCCGCGCTTAGGCGGCAGCACCGTCCCAACAAACGAAGAGCGCCGGTACAGAGCGAAGGAGTGTGAGATATATAAGGCGCGTCTGAAGCGCTCTTCGCAAATGCGCCGATGGCTCAGTCGGTTAAACGCCCGCTTTCTATCGCAGCGGATCGAGAGCTCATGGGTTCGATTCCCGGGTCTTCCAATATCGCGTAACTTTTTCTTCTGGTTTCTTTCATTGTATTGTGTTCATGTATCTTTTAACAACGTCACATCCGTGACGGAAATACGTCAGTGAAGCCTTGGTGAACCCCGGCATAAAACACTTTCGTGTTAAAATTAGAATAAAAAGTTCTGTCGCCGGGCGTCGAACCTACGACCTTTCGCTCCGCAGCGCGCGGCGCGAAACCACTCGGCTACGGGAGCGTGCGTTCCTCAACTTGCTAACGGCAAGCTATTTATACACACCATATACCGTTGGTGGTCCTCAGAGCTGCTCGACTTCAGCGCGTTTTTGTCATCACTAGCGAGATGGCGCGAAGGTGTAACGGAGCGCGCGCTCTAAAGGTCGTCGCGCCTCTCGCTGGGATGAGCGTGCGCCTCCACGGGGCGTGGTCTCCACGGGGCGCTAATCTCCTGATCGGGGCGCTTCGCACACATAGGCGTATCTGCCGGGGGGGGGCAAGGGGGGGCACCAGCCCCCCCACTGAGAAAAAAGTTAGGGGGCGGAGCCCCCCCAATTTCGACAGTGGTCACTTTCGTCTGCGCACCGAGTAAATATCAACTGAGCATAAGTCTTACTTCTACACAGTAATCATTTAATTATGCAGTAAAAGCTAGTTAATTCGATCTCGAAGGGAATTATAAAATTGTTCGAATTAAGTGGAGTTCAAATTAGCGGGCAGGCGCTAGAATGAACAGACATCGCGCCACACTGTGCGGAGAGAACTCATGCAGAGAAGCCACCTCTGGACACGTTCCCGCAAAAGAGGCGATACTACACGTTTGTGGCAGGTAATTTCGTAAATTAAGTTCGGGCTCTAACAGCCAACAGAATTAATTGATCAGTCAGTGCTACGCGTGAAACAAGCAGCCACTTGCATTCACGGGAGCGGTGAGCCTTAATGCCAAAACATACGACGCTATTTGTGCTCCAAAACAAGCTCATTTACATGACAGAGCTAACGCAACCAAATTTAAAGTTTTTTCTTTTTATTTTATTTAGAAAAATATTGAAATTGTTCGAGGGGGAGACGGCTAAAGGCAAACATTGTCTGACTGTGCCGTGCCACCCATACAGCAGCAGCGGCAGACAGACGACACTTATACCATAAAACCACACGCGGAAATCAATCACTACACTTGTTTTACACGGGCGAAATTAATGACTAATTTGGGTGATCACTCTGGGCCGATTCGTGATCATTCTGGGTAGATTTCCGCGAGGAGGAGGAAAGCCAGGGCGCTCCTACTTCAAACTGACCGTTGTAGATACCGACGCGTTGGAATTATCGGGAGTTTTCCCCCATAGAAATACAGCCTGTGCCGGGACGAGGGCGTCAGTTCGAAGTAACTGTAAGTTCGAATTAACCGAGTTCGAATTAGCGAGTTTTACTGTATAATAAAATTTGTCTTAGGCTTGTGCTGTGGAGATTGTCGTCCGTGTATCACGACGGCGCACTGTGGGTTGGGTTCTCTGCAGTGCAGGCCGCCTCTGCGACGCTTGCGCGCTGTGCGCTACAGCATTGCAGAAAGGGCTATCGCTGAGTTGGGGCTCTGTAACATTAGAACACTCTGTCATGACTATATTCTGCTGTACGTGGCCTGAAATTTACATTATCGTCGGCGTAAATGTGGGAAGGAACCAGTAAACGTTCTAACGACCGATCAAACGCTGGCCGTGTTTCAGCAAGTTTATTTCTTTCATCGGAAAGGAATAGCATTACCGCTGCTCTATACCAAAGTTGTAATCAGTCGATGAGTGTGCAGAAGTGTTGAGTGTTTTAGTTGGGCCGCACTGGGGGGAGCAAAATAAGGTTTCCGCCTTAGTGTCTGATTAATCTGTTCACCTTGCTTATCATATGGTAGCTTGCACCGATAACGCCGGCTTGGAATAAGGCGAGGAGTAAGGCAGTTGACTCGAACACATAGGGAAGCCCAACCTTCATGCTTCTCCCGCAAATTGTTCGACCGAACCAGGGAAACGATCAAGGTCCACGGTTTTCTGGACTAAGAAGCCGGGCTAGTTGGTCTTGAGTAATCTCGAATGGACTTGTACAGGGCAAAAATACAACTCGTGCGCCGTGGAAGCGCGCACGCGCAGCGCTATTTATTTCTCTCCCTCCCTCTCTGTCTTAAGCAAGGAAGAGTTCAGAGTTGAGTGAGCGCCCAAACAGCTTAACATTGTTACATGACTGAAAATATTTATGATACTAATATTGATCCATCTCACCAGCTGCAATATAAACTTATTGCCAATGTGATCGGTGGGCACCCTTCTGGAATTACATACAGAATGAGACATTGCCCGGCTACTCCAAAAGTGTTTATTGTTCAGCATAGAAGTGCGCTGTTTAGTGTGCACACGCCATTCTACCATCGCCAGGTTTTACGGATTTGTGATGTCGCGTAGTGAGCACGCAATTTTATGACACCGAAAAATTTCTGAACCTATGGTCAAAAGTATGCCGTATTGAAAATAGTGTATTCTTTTATTTTTTTATGTAGTAGTGCATGAGTGGTCATTACGCGATGGATATTGGAGTAATTTTTTTTCATCGCGTTACGAGCAGGTGTTGTGGGCATGAGCGAGAAAATTTGGACCAATCATAAATAGCTAACGATCAATACGCAGGGTAACAATGCGGGGTAGTTTAACGTTATAATGACCCACACTTTTTTAAGGAAAATTTTTTCTTGCACCGTTTGCACAGATGTATGTACTTTGAGGGGCCTGGGGGGCCAAGTAATGTTGCAAATACAAAACGATAAGTATAAAGAATGTACTACGCCCCTAATACCGCAAATTCTTACTTAAAAAAAACTTGTGGTTTATAAATTAAAAATAATAGTAAGTAATCTAATAACAGTAATGCTAACAAAGCGCTAGGAACACTATTACTAGGACAAAAAAAGACAAAATATGAGATACGGAAACCTCAATATATGCAAGAAAGTGTAGTACTAATTGCGGAAAAGAAAAGGTGCAGTCACTGCTACCTACATTTAAAAACGCAATTATTATTGAGCAGTGCCTAGACATTAACGAAATTCCATTTAAATGAAACAAACCTATACAACTAGGAGAGGCTACCATCGACATATTTTACTCATGCATACACTTGTGTGGGTAATGTATAAAAAGGGTTGCTTTTTATACTGTTACATGCGTAACACGTATGTTTATGGTTGTCACAGTGCAGGCTACCTAAAACTGCCTGTACTTTTTGTATAATGCCAGTGAACGCTGCTAAACATGCTCTATCTCTGTGTATGAAATAGCACATCAAATTGATTGAGTGCGAATAAAGTTCTCTCTCGCTCTCTCTCTCTCTCTCTATATATATATATATATATATATATATATATATATATGCCGACGTAGTGAGGAAGGCCTGGCCCCCCCCCACTCGCGAACGAGTTGGTACGCCACTGTTCGCACGCCTTGTGTTTCCACCGCAAGTTTGCTTTGAAGTTACAGTGGTTAAAGAGTGCACGAAGGTCGCTTCGTTCGCCGCAGCGGCCGCGTTTACGAATGTAGCGCGCCGCTTACACACGAAGTAATAATTGTGGCAGTTGTTCGCGCTCGTCCTGTGTATGCTTGTGCGTTCGTTTCGTGCGTCTTTGTGTTAGAGCAGCGCGCTTTAAATGTCGAGCTGTGACAGTTAGTCCGTGCTCGTCTTGTGTATGCTCATTTCGTGCGTCCTTTCTGCTTGAGGTGCGCGCTGCATGTTTCGAGCTGCTTGCCGTTCTTCACGTCACATTACAATTTGTTGCTGCAGCATTCATTCCTTCTCCCTTGTGGCGAAACAATGCACAATAAACGCTCAACTACTTATGTGAATACACGTTTTACTTTCGTGTTATACCGATTCCTTTGACAGAGGGATCAGCCATGTTTTTTTTCAAACGAAAGTGTTTTATGCCGGGGTCGACATAGACCTGCATGATGTATTACCATCGCGGAAATACGTCAGCAAAATGTACGCGATCAGATTACAAAAAAAAAAAAACAGAAACGTTTGAAAGAGTTTTGTTGACGCGAGCTGAACCCACGACCTCTCGGTGTGCGACGGAAGCTCGCGGGTGCTTTACCGTCTGCATTACCATTTTTTTCTTTACTGCGTTACCACCAAACACATGAAGAAGGCTGCACGAAGGTGCGTTTTAGCTTTCACACCTGCTCTCCCAGTGCTCTTGGTTTTCTGGGTGGTGTCGCCGTCTGTATAGAAGTGGTGTAGTAAAGTAAGGCGTGACCTCCGCGATTAGCTCTGGCAACGCACCGTTGCTACGGCCATTCGATTCGGCGCGCTTTTAGTCGGGCTTGGTGGCACATATGCCACCGTCATGTTATAGAGGTGACGCTCATAGCATCCGTCCATTCATCCATCCATCTATAGGGAACCAAAGCTCAAGTTTGCGGAGCGACGACAGCGCCGCGCTGCGGCTCTGGAGAGAAGCGCTGGTGAAACTGGGAATAAGCGCGGCGGAGGGCGCGCCTGTTTCACCGACAGCCGACAGCAGCGGCACGCGTGCGCACGCGTTCTTCGGTCGGTGTGGGGAGCTTAGACGTTTCGCCGTGAGCTTGGCACGCTGAACCGAGAGGCTTGCTTTGCGAAGCTGCATTTCCGCGATGGTAGAAGCGACCCCGCGAAAGCGGAAGCGAGGTCCGAAGTATTACTGCGTGCCACAGCAGTGCAGACAGTACCGGCACGCGATCCGCCTGTAAAACTGTATCAGTTTTCGGACAAGTAGTGCAAGAGAGAAAGTACACAAGCGTGGATCACCGTAGTTAGAGGAATGAGGTTCTAGCTCTGTCTCGCCTTCCGTTTCCGCTGACTCAATTCTTCGCTTGAAATCGTTTGTTTCGACTACCTGAATCAGTACGTAACGCGGCGCGTGCATGCAACGACTGCAGTAGTGATTGCTCGCCCTCTCGCATTTTTACATCCAGTTACGGTTGTATGTTGAAGCAACTTTGCGTTTTGTTTCCTTGCGTTTGTGAGACCTATCTGTCGTTGTTGGATGTTCACACTCACATACTTCATACCGCGGTTAGCGTTGCCGTGTTGGTTGCGTTCAGTTGAACTCCGCACAAGGCTGCATCATCGCGCCGGAACGAACGCCTGGGCATTTTCAGCTAACTTGACATCGTTTTGCTGGTTTGTTCTGTTTTTGTCGCTTCTTTAGGGTGGTATGTATTTAAGCCGCTGAATCTAACTGGCACTTAATTCAGGAATTGTTATTGCCATCTTCGGAGATTGGGCGGTTTTCTTTCACGCGCACCGCGCACTCGTACATTGCTTCGAGTGTGCGTTTACGGGTGCGCTTTGCGCGAGCTTGTCACCCGATACCACATCGCGCCTGAAATTCGACACCTCTCACGCTGAGCCGCATTCGCGCAGCAAGTCTTATAACCTGTAAAGTCGATATTCTCATAAAAAGGGAGTGCAAGCACGAAGCGAGAAGCGAAAAAGAAAAAGACAGACAGACGAGGCGAGCAGTTCTACTTGCTTTGCATCAGTTAAAGCTAAGCTAAGCTAAGCTAGCTGCCTCGTGGCTAAGTCAGCGGGTGATGCTCCAGCGGTACGGAGGGCATGACTCGAACCTTCTCAGGCTTTTTAGTGCCACGGCCGTGTAGTCTTTGTTTCTCTATTTTTTTTTCTTTTTTGCACGCCGCGAAAGTTCGTTCACTACAGTACGCGTTTGCCACTGCCAGCGTGCACATCTAAACAACAATCACATGTTTTTCATAGTCGACAACGTGGAACATCGATAACCATGATTAACGAACTTCTCTCCTTTAATTACGCTCGCTTTTCGAAGTGACTGTCCAGCGGGGAGATCTTTTTCAAGCGGTACATAGCGATGCGCTGCGCGACAGCTCTGCACGCGCACGGAAGCGAGTGGCAGCGCGGCGGAGAGAAGGGAAAAAGCGCGGCGCTTACCCCCCAGTTTCTAACTTTTTGCGAAGCGCAGCAAGCGCAGCGCGAAAGCGCTGCACGTGCACGGAAACGAGCGGAAGCGCGGAGGAGAGAAGAGAAAACGCGCAACGTATATTCCCAGTTTGTATTTTTCCGCCAGAGATGGCGCTGCCTGTCAAGAGTCGCAGCGCCACTGAGCGATGCTTTGGGAGCCTATTGCGAATACTTGTGACGTGCGTCATTCGCTGCATTTCATTATTAATGATTTCGGCAGTATCAAATAAAGGTGGCATTGCTATTAAATCGTCGCTTTCTGGATGCCTTATGGGTCTGCAACGCAGTGAACTGATGTCGCGTTTCATAATCGAACACTGGCGAGTAGATGCACATTCCGCTTGTGAATTGAGCAGCGCTGATAAACATGAAATTATGTATTCATACGTCTTAATCGTAGATGTAGCAATTCAGTAGTGCAATGCTACACCTACTCCGTATGTCGTGATACGTGGGCAGCCTTCACGCGTGCTCTTTCTGCAGGTGCAGCCGAACTTGGGCGCATTAGAGAAGCACGCCTATGCTCACCGCGGCATCCTGCAGTCGTTCCTCACCACTCCGTGCTGCTCCAACGTTACGAAGATGCGTGCGCTATGGCCAGAAACCAGGAACGCAATGATGGACTTTGTGCTACGGCCAAGTGAAGGCGTTCGCGGATACGTCAAGGTACGCAGAGTTTTGCTGAAGCATAAATCTTAGGGGGGGGGGGGGAAGACAGAAAACTGCGCCGCTTGGACCAAATATGAGAGAGAGAGTTATGCAAAGAAAGGAAGAGAGAGAAATTCCACGCACTGAAAACCGTGGGACAACGAAGCTGCAAGCGCGCCTGTGTTCGTGAATGGCTAGCAAGATCACGTGGTGTCGAAGATCCACAGCTACATTTTCAATGCTCTTTCTCAAAGCGAGGTGCCACGTGGTGATTAAGAGAAAGCAATGTGTTTACTGGCTCAATATCAATATTTTAGGGTTTAATGGACTGAACAGATATATTTTAGGTAGAACGACATGGGAAAGCAAACATTTATCTAACTTCGCATTAATAATGATCATGTTTGGCAATAAATTTCGGAAACATTGTATCCATCGAAGTAGGTGCGGGTGATTTCTTTCTCGAAATATGGCTAGAAAGGCATAACATATATTGCAAATAGCACAGCGTAATGGGTCCAAGGAAATCCGAAAAAAAAAAAACACGATGTATCCACGAAGTGAATGATGTTGGAGGAGCATGCTCGGAGATAATCGAGTAAAACCACAAATCCTCCTTACACAAGGGTACCAATATGGGCTTGTTGGTTCATCGTAAATTCGCTTGTAGCATAGCGCAGAAACACACAGGCACAAAGAATAAGACTGGACGAACACAAGCGCTAACTTTCAACAACGAAAATTTTATTTTCAAGATCGGTCATATATACACACAAAATCACGTGACATGATGACAACTTTTCGTTTTACAAATCATCAACACTTGAAAGAGCCTTCAATCTTATCCGCCAAGCCGGCGCACAACAGTTGACACATTACAAGCAAAACACTTCAGGGCATGTGTAAATCCTCAATTTCTTTGGCGGATAATGACAATGACGGCTTACTGATACAGTGGTCGCCAGCAGAAAGGATGCGATCTGTTTCTATTATCAACCTTACAGATACAGATTTCCTTCTAGCAAGAATGACAGTGGCTTCTAGTTGTTTTTTAGCGTTTAACTGCAAAAAGTGTGCATGCCATACACTACTAGAAGCCACTGTGAAGCCACTGGTGAGCCGCCTAGTTCTTTTTCTCCACTGCGTGTCAACGCTTTTTCTATACAAATACCTGAAAACCTTCCCTGCCCATCTACTCTCCTTCATTTTCCTCAGCCTCTCTTCAAATCTCATTTTGCTCTGAGCTTCCCTCACTTCAAAGCCTGTCCATCCCATATCACCCTTTACAGCCTCATTTGTCGTCTTCCCGTGAGCGCCCAACGCGAGGCGTCCCACAGTCCTTTGATTTACATCCATTCCTGATTGCACCTCTGACTTCATGCACACCACTGAGTTCCCAAGTGCAAGCCGCGGAACCATCACATTTTTCCACAGTATTCGAGACCGCCGCTGCGTGCCATCTAGTGAGCACTCTTGAAATCAGAGTAACAGCTGCGCCTCTAGCGGGAGCAATGAGAACTAGCGGCTACGGCGATCATCCATGGTAGAAAGAGAATTTGTCGTCTGGAACGCGCTTATTCTTCATCGTCATCGTCATGACGTATTCTGGGTACCTTGCATGTGCTGTGCCGTGATGACAGAAATAGAATGTGTGGTCTGGAACGCGCTTATACTTCATCGTCATCAGCGTCATCGTCAACGTCATGACGTATAGTGGGTACCTTGCATGTGCTGTGCAGGAGCGGGTCCTGTCGGCGAGCGCTCGCTGCAGCAGCTTTCCGAGCCCTCCACTATAACAGCGCCATCCATCATATTTAATCATCAACGTATACGAAAAACCACTAACGTCATCTAGTGATAGTATTTCCAAGGACATATACACGTAGCGCCATCTAGTGAGCAATTCTTAAAACTAACTAGAGCTGGCTACATACATACATACTAACACTACTACTACTACAGAGGAGGGAACGACCCACACCCTGAGGAGCTTCGCCCCTAAAAATATATCAAGCACGTAGGAAAAATTGTTCTGGGAAGGACTGACGTTTCGGCCGCGGGACCGGCCTTCGTCGGAGTGATGATCACACTTACATGCGGATCACACTTACATGCGACAGCAACGCAATATAGGGAACCAAAGCTCAAGTTTGGGCGCGACGCTCGCGCAGCCGAGCTGCGCGTTACTGGGAATAAACGCTGCCGGAGAAGGTGGTTTTTCGCTGGATTTGGCATCGGCGGCGGCAAGTTTACGTGCGCGCACGCGCTCCTCATACAGCCTGGAGCACAGCTAGTCAGCGATAGTTACACTGTGATGCACCACAGATGCAATCCGATAGTACTGCGCGTGCGCGGAAGCGGGATGGGTAGCGTTGTTGCGAAAGAACGCGCCGTAGGTATTCCCAGTTGCGATAAGAGCAGTGGCGCCGCTCGACGTTGCTTTCGAAGCCTATAAGGCAACCACTGACTTAGCGTAGCACTATTATTGGCTGGCAAGTGATTGTTAACAGCACGTGGGGAAACAGTACGCGTGATAGGACAAGAAAACGGAAATTGCGCATGAGCATTTGCGGGCGAAAACGGACTGCAAAAATAAAGCCACAATACATGTGTCACCGAAAAAAAACAACAATAATACGTTATAGGTTCAACTGAGAACAGATTATCGATCAACATAAGTGCGTGGGCAACATCTCGTCATGATCCGAGAAAAAATGAAATGAAATGGGGAACTAATCTCTCTGCGTAAAAGTGTAGCGGTAATAACAACGGGGAAAGTCAAGAGTAAATAAATAGGTAGAAAGGAAAGTTTGCCAGCAATTTCATTCATAGCACAAGTGGCGGCCTTAAATTTATAGATTAAATACCATTCTCGACGCTCTCTTTCGTGGTGGGAACGGAAACCAGATTGAAGGATTGTAACTGTAATATTATCAAATGACAGCCCCATTCCGGGCCACATTTGATAATATTACAGCTACAATCCTTCACTGAAATACAAATAGACGCAAACCTTCGAGGAAGAAAATTAGAGGCAGAACAGAAAGGGCGTCACTCGCAGCTAACTTTATTCTCAGAACATCAGCTACTTTTATAGCCGTAGCAACTATGCGCGCGCACATCACCTCACGTGCTCGTCAAAAAACACTCTATAAGATTGACAAGAAATGACAAAAAAAAAATCGATTAAACGAAAAAAGATTCGAAGAAATCAAACTCACCACCACGCAGAGCAACAGAAGTGTCACTAACACATACATCTCTCTTCTTTTTAATGTAGTAGTAATTTCACGCGCTAATGTATCATTACTCTTTCCAAGAACGGAAACACTGGTAAACCCGGGCTCACACTTACAGGAACCACAGTGCACTGGCAAATGTGCCGAAAGTTTATTTTTCACGGAAAGTTCATGCTCCCTAATTCTGTCATTTATGCATCGGCCTGTCTGGCCGACGTAAATCCTACCGCAACTAAGCGGGATCTCGTACACCGCGCCAACCGAGCAGGCGACATACGGCCTCGCGTGCCTCTTCCCACACGGGGAGGGCCTCGGTGCAGTCGAAATTCGTGGGCACAGGCTCGCCAACTTGCGGGGCGCCGAGAACACCATAGGTACCTTGTACCTGTTAGCCACATTCTTAAGGTTGTGAGCAACCTTGTGCACATGTGGCATAACCATGGGACTTTTTTCCATCGGCTGCCTGTTTCTTCTCGATCCCTTCATTTTTTGAAGGAGGGTTTCTGAGACTGCAACAACGACAGAACTAGGGTAGCCAGCTAAACACAGCCGCGTGACCTGATTACTGAAACTTTCCTGCATTCTGTGCGGACAAGATTTTACCAGTGCTCCTTCCAGGCACATGGAAGCAACGGCCCTCTTGACAAGTTTAGAATGCGAAGCATCAAAAGGTAGAAGTGCCTTGGCTGAACGCGGACAATATGCCCCACATATGTGCGTCTCCGAGAAAGTGAGACTCAGGTCTAAAAATTGCAACACGCTGCCAACAGGAAGTTCATGCGTGAAAACAAGTCCCCTTGGCATTTTGTCTATTTGTATTTCAGTAAGCATGTACCAACTAGCCCAAAAAAAGTTTTATTAAGATACAATCCTTCAATCTGGTTTCCGTTCCCACCACGAAAGAGACCTTCGAAAATGGTATTTAATCTATAAATTTAAGGCCGCCACTTGTGCTATGAATGAAAGTGCTGGCAAACTTTCCTTTCTGCCCATTTAGTTACTCTTGACTTTCCCCGTTGTTATTACCGCTACACTTTTACTCAGAGAGATTAGTTCCCCATTTCATTCCATTTTTTCTCGGATCATGACGAGATGTTGCGCACGCACTTATGTTGAATCTGTTCTCAGTTGAACCTATCACTTATTATTGTAGTTTTTTTCGGTAACACATGTATTGTGGCTTTATTTTTGCAGTCCGTTTTCGCCCGCAAATGCTCATGCGTAATTTCCGTTTTCTTGTCCTATCACGCGTGCTGTTTCCCCACGTGCTGTTAACAATCACTTGCCAGTCAATAATAGTGCTACGCTAAGTCAGTGGTCGCCTTATATTGCGTTGCTGTCGCATGTGTGCACCACTCCGACGAAGGCCGGTCCCGCGGCCGAAACGTCAGTCCTTCCCAGAAGAATTTGTCCTACGTGCTTGATATATTATTTGAACTTATACTTCCGGGTCCTATATGTTAGCACTTTAATACAATATATATATATATATATATATAAGAAGGAAGGAATTGTAAACTTAAAGGCTCGTTAGCTTTGTTAAACACAGTATTAATGAGAACTAACACACAAAGATGCCAAGGAAAGTATAGGGGAAGCTATTAGAAGTAATTGTAATGTAAATGTGAAGAAAGGAAAGTGGACGAAAGGATAACTTGCCACCGGCAGGATCCGAACCTGCGACCATCGAATAACGCGTCCGATGCTCTACCACTGAGCTACGGTGGCGGTCATCTCCCCGTCCACTTTATAGGGTATATATGTGTACTTAAACGTGGGAGCGTCAGTCAGCGCCGCCTGTTGCCATAACGGCGAGTGCGGAACACTCTTTTTTGCCTGTAGGCGTCACGTAGTACGTGATCTTATTACGAGAGGGCAGCTGACTAGTAATCCCTCGCATACCACCTGAAGGCATCAAGTCTGCCAGAACGAGACCCTCGTTATGAATGAAGGAAGGAATTGTAAACTTAAGGGCTCGTTTGCTTTGTTAAACACAGTATTAATGAGAACTAACAGACAAAGATGCCAAGGAAAGTATAGGGGAAGCTATTAGAAGTAATTGTAATGTAAATGTGAAGAAAGGAAAGTGGACGAAAAGATAACTTGCCACCGGCAGGAATCCGAACCTGCGACCTTCGAATAACGCGTCCGATGCTCTACCACTGAGCTACGGTGGCGGTCATCTCCCCGTCCACTTTATAGGGTATATATGTGTACTTAAACGTGGGAGCGTCAGTCAGCGCCGCCTGTTGCCATTACGGCGAGTGCGGAACACTCTTTTTTGCCTGTAGGCGTCACGTAGTACGTGATCTTATTACGAGAGGGCAGCTGACTAGTAATCCCTCGCATACCACCTGAAGGCATCAAGTCTGCCAGAACGAGACCCTCGTTATGAATGAAGGAAGGAATTGTAAACTTAAGGGCTCGTTTGCTTTGTTAAACACAGTATTAATGAGAACTAACAGACAAAGATGCCAAGGAAAGTATAGGGGAAGCTATTAGAAGTAATTGTAATGTAAATGTGAAGAAAGGAAAGTGGACGAAAAGATAACTTGCCACCGGCAGGAATCCGAACCTGCGACCTTCGAATAACGCGTCCGATGCTCTACCACTGAGCTACGGTGGCGGTCATCTCCCCGTCCACTTTATAGGGTATATATGTGTACTTAAACGTGGGAGCGTCAGTCAGCGCCGCCTGTAGCCATAACGGCGAGTGCGGAACACTCTTTTTTGCCTGTAGGCGTCACGTAGTACGTGATCTTATTACGAGAGGGTAGCTGACTAGTAATCCCTCGCATACCACCTGAAGGCATCAAGTCTGCCAGAACGAGACCCTCGTTATGAATGAAGGAAGGAATTGTAAACTTAAGGGCTCGTTTGCTTTGTTAAACACAGTATTAATGAGAACTAACAGACAAAGATGCTAAGGAAAGTATAGGGGAAGCTATTAGAAGTAATTGTAATGTAAATGTGAAGAAAGGAAAGTGGACGAAAAAGACAACTTGCCACCGGCAGGAATCCGAACCTGCGACCTTCAAATAACGCGTCCGATGCTCTACCGTTGAGCTACGGTGGCGGTCATCTCCCCGTCCACTTTATAGGGTATATATGTGTACTTAAACGTGGGAGCGTCAGTCAGCGCCGCCTGTTGCCATTACGGCGAGTGCGGAACACTCTTTTTTGCCTGTAGGCGTCACGTAGTACGTGATCTTATTACGAGAGGGTAGCTGACTAGTAATCCCTCGCATACCACCTGAAGGCATCAAGTCTGCCAGAACGAGACCCTCGTTATGAATGAAGGAAGGAATTGTAAACTTAAGGGCTCGTTTGCTTTGTTAAACACAGTATTAATGAGAACTAACAGACAAAGATGCCAAGGAAAGTATAGGGGGAAGCTATTAGAAGTAATTGTAATGTAAATGTGAAGAAAGGAAAGTGGACGAAAAGACAACTTGCCACCGGCAGGAATCCGAACCTGCGACCTTCAAATAACGCGTCCGATGCTCTACCGTTGAGCTACGGTGGCGGTCATCTCCCCGTCCACTTTATAGGGTATATATGTGTACTTAAACGTGGGAGCGTCAGTCAGCGCCGCCTGTAGCCATAACGGCGAGTGCGGAACACTCTTTTTTGCCTGTAGGCGTCACGTAGTACGTGATCTTATTACGAGAGGGTAGCTGACTAGTAATCCCTCGCATACCACCTGAAGGCATCAAGTCTGCCAGAACGAGACCCTCGTTATGAATGAAGGAAGGAATTGTAAACTTAAGGGCTCGTTTGCTTTGTTAAACACAGTATTAATGAGAACTAACAGACAAAGATGCCAAGGAAAGTATAGGGGAAACTATTAGAAGTAATTGTAATGTAAATGTGAAGAAAGGAAAGTGGACGAAAAGATAACTTGCCACCGGCAGAATCCGAACCTGCGACCTTCGAATAACGCGTCCGATGCTCTACCACTGAGCTACGGTGGCGGTCATCTCCCCGTCCACTTTATAGGGTATATATGTGTACTTAAACGTGAGAGCGTCAGTCAGCGCCGCCTGTTGCCATTACGGCGAGTGCGGAACACTCTTTTTTGCCTGTAGGCGTCACGTAGTACGTGATCTTATTACGAGAGGGCAGCTGACTAGTAATCCCTCGCATACCACCTGAAGGCATCAAGTCTTACAGTCACGTCACGTCACGTTCGTCATACAGTCACGTCACTCAATACCAAGTTTGGTGTATATCAAGCTAACGAAACGGGCGCGAGCGCGCCATGAGCGTGGCATGCAAGTCATGTCGCACATGACAAGTCATGATTTTCATATTACCACTTGTCATCTTTGTCTGTTAGTTCTCATTAATACTGTATATATATATATATATATATATATATATATATATATATATATATATATATATATATATATATATATATATATATATATATATATATATATATATATATATATATATATATATATATATATATATATATATATATATATATATATGATGTGACGCTACGGTTAACGCGACCTTTATTAGGCTCCGAAGGCATGGTGAAGCACCCCACCCGAGGCACAGATCACAACCAAGCCGAGTTCCCACAGCCGATGAAGACGACGAACACCCATGATGACGAACATGTATGAACAAGGCAGATGCGTCTAATGAACGCCCACAATATAGATATATCGCCGCTTCCGCTGTAGCTCGGTTGGTAGAGCATTAAACGCGTTATTCGAAGATCGCAGGTTCGGTCCCTGCCCGCGGCAAGTTATCTTTTCGTCTACTTTTTTTTTCTTCACATTTACATTATAATTACCACCAATAAAATCCCCTAGATTTTCCTTGGCATCAATGTCTGTTAGTTATCATTAATATTGTGTCTAACAAAAGCCGGCAGATCCCGCGCACTGTGGGAATCGATGTAATGCGAAGCAGCCAGGAAGGAGCAAATCCTGCTTTACATAATTTGCATGACATGTTTGACGTGTTAGGACCTGTCATTTATGTTGGTCATACAGTCACGTCGCGCAATACCAATTTTGGTGTATATCAAGCTAGCGAACTGGACGCAAGCGCACCATGAGCGTGGCATGTAAATGGGGTTGTAGATGACACGCATGCCAAGATTTTCATGTTACCACGTGCCACCTATTCGCCTCGTGTGCGACCGATGGCGGCGCTGCGAACGGCGCCCCGTGACGCAAGGGCGGGGATTCGGCTTTTGTCGTCTGCTACGCTCTGGCTAAAACAGCTGCATTTTCGTTATAGTTCGCTCGCGTCGCACGGCGTTCTTCGACTACTAGCTGCATTTTCTTCTTATGATATTTCTTGAGATGACTGCTAGCAATACATGAGTTTAAGAAACGTTAACATTTAACATATCTTCTGTATACCGACAGCCATCGGGGTCAGGTTCATGCCCCCGAGTTCGTAGCATCGCTCACTGGGCTGGATGGCGTTGAAATAGCTTACGTGTAAGCGCGAACGTCCCCGCCAAGTGAGTTAAAGAGAGTCTCCGCTGCTTTGAAATCGCAGCGCGATCAATTTTGTGGCTTATTCGCAAAAATCAGCGTTGTGTAAACAGACTTGAGATGAACGAAAATTCACGCTCCACTCCCAACTGTAGTCATGTGGACTTGTGCAGACACGACAGCCGACAAAATGAAATCGATAAGTTCATCAACCAGCGGGTTATTGCGGACCTCTAGCATAGATTGGGCGAGCTGGATGCAAATAAGATCGCTCGGAATGAAACGCCAGCAGTGGTGCGCGTGGTACAGTTCGACTCTTATGATTAGAGATAGATACGTTCATGAGCCACATTCATGTTTTCGATCGCGCAGTGCTGCCTACTCGACTGTGCGAGCCTGTCAATGGTGATGACAGGATGGCGCGCACTATATTTCTAATGCTTGGGCAACGCGATCCGCTGCAGTGCTCGCGTTTCACTTGACACCGATAGTACAGCTTCGTAAACATTAGGAAAAATCGGTGAATGTGTCCAGGAAGAGGAGAAAGAGAGCTATTTCCCACCATTCTTTTGGTCCCTGTGGCTGATTATTGTGATTCTTTACCGTGCTGTAACAAGATTGAATATTTTAAGGTGGGAGCCTTAGATTCCACATAAATTGCGAAAATTGACCGTCGGCGTCCCGCGTCGCCAGCGTCAACACGAGTGATGCGAAAATTCATCACATGATCACGGCATCATGACATCCCAGACCGACAAAATTTGTGACGTCATAATGTCATGTCACATGATTACGTCATCACATGACATCGTCGCTTTGCATTGCCTCCGTGATTGGTGGACCGATCTCGGAGGCGATGCAAAACCAAGTGATGTGTAGAAAGCTTCAATGCAAAACCACGTTACGTCCAGAAAGCATTCGGAGGGGGGGCGGCGAAGGAACAATACATCGACTCAAGAAAAAGATGGCCTTCGCCTTCGAGTCAACTTAGGCAAATGCATAAGGAACTCGAATCTCTTTAGTACAGTGATAGCACCAAGCCACATCAGGAGTTGACCGTTGAGACTGATTTACAGTATTTTATTGCAAATACATCTTTCGATGCGAAAGCTTTATATTTATCAACGTTAGTATGATTACACTAATTCTGTTCAGCATATTTTCAGACCACCGTGAACGAGTGAACAAACGTCGATTTATTAACGTAAGGATTAAAATATGTTGCAAAGAAATAGAACGAAAACAAAAGAAAATCACTCCGGACAACCTACCGATATTTCATATCCCCGTCGTGCATCCCCTTTGACTCACCCTGTTTATTTCGTGTTTCAATTTAAAGTACTTACGACGCGCTTACACAGCAGCTGCTAAAAATGTGTATTTAATCAAACGTTGTTGCCGGTAACGCCACTTAATTTATTTGAATGACATCACACGTCGTTTGTCATGCTCCGAACAAATGAATTGAATCGAAGGAGCAGGCTTGGCAACCGAACACGCGCAGCACGCGGTATACATTTATTGCGCTTTAACGCAGACATGGAAGCTGAAGGCCTAACGCTGAAGTCAGTTATCGAAAACGGGCAGGAAAGTCATTTTGAGTGCGCCACGGCCATAGAAGAGTCGCGAAAAGAAAAAGTCACCGTAGAAGCAGATGTACACATGGATGGCTAGCAGACGACACCAGAAGCAATCGACACAGAAGGTGCTCCTGACGGCAACTCCACTCGATTTCGCTGGGTATTTTGCTTGAACATTCAGTACGAATTGCTTTATAAACTTGCCCACTAATGTTTCAATAACTCGAGCACGATAGCCAGGCCGGCAGCGTCGAGCAGCCTTCACGTAGCGAGCGCGCGTGAAGAGCTGCATCCGAGTCCTCTCCCTGACGTCACACGCGAGAGGGCGCCACTCCAAGATCTCGAGGCGAATATTCGTTATACAGTCATGTCACTCAATACCAAGTTTGGTGTATATCAAGCTAACGAAACGGGCGCGAGCGCGCCATGAGCGTGGCATGCAAGTCATGTCGCACATGACAAGTCATGATTTTCATATTACCACTTGTCATTTATGTTCGTCATACAGTCACGTCACTCAATCCCAAATTTGGTGTATATCAAGCTAACGAAGCGGCCGCGAGCGCGCCATGAGCGTGGAATGCAAGTCATGTCACTCATGACATGTCATGATTTTCACATTACCACTTGTCATTTATGTTCGTCATACAGTCGCGACACTCAATACCAAGTTTGGTGTATATCAAGCTAACGAAATGGCCGCGAGCGCGCCATGAGCGTGGCATGCAAGTCATGTCGCACATGACAAGTCATGATTTTCATATTACCACTTGTCATTTATGTTCGTCATACAGTCACGTCACTCAACCCCAAATTTGGTGTATATCAAGCTAACTAAACGGCCGCGAGCGCACCATGAGCGTGGAATGCAAGTCATGTCGCTCATGACATATCATGATTTCCATATTACAACTTGTCATTTATGTTCGTCATACAGTCATGTCACTCAATACCAAATTTGGTGTATCTCAAGCTAACGAAACGGCCGCGAGCGCGCCATGAGCGTGGCAGGCAAGTCATGTCGCACATGACAAGTCATGATTTTCATATTACCACTTGTCATTTATGTTCGTCATACAGTCATGTCACTCAATACCAAATTTGATATATCTCAAGCTAACGAAACGGCCGCGAGCACGCCATGAGCGTGGCATGCAAGTCATGTCGCACATGACAAGTCATGATTTTCATATTACCACTTGTCATTTATGTTCGTCATACAGTCATGTCACTCAATACCAAATTTGATATATCTCAAGCTAACGAAACGGCCGCGAGCACGCCATGAGCGTGGCATGCAAGTCATGTCGCACATGACAAGTCATGGTTTTCATATTACCACTTGTCATTTATGTTCGTCACACAGTCACGTCACTCAATACCAAGTTTGGTGCATATCAAGCTAACGAAACGGCCGCGAGCGCGCCATGAGCATGGCATGCAAGTCATTATTTGCATATTGCCACCTGTCATTTATGTTCGTCATACAGTCACGTCAATCAATCCCAAATTGGGTGTATATAAAGTAACGAAACGGCCGCGAGCGCACCATGAGCATGGCATGTAAATCATACTTTTCATGACAAGTCAGGCATGATTTTCATGATATGACCAGCCATTTACGTTCGTCATAGAGTCATGTTATGCCATACCAAGTTTGGTATAAATCCCATTAACGATACGGCCGGGAGAGCACAAAGCCGTAGGCGGCTAGATAGATAGATAGCTAGATAGATAGATAGATACGCTCAAAGTCGCCGAAGTTCGCTAAGAAATGCTTCGCATTTAAAAACTAGCAGTTGTTCCGTGTACGAATACACCCGATGAGCGAAGCTCCTTAGAAATGGAACGCAGGCGAATATGCACCTGGTCTCGCTGCTGGCTTTCATGAAGGCGGTAGGGTGGGGAACGGGTGGGGAGAGCATCTGCTGCGCTCGGTGCTGGGAACGACTGAGCGAGTGAGTGTGCGGCGCGTGCCGCGCAGGGAGAGAGAGAAAAGTGGGAGAGGGGTGCGAGCGGTGATGCGGCGTTGCGCCGCACGCGCGGAGAGCGTTTGCTGCGCTCGGTGGCGGAAACGCGCGTTCGCCGGTTTGAGGGGAGAGAGGGTAGAGACGAAGAAAGAGGGAGAGGGTGACTAATCTGCCTTCGTTTCGCATGCGTTCGTATTTTCGCGCTTTGCGCATCGTGCAGACGCTATCGGCGTTCCAGCGCTCATAAAGCCGTTGACGTTTGGACAAGCGGACTTGTCTAGGCTGCGACTGGAGCAACCTGTACGTGATGTATTACCATCGCGCAAATGCGTCAGCAAAATGTACGTGATCAGATGACAAAAAAAGGAAAAAGATTGAAAGAGTTTCGTTGACGGGAGCTGAACCCACGACCTCTCGGTGTGCGACGCAAGCTCGCGGGTGCTTTTCCGTCTGCACTACCATTTTTTTCTTTACTGCGTTACCACCAAACACATGAAGAAGGCTGCACGAAGGTGCGTTTTAGCTTTCACACCTGCTTTCCCAGTGCTCTTGGTTTTCTGGGTGGTGTCGCCGTCTGTATAGAAGTGGTGTAGTAAAGTAAGGCGTGACCTCCGCGATTAGCTCCGGCAACGCACCGTTGCTACGATCCTCCGCGCGTGACGGGGAGACGCCACAGCTGGCACCGTGCCAGGGAGCTTCGACGGCGGCGAAGGCGCAGTCGGAGTGCCGGCCTAAGGAGCTTCGCTCCTAAAAAGAGAATGAGCCCTTAAATTCCTGTTCTTTCCTATATTTGTCCGAGTTGCGCATTTTTTCATCTTTATCAAGAAAACGCATTACTTTGGACAAATGGGAGCACCTTATCACAGAGATAATTTTTAATCGACGTCCGACACTTGGGGCACGTACAAAAGCATGTGCAATATATTTCACACTGGGACTCAATGAACAAGTCTATATTCAGGGATTACAGGGAATGAACAAGAAAATGTTTAAAAGCGACATAAAAAGTGTCTAGGCTTCACACGAAACTGTTTTAAGGAGTTTCATCCCATGTATAAAAAAAAGTTTCGTCAAGCAGTGATACAAAGAAAAATGAGAAACTCTTGTAAAAGTATCTTTTTAGAAGGAAATATAACAGTATAACATTTACGCATGCTGTACTGCACATACGGCGATAAGAACAAAAATCACAGCATATCCACGAAGTGAATGATGGTGAGTGGGCGAAGCTCGGAGGGATCATTCGGGTAACCGTGAATCCCCCCGTACATTGCCCACTCGATCATGCAAAGACGTGACACGTGTTGTCACGTCTTTGCATGATCCTGGGTGTTCGATCGTGAGCTGGGCACGAGCGTGGCCGACTTGTGTTCCGGGCGCTCCCAGCCTCATTGACAACGCCAGTTCGCGTTCCACGACAGAGGAAGACGATGCCACCTACTCAGGTGGTGGTTTCGGTTTCGAAAAACTTTATTAATAAATGTCCGAAGGCGTGTGCCCTAGCACACGGCGGGCCGCTCCCACGACGGGACAGTAAGGCCGAGACCTACTGCCGCATCGTGGGCCCTCTGGACAGCCCAAAGTTGTGATTGGATGTCAGGACTCCTCAGAGCGGAGCCCCACTTGCTGGCCGATGCTGTATCAGTGCCACGTACCGAAGGGCACTCCCAGAGCATGTGGTGTAAGGTGGCTAAACCGCCACATTTAGAACATGAGTTAGTTAAATAAACATCAGGATAAAGCTTGTGGAGAAAGGCAGGGTTGGGATACGTTTCCGTTTGAAGTAATCTCAATGTCAGTGCCTGCGCTCGATTTAACTTCCTATGTGGACGTGGAAAAACTCTCCTATCCATAGCGAAGTGCTGGGTAACTTCATTGTAAGTAGTTGGTGGATCTCTATGAAAAACGTTTATTTAGACTATTTACAAGTGAGAGATAGGGGCGGCCATAAGGGCCGACCCTGTACAAACTCTAGGAGGAGTCCCTAGTCTGGGACCCCTGTGGCTACCGCGGCGGCACGCGCCCTGGCCACGAGGGCTCTTTGGCCCTCCAAGGCCGAGCGGCCGAGCAGGGCAGCCTCCCAGTTCTCTCGGGTAGGGGGTGAAGGGGAGGTGATTGGGGGGGACCGCCGAGTTAGATGGGCATGCCCACACCACGTGGAAAGTATCCGCAAGCGGATGACCACAGTGTGGGCATTCCCCGGAGAAGGCCGCATTGAAATGCTTGAGTATCGCCGGGCACAATACTGTGTTGGTGTACAGGCGTAAGAGCCAGCGCTCTTCAGGCCCGGCGCCGGGGGGCGGAAATCGGAGCCTGTTCGATTTGTACATCGCTGTGATGTCGCGAAATGAGGTGACCTGATTGGGTTCTGGATCGTCAGGCGATGGAGGGCGAGGAACTTCCCGGGAATCAAGCGCGCGGGCTGAGGCATCGGCAGCCTCATTACCACCTAGTCCTGCGTGAGCTGGGGTCCAGGTGACTACACGTGTGTTTGGGCGGTCAAGATAATAACAGCCCTTCAGGATTCGAGCAGCGCGATTGTCGATGCGACCTTTCGTAAGATTTTGGCGCGCACTCCGCGAATCGGTAATAATGATCCGAGATGCGAGGTCCGCTGCGGCGAGAGCTATGGCGACTTCCTCCGCGTGAGTAATGTCCGTGGCTCGAAAAGTGAGCCCTTGAACAGGCATATTTTGATGGACTACGGCTGCAGCGTACCACCCCCCGTGGTGAGGGCCAGACGCGTCCGTGTAGAAGACTCCAAGACGGGACCCATAGCGTCCTTGCAAGGCTGTAACCCGCGCAGTTCGCCTGCCTTCTTGAGTCTCCCTAGCCATGTTTTGGGGCAGAGGCTGGATAACCAACGCACCACGCTAGTCCTCCGGTATCGTGGTCCGCTCTTCTGCCTGATAGGTGAAGGATATGTGGAGGCGGTTTAAGAGACATATCCCAGCGCGCGACTTGGCAAGCCGCAGATACTGGTTGTTGAGATGGGCCTCTGAGTTCCCCGTATGTGTTAGTCATGCGCAAATCTGCAAGACGCAGGTTAGACGTCGAGATCGGGAGGTCGAGGGCGCGCTTGTATATTCTGCACAGAATGCCTTCGAGCGTGTTCACATCACATTTGCGCAAACGTAGGTAGGGTGTCGAATACAGGCTTCGACTGGTGACAAAAGCGTTGGTGAGGCGCAGAGCATCGCGGCTTCTGAGACCCCCTCGCTTGTTCGAGACCCGACGGACCATGCGGCCCACCTGATCCCCGACCATACGTAACTTGCGCATGGTTGTATCGACTTTCCGGCGCGGGTGTATAAAGAGCCCCAAGACGCGGATTTCTTCGCGTTCCGGGATTGGCCCGGTGCATAAAGAGAGTGCGATGTGTGTTGTGTCTTTTGGTTTGGGGCGAAGGTGCACATACTCCGATTTTGTTGGGGAGCATTCGAGGCCGCAGCGGCGGGCGTAGTCATCCACGACCGATGCTGCTTGCTGCAGGCTGGCCTCAATGCTGCCAAGAGAACCCTGGGTTGCCCACAGCGTGATATCGTTACTCAGACGCCGAAGTCCACGCCAGTGCTCGACGCAACGCCTCGCCTCCGCATGCATCGCCACAGAACGCTGCTGTGAGTTGTGAAAGCCACGCGTCCTTGGCTATGCGTTGTGCCACCGTGGGTACCGGAGCCGCCGCATGCTCCGCAGATACCGGCTGCCCTGGTTTTGCATGCGATTCACACGAGAGCACTGCGGAGCTGACTACCTCATCTCTGGTGAAGTTCACCTCACCGTTGATCCCGATGGAGTTCACCTCCGGTGCTCGACTCCGAGTACCGCGTCGGCTCGACGATCCCAATTATAACAGCGCCATCCACGAGGTGAATGATGATGAGTGGGGCGACTCCGAGTGAAAGAGAAAGCGCGCCAAGAGCGTGCCCATTTTATTATACCTCCTCTAGCGGTAATCACTAACCCACGTTAGTGGAACCACTAACGCAATCTAGTGATATTATTTCCAAGGACATATACACAGAGCGCCATCTATTGAGCAATCCATAAACTAGAGGTGGCTACATACATACTACATATAAACGTAGGAGGGAACGACCCACACCCTAAGGAGCTTCGCCACTAAAAAGATAACTCGCTTTGCAGCTATGTCAACAGCACGCTGTAAGCAGGAGGAATAAACGCTTATTTCACGAAACGGTATCGCGGTGCAAGACCCGCGTCTACCCTAGGTGGGAGGTCTCCTCATTCCAGGAACCCTCTGGCTTTCACTGCCTCCTTGGCCCTGGCGACGAGACGTCGTTGTTGGTCCAGGTCATCCGAGGCGAACTTGGCCTCCCACGTTTCGATAAGGTGTTCGTTTGCTTGTCCGGCGTCATAGGTATTCGGCGAAGGCGATGAGTCGGTGTTTATTTCGCATGGACACGCGAGGATCATGTGGACCATGGTGTCAGGTACGCCGCAAATTTGGCAGAGATATTCGTGCAAGGTTAGCTACAGTCTGTGCATGAGTATACCGTGCATGTAGGTGTTGCTCTGAAGTCTTCGCAATATGGGGCTGTCCTCTTTGTTGAGCTTTTGATGTGGTGGTGCGTACTCTTTGCGTTTCAGCCTGTGGTGTTGTAGTATAGCAGAGTATGTGATTGTTACGGGCTCAGCCTCTGTGGACGCAGTCCTGGCGTCTGGAGAGTGGGAAGGTATAGCCCGGTAGGCGTGATAGCGGGCCACGGCGTGTGCGGCCTCGTTCCCCTCCAGCCCCTCTTGCCCACGAACCCATGTGACACAGGTGTACGGCATTGGAGTGCTTCGGCGCTTCAGTATCTTGAGTGCTTGGGCAGACACCCGACCATTGGAGTAGCTTCGCACGGCTGCTTGCGAATCTGTAAATACGACAGCCTCATCCAAACACGTAGTGGTAGCTAGTGAGATTGCCGCCTCTTCTGTAGTTTCTGGGCGTCGGGCGCGAACTGTGGCAGATGCAAGCCCCGAGAATCTACGACGCTCAAAGCGTAGGCGTCTCTATTGGGATACTTGGCTGCGTCTGTATTCTGGCGTCCGGATCTTGGCTGCGATTTCGCCGTAGAACATGCACTCGGGCTTGCCTTCTTTCCTTGTGATGCATGGGGTGCATGTTGCGGGGAACTCGTGCAATGCAGAAAGATTCGCGGATGTTTGACGGAATTCGTTCTTTTCGGTCCGTGTCTGTGTCGGCTATAAAGGTTTCGCCGTAGTTCAGCCGCTGAAGCACTGATCTTCCAGTGGGATAGAGCTTTAGCCCTTCTAGTTGACTAGCCTTGTGTGCTTCGGCTAGTTCCTGCCAGGTGTTGTGTACGCCCATCTTGAGAAGTTTCGCATTGGAAGCCGTGAATGGGAGCCCCAAAGCGATTTTCGTGGCCTTACGAATCATGATGTTGAGCTTCTCTAGCTCTGCATTCTTCAGCGCGAGGTAGGGAGTGCCATAGGTTATTCGACTGCTGAGGAGAGCTTGCATCACCCACAGCGTGTCTTGCGCTTTGAGGCCGCTTCTACGGTTTGCAAATCTCCTGACGAGATGCGTTAACTGCGATAGCGTGTGCTGTAGTCGAGGGAGTTTAAACCACGGGAAAGAACACTCAACTCTTCCGTCGATAACGTGGTACTAGAAATATTTACTATATTATCAGTATCTGCGGAGGACGAATGCGCCGAATACGTTGCATCATTGGGAGTACTGACGCTAGTGCAAATGTTATCGCGCATCAGCTTTTTCTATTTCTTGTCGCTGAGCTCGCAAATATTTTCTTGCCTGTAGTTGTCAAGCAACGTTCTTTCTTCGACAGTGAAATTATGAGTGGCGAAGAGTTCATTCTCTTTGTTTGTTAGCTGTTTTGCGGATAACTCATAACGGTTACTAACAATAGCGTGAGCTCCAGAGAGGCTTGTTTGAGTGCGTTCTCCCACCTCGACAAATTATCACTAGACATTTCAGACGTGGCAGGCCTTAAGGTAAAGCGCAACCCTTTAGGCACTGTAGATGCAGCAATATACGTTTTTAAGGTGGTAGCATGCAGGTCACAACGGGTACGCTTTTCAATGACTTTCCTAATTTTCAAAAAATGCACAGATGCGTAAACAAAGGGAGTCTTACCCCGGCTAGATGGTAGTCAGTCGGTTCCTTTGGTAGGATCGGACCGCTTGTTTCTGAACTGTTATCTTGTTTGAGACGACGTGGCACAGCGAGCCGGAGAAGCTGCCGGTGACCTGGCAGTTGCGTTGCTATTCACTGGATTGTTCGTCACATCATTACATGTCGCTTCTTTGTCTGCCGTCGTCGTCGTCGTCGGCCTTGCCGATGCCTTGTTTCTCGTTGATGGGTTGTTCGTTGCGTTGGGTGGAGGTACACCGCTTGGCGATGTCTTTTTTGTTAGTATCAACTTAGCAATTGCATCGCTCGTCGGCCTTGTTCTCAGACACCTTGCTTGTAGCTGCCCTCCTAGATGATGTGTTGCTTGCTATATATATATATATATATATATATATATATATATATATATATATATATATATATATATATATATATTTGGCAAATTTTGTCTTGATGAAGATCGGTCTCCGATCGAAACGTCACCAATAAACAGTTTTTTAGAAGCGTATATATATTTTTCCTATTTTGTTCTACGGCAACCGAAGCCAGGCTCTTCATAATCTACGTATATATATATATATATATATATATATATATATATATATATATATATATATATATATAAATATATATATATATATATATATATATATATATATATATATATATATATATATATATATATATATATATATACATACATTGTAATGGAATGAGAGAGACAGAGACAGCACCTTTGCTGCGGGCCGGCTGTTCTATTCTGCCCTTCGTTCTTCTCTTCCTTGCTCTCGCTGATCATGTGCCCGTACCCGAGTGCTGTACATCTTCCTTATACTCGGGCACGCTGCGAAATGGCATGCGGAGCTTCAGCAATGGACTCGGGCGGACGATATTGGCTGTTCCGCATTGATCGTCCTCGGTCCACACGCCCTGGGCCCTGAACTGGCGTCGTAAGTGAAACCGTCTCTGGCGGGCGGTATGGCTGTGTCTGGGGGGTCTCCCTCGTAGACACCACGACCCGCCTTGCTGGGCTGCGGAACACTCTGGCGGGCGACCTTGGCTGCCTCGTTGCGGCCGCAGCACGCTTGACAGGCAATTCTGTTGGCACAGTTTGGGGCGCTGGTCTTCACCAACGTCTGCGTGCTGGGCAGGCAAACACAGCGAAGATTGCGTACAAGGTCGGACAAGCAGCGGAGTGTGATCGTAGCTCGACATAGCAGCGTCTACGTTGCTGTCGCCGCAAGTTTCGGTTGTGCGGTAACTAGGATAACCGGTGGTCTCTGGTGGCTCCGTATCACGTCCGCACACATGAACGCCACCACAGCTGCGCCGCACGTCGAAAACATTGACGTCTTTCGAAGGCATCTCGCTGCTTTGGTCGAGCTAGTCACCGTCCGACCAGTCAGTGGCGGATCCCATGACGGCGAGAGTCACTTCGTGGTGATCCGAACGGCGCTCAGGTGGTACACGGGGTGTTAGAATAGAGCATTTGCCGTCGTCAGCAGACTTGCACGTGGGGCCACTGGTATAGCCGATGCTGGCTGCGTCGGCCTGGGGCGCAAGGCTTGCGGAATGGCCGATGCCGGCTACGTCTGCTCGGGGTGCATCGATGGCCTCTGTGTTGGCGTTTTTGAGCGAAACGTTTGCACCCTCGGCCAGTGACTGCCGTGAAGGCAGCAGATGTGCGTCCCACTGGTCACAGAAGGTGCATCTGGTATCAGCAGACACGTCTGGTTGTGGTCTATCGACTCGGGACCTTTGGTCTGACGTGGTACCAGGAGTAAAGCGGCTGAGGCTGACACCAGCGGAATCGACGGTGAGGCGAACTTCACCGGAGAGGAGGTAATCAGCTCCTAGGATCACATCAGCGGGTAGGTCCTCAAAGACGGGAACACCAGCCAGGAACTTGCTCCCAGCTTCGGTATGGAGGTACAGGTCCAGCGCACCGACAGGCAACGTGCAACTACCGAGGCCACGCAGGGATGCCTCGGGCCAAGGTTGGAGGTTGGCTGGGGCTTGGCGTCGATGCAGCGCCGTGCGCGGAGCTCCGGTTTGCACAAGAGCCGTAAGCTGGCCGATGCCGCTGACGCGGACTTGTAGTGTCAGAAGCGACCGCGTTGGGTGGTGTGCGGCATGATGTCGGACATCTGGTGGTGTAACGTCTATCCGGCCACCGAAACTCGGCGGGGGGTCCTGGAATGTATACTCTGTTTCAGAAGTTCCCTTCAGCACTGTGGAGGCTACAGGGCCCATTAGCCAATAGGAAGGGTGATTAGCCCCTCCACATGTATTCATCCGCGCCGCATCGTCTGCTAGCATCCCCCTGCCGTCTGCGCGCACACGTTCAGCGAGCAGACGGCAGCGCCGAAAAAAAATAGAACATGGCTGCACGCATCGAGGCTGCTGCTCTCCGTCTTGAGTTTATCACGTCGTCGTCGTGCGCTCTGTGGCCCGTAAGTTCAAAAAAGACGCTTGTATTCGCTTTAGATTTATGTCTTGGAGCTTCGGCAGCAATGTATTCGTGACTACATTGCGCTATTTCCATGAACCGCTATCAAATTCTCGTCGCGTTAGGCTTAGCAGGCGTGGTTAAAGTAATAGCTTATCTCGCCAATATCGACAGAGCGTACCTGATGAGTTGTCCTGATCGTGAGATGACGCAAATGGATAGCTCATTACACCATTCATTTGTTGCTGTGAGCGCTTTGGGCGAGCGTCAAGGGCAAGTTCCGATCGAAGCGGGTGGTCGCGTCTGCATGGGCGCTGCCATGTTGATTTTCAACCACAGTTACCGACGGTTACCGATACATCAATCAAAGAAATACGACGTAAATGCGATGAAGAATAAACAACTTACTTATTGATGTGCAGAAGCAGATACTAAACAAGGGCAAATGGCTCAACCTTGCCAATTGCAAGGCAATTATATCTGGATCTATGTTTTCCTGCGCAAGCGTGTGGCTTGTTTACACCCCGTAGCTTTGGCAGTGCTGAACGGTAGTGGTGAAACAGAGTATAGAAGAGGACAAGTCGGGTCCAGTGTGAGGGCGAGGGTGGGCTGCCAAGCTGCTGGTCGACGAGCTGCAGTGTACATATGCAGCCTCGAGGAGGTTCCCCTGAACTCCGTCCTCGGTATTTGTCGGGTTCAACACGAAACAGCAATGAGCCGGCTACTCCATTCCATCCAGGAACATTGCTTGACACCTTCGTACTTGTGCCATGCCTCGGCAGCACCGCGAAGTCAGTCGATGGCTACCAGCCATTTCTGATTTTCGGGCAAGGCATGGCGCAAGCCGAGCGCATTTATGTTCGCCGCGGAACACCGGGGCTTCCGAACGTGCTGGATGTGGTAAGGCGGCCGGACAGAACCCGTAGCGCAACGAGGCGAACTGGTGGACTTCTTGCAAAAGTTGCGTAAGGGCACGCGAAGGCTCCATGGCACTCGGGCGAGAAGCAGGATCAGCCAGGGCCGTCATCAGCGGCTCCGGTACTCACAGCGTCCGTTGGAGGCTGATAAGACGACGGAGTCCGGTTCACGGGATCCACGCCATTGGAGGCGTTAATCGCGTTCCCATACAACAGAAGCCCGTATGTTGCCAAGTCGTAAACTGGTATCGCGGTGCCGGTGACTGAAAGCCGAGAGGTTGTGAGGCGACGAGGAGGCATAGACGCCGTCCCCGAACTGTGCTCGGTGCGGAGGCAGGTCGGCGGGTTCCATGGCCAAGGAAGCGTGGACGGCTTTCCTTGGATGGCGGGACCGGAATGCCGTAGAAGAACGAGCAAAGGCAATGGCTGCCTTAAGGGATCTTTTTCGGCGACTGAGCCATTGTAATGGAGTGAGAGACAGAGACAGCACCCTTGCTGCGGGCCGGCTGTTCTATTCTGCCCTTCGTTCTTCTCTTCCTTGCGCCCGTATCCGAGCGCTGTACATCTTCCTTACACTATATATATATATATATATATATATATATATATATATATATATATATATATATATATATATATATATATATATATATATATATATATAAGAAAACAAAACGGGTAACACGTACGAGAAAGCAATACTTTTATGCCTTACATTACGGCCGCGGCACGACCTTCGTGAGAGAATTCTCTGACGAAGGCCGCGCCACGGCCGAAACGTAAGGCATAAAAGTATTGCTTTCTCCTACGTGTACCCGTTTTTTTCTTATACAGACCGAACCCACTGAACTTTCCTGCTGAATATATATATATATACATATATATTGAATGAACTTGCAGGTAGCACACATCGAAAAGGAAAATACTTTTACTAACGTTTCGGCCGTGGCACGGCCTTCGTCAGAAGTAAGTCACTTACTCTGACGAAGGCCGTGCCACGGCCGAAACGTTAGTAAAAGTATTTTCCTTTTCGATGTGTGCTACCTGCAAGTTCATTCGATACAGACATTACCCGGACCTGTCGGATATTCCCCTCAAGTCGTGTATATATATATATATATATATATATATATATATATATATATATATATATATATATATATATATATATATATATATATATATATATATATATATATATATACTAAATAAATATATAACTAAATAAATAAATAAATAAATATTTATATCCTTGTTGACAACGCTTCCGTTGTGCTATAACCCATTGCTGAACCAAGACAACTGGCCCATCGAACTATTATTCTCATTGATATATATATATATATATATATATATATATATGGTGTTTTTTAAGCAATAGACATTTTTTCCTGAAAAAGCTATAATAGTTAGGTACTTGTCGTCTTCGCAACCAATTCCTAGGCCGAGGCGGAAAGATTTCGCCACTAATTAGATCACTCAGAATTGACTAACAAAAAATTCTTAATTAACTTGCTTATTTTTGACTTTAGGGCGTTATAAACAACCACCCTACATTTAAAAATAAAAAGTTAATTAGGAATTTGTGTTAATCATTTCTGAGTGATCTAATTAGTGGCAACATCTTTCCGCCTCGGCCTAGGAATTGGTTGCGAAGACGACAAGTACCTAACTATTATAGCTTTTTTCAGGAAAAATGTCTATTGCTTAAAAAACACCATATATATATATATATATATATATATATATATATATATATATATATATATATATATATATATATATATATATATATATATATATATAAAGAGGACGACAACCGTACGAAACGCAAATTTTACTAACGTTTCGGCAGGAGGGCCTGCCGGAAGGCAGGCCCCTCCTGCCGAAACGCGGAGGCAGGAAGCAGGCCCTCCTGCAAACGGAAGGCAGGCCCTCCTGCCGAAACGTTAGTAAAATTTGCGTTTCGTACGGTTGTCGTCCTCTTTTTTCGACTTCATTTCCCACCGGAACCATTGAACTTCTTCCTCGCATATATATATATATATATATATATATATATATATATATATATATAGAGAGAGAGAGAGAGAGAGAGAGAGAGAGCTGAGCCATTTTCTAGTTAGATTAGCCAACGTTGATAAGCACCTTGACGGTTTGCTATCTAAACACTACAAGAATGCATATTTCGTGTTTTAGTGAGTATTCAGCAACTGCCGAAAGCACACACATTGATCGCTTACAAATAATTTTATTGAGAACTTTCGTCTTGAGCTTCAGGTTTACTTTAAATGTGTTCTTGGCGCTAGGTATCGACCCATAAGACAATGGAAAAGAAGGGCTCACAGAAGTGGAAAGAGAACGAAAAGAAACCGGCAGATCCCACGCATTGTGGGAATCGATCTAATGCGAAGGAGCCAGCAAGGAGCAGATCATGCATTACATAATATTGAAGGTTTTGACTTTGCGCATTCCAAACTGCGTTCGGCGAAAGCTTGTGGCCATTAAACTAACTATGCCATACCTTTTTTTTTTTTACACTCTTATTGGGATGGCACACAAACGGAATGTGTGCGTGTTTTCTCTTTTTTAGGAGCTTGTTCGACAAGCTTCTTAATCTCTCGCCTTGTCCGGCGGCGGCGGCGATGGCGGCCCGAGCTCCGCATGTAATGTGTATATAACAACGTTGTCACGTCTATATATGATGGTAGGATATGTGTACGGAGGATTCGTGGGTTACCCGATCATCTACGAGCAAGCTCCTCCAACATCATTCACTTTGTGGATATGGCGTGATTTTTTTTATCGCGAGTTGCAGTGAGACGCGAGACCAATCTGCCTCTGTTTCGCATGCGTTCGTTTTCTCGCGCCAGGCGCATCCCGCAGACCCCATCCGCGTTTCAGAGCTTAAATTGACGGACACTGTAAATCCAAAGTGTGTTTCGCGAACGCCTTTGCCCATTCAGACGGGGTCGGTCAGAATGAAACGCGACTTGCGCGTCTCCCTCCACGCTACGCAAGCAAAGCGCGAGCGCTGTAGAGTCCGACGCGACCGGCGTCCGTTTGCGCGCCCCGGCGGCCACCTGGCACCGTGCTAGGGCACGGCCGGAGCGACGGCCGGACGGACGGACGTGAGCATGAGACATTGAAGGCTTTCACCTTAATATGCATGTCATAATTTACATGTTAGGACCTGTCATTTATGTTCGTGATACGGTCACGTCGGGCGATACCGATTTTGGTGTATATCAAACAAGCGAACTGGACGCAAGCGCACGATGAGCGTGGCATGTAAATGGCATTGTAGATGACATGCATGCCAAGATTTCCATATTACCACTTGTCATTTATGCTCGTCATACAGTCACGTCACTCAATACCAAATTTGGTGTATATCAAGCTAGCCAAACGGCCGGCAAGCGTACCATGAGCGTGGCATGCAAGTCATGTTGTACGTGACGTGTCATGATTTCCATATTACCACTTGTCATTTATGTTCGTCATACAGTCACGTCACTGAATACCAGATTTGGTGTATATCAAGCTAGCGAAACGGGCGCGAGCGTGTCATGAGCGCGGCATGCAAGTGATATTGTACATGACATGGCCGTCATGGTTTTCATATTACCCTCTGGCAATTATGTTGGTCATGCTGAAATGTCTCAATATACCTAGTTTTGGATATATCAAGTTAAGGAAACGGGCACAGGAACACCAGGGCCATGTCATGTAAATCATGCCGTTCATGACAAGTTATTCATGATTTCTATGATATGACCAGTCAGTGGTGTGCGCCATACAGTCGTCTTATGCCATACCAATTTTGGTAAAAATCCCATTAACGATACAGTCAGGAGAGCACAAGTCGTAGGCAGTAGGTAGATGGATAGATACGCTCAATGTTACCGAAGTTCGCTAAGAAATGCTTCGTATTTAAAAGGCAGAACGCGAACCCTATTGAAAATCCCAGCATTGCCCACCAAAAAAATTATGCTGGGAATGCTGGAAATTCTGGTGGGTATTGCGGGAAATGTGGTGTACATGCTGGGAATAATGGTGGGCATCGTGGGACACTTGGTGGGTACGCCGGGTGGATGCTGGGATAGTAGGTGGGTTGGTGGACCCTCGGTGGTTATAATGGGTGGGTGGTGGATACACACGGATGGTGGGTGCCGGGATATGTGGTGGGTGTGCTGGGTGGATGCAGGGACACTTCTTGTTTGGTGGGAGACACGGTGGGAACAGTGGGTGGAGGGTGGCATACGTGCTGGGTGCATGCTCGGTGCAATAGATGTGATAATAAAACATGATGAAGAGCGATTGGCACGTATCTTGCTGATTATGAATGCTTGGTGATAAGTTGTATTTGTGATGCATCGAAGTACGCATTCGAGAAAATCTTCGATTTGTCGTGATACAACTTTGAACTCTAGGACTTTGTGCATCAATGTTCAACGCGCATCTACCGGTATTTCCATGCATTGGAAATGGAAGTGAGAAAAGTTCACTTCTGAACCAGCGGGAGAGGCAAGTGTTACACACGACAATTCACCTAAACCTGACCTAGAACTAATCGGATAAAGCATATAAGCGACATTTTAGAAGTGCAACACTTCTAAAATGACATTTTGCGTCGCCTACATACTCGGCCTAATTGCGCAAAGGTATGGTGTCCGTTGTCACATATTGCTGTACGCGACGGTTACAAGCAACTCAATCTAACGCAAACGTATTGGTTACTCGGCAGTGCACTCGCATGAGTACACCGCCGAGCACGATGTACTCGCGCAATGTTAAGATGTACTCGCACGAGCACACCTGTATTACCTGTCCGGCTCCTTACCACGTTTCAACAATTTATCCGCCACAGCTCCCATTACACAAATTTAAGAAAAGGGGGCCCCTATAACGTAGCTTTCGAGGTACCTATGGGCTTACGCAACCCTGCATGGCGACGTGCGTATTTGCGTACAAAGCACGACATCACCGCAATAATAATAATAATAATTATAAATTCCGAAGCAATCTGTGAGCGATAACACTTGTCGTATTTCATCGAGGGTGCATATCACGCATGGCAAGGCCATGAAGCTGGCAGGATTGAGCCACAATTTGAACAAACATAAAGGATCCTCAGTATCGGCAAATTGCAGCTGTCTACGTTTCGAAAGTAGCAAGATGCTAAAACGGAGCTCACCTGCTGTCAACACTTCTTCCGTTTGGTAAACCTTCTCGTTTCTTTGAAATAATCCCAACAAGTCTGCAGGTGGACCTCGGTGCGTAAATCTAACGGCAAAATTTCTAACACGTACCGGCCGAAGCAAACACTTACGTACGGAAAGGAGAAAACCTTAGCCATTTATTCGAATAAAACTGATTTAGAACACATTGAGAAGGAGGTAATATTCACAACACAGGCCCACAAATCGTTCACGAGCATTCACTTCGGTTCGCACAGACTGCCCATTTCTCTAACGCCGACGGAACGGCCACAACACGGCAACAAAACACACCGCCCGGGGACATTACTGGAATTCAGTCTTGAGGTATCCCCCCTTCCCTTGAAGACGCCAGCCGAATGGAGGGAAACTGCTGCGACCCCCGGGCTCAACCCGAGAACTGCACACAACGACTTTCACTCAGATCTCACTCACAAATGCAAATGTGCTACCGCACAACCACGTGCATTGAACGCACACAAACGCAAAGGCGTGAAAATTAGCGAACGTGTTATTGTGACATTGAAGTCAAGAAAAGCCACTAGCGCGCATACTTCCTGTCTAGTGGTACTTGTTTTTTGGTAGTATAAATGCACAGTTGCTCTAACCTTTTGTTGTAGGAATGAGTTATACGCGCATGAATGGATAATTAAAGCATAAAAACAAGCATACCTTCGCTCCCATGACAGTCACTCATAGTATGTTTATACGCATGAGGGCGTCTTTCGTTAGGTGCCCTTAAAACGTCCTCAAGTGGATTTTTTGAAAGGTGCCTTTTGTTTCACTTTACCTGAAGTTCTCCTCATGCAAGGCCGCTTTTACGCGCAAGGAACGGGTCGTTTGAGAATACAGGCGCGAGCTTCCCGGATAGCACTAGCAGCCCCGACTGACGACTGCGAAATATAAGCAAACAGTTCCAAACAAAACGACAATTTCGCTTAACGCGTTCACATTAATTGTGCTGTTATTTTTAGTATTTCAATATTAGGATTTCCGACGGCTCTAACGTCATCAGAGAACCCAGAATTATGTATAAAGGTAATTATGTAGAGGGGCGCGTCGCGCGCGTCGTGCGACGGATGCGCGCCAGCATTGGTGAAACCGGTGAAACGGAGAGAGCGCCTAAGGCGCAATGCAATACGTCAGGCATATGATATTTACCCATGATTTACTGCGGACAGACTTTTACTAAGTTGTTGCACGTTGCACGAACGGTGCGATTTTATGAATTACGAAGCGGCAGAAACATACATGTATATTATATACATAGCGCATTTGCTCTGCGTAAGACGTGACACCGAGACAAAAAAGGTTTTCGTGTCATTTGAACTACGTATACAACGCGCGAAAAAGCAATCACGGTTATTTATATTTTGTATCGCGCATCCGCGTGATGGGGATGCGATGTCAACGCCGCACGATAGAGCAAAACGCGCCTAGTTGTACCAAGCCAGAAGTAATAAACCACATGGTTCACAGCAGACTCGCTTTTGTATTAAAAGATACAGTTTAGGCTGAATAGAAACATTCATTAAACTGCGGATGCAAGAACGCGAAAAACGTTCGTGAATGCATGATGTGCATTATCATATTAAGGGTCACAGGCAAACCTCACCTGAACAACTTGACAAACAATTCCGCCGCATTTGTATCACTTGCAGTAAAATTCAATGACAGATAGATGAGAGAAATATATAAGACAGTGCATTTGCTTATCGTAGCGTTAGCACGCGTGTTTGAGCTATTTCTAGCAACGTACACGGCATTTTTCAGTTGATAAGTCGATACCGAAACTGAAACTCAGGTGGTGGTGGCGCCCCAATCGCCCTGTCACTGTTTTTTTTTTTTTCTTTTCTCAGACATGGCGGCCTCCTGCGGTTCATGTGTACTTCGTGGTGTCGAGTTTGTTCGTTCGGGTGATTGTTACTGCGTTGCATCGCGTTGTGTGTTGTGTGTGGCGGTTACTGACGTAAGCCCAAGTTCTGCACTGAGTATTATCCGCGGTACCCGGCAAATAGTCGTCATATGCTGGCCCTGCGACTCTGACATGTGCGACTCCTTTGTTCAGTGCCATCGACGGGGCTTAGTGTTTCTGGTGTTTCCCCTTCAAATGTTACCGCACATCAGTGA